>JAOUZG010024480.1:0-15580 GCA_026289955.1 Argiope argentata | reverse complement strand
ATTTTTTTGAAATTTTGTCATTAAAATTAGCATGAAGTCCTTCTTTGCAATTATAGAATGGTTCTCATCCTGCCGCTTATAAAACAAAATAGGATTGTTTTCTTCATTTTGAAATTTTTCTACCCATGCACAAACACTGGTTTCATCATTATTTATAACTGAACCTTGACCATCTGATATTGTTGATTTCATTACATCATGAATTTTTCTCCTGTGCTGCGAGAGACTTTGTTTTGAAGAAAATCTTTTATCGCAATAGATGCATGGAAATTCCTTTTTTATGTTGCTAGATTTCATTCCATGAAGTCGCGATTGATGTGTCGTTAAATATTGTTTATGATAAAAGTGTGCGCCACAAATTTCGCATTTGTAATCCATAGTAGTAGAGTATATATCAAATAGCACGATTTTTTTAATTAGAATGCGTTCTTACTAGAGGTGGGTCGTTCGCGAACGAGTGTGTGGACCTGGTTATTCCTGTTTACGAATGACTGTGGGGAACTTGCTAATTTCATGCCTGAACCTCCTAGAGATAGGATGTTTGTGGTTTTGTCCCTGGGAAAACAGGGGGAGGGGAGAGGAGGCAGATGTTTCAATGTCGCTTAGCAAAAGACTAGTAGTTGACCTTGGGAGATTACACGGCGTTTAGCTTTTTTATCACAACAAATTTTGGACACTCGTTTAGTAAAAAGGAAGTACTTTATGGGAGGTAGCGATAACATTTTTCAATTCCTGGAATCAGAAAGTGTGGGAATTTTCTTTTTCTTCTGGTGGATGGAGATGGAGGAGGGCATTGCCGTTTATTTATATTGGAGATTTCAGGAAGTTTTAATTGTAAAAGATTTTTATTGAAAAAATGTTGGAGTATATTACGACTTTTCTGTTATGATATCAAATTTTACCTTTTAATACTACTAATTAAAAAAACATTTCAGAAATACTTTATAATACAATATAGTCTTAAAATGAATCAATTCGAAAATTTTATTTGTCTTTTTGTATTTTGCGTGCTCTTTTATTTGTAAATTCAAGATATTATAAAAAAATATAAAATAAATTTTATTTAAGTCACGTGCACTGCTGTCATGATAAATTATTTACTTATTTTTTAAAAGTTTATATATATATAATTTTTTTTCAAAGTAAATAAATAAATAAATATGTCACATCTATTATTGTATCATTGAATCCAATTATTTTTCAGCTGTAAAAATAGTTATAAATGAAAAAAAAGAAAGAAAGAAAGGTGCTCATTCTCATTTGTTTAAAATTGCTTTTATGTTATTATTTATTTGCTTAAATATTCTTGTTTTGTTAAATTTTGAAACACTGCAATATACTATCTCGCTCTGGTTTTAAGAAAAAATTTATATTATATAAATATATGTATATATATATGCTTCAATTAGCATTTTTATTTTCTCATTTATAAAATTTAGAGAAAATATTGCAATTGACAAAAAAATTTAAACTCAAGATTTTAATGAATCTCCACGTTTCATTCTTCCTTCAATTAGAAAACACATTTTCAGAAAATGTCTATGTTTGACAAAAATAATGCAAAAGGCTTTTGAGCTAGATGGATGAAATTTGGTATAAGATCTTAGCACCAAACTTATACATTTCAATCAAATTTTCTGTAACATCAGTGTAGAAGAAATCTGTCTATCTGACTGTTTTAAACGTAAGTTAGTATGGGAACTACAGAACGATAAAAGCTGGATAGTTAAAGTTTGGGTACACATACCTAGTATATATTTTATAAACATCTGTCAAATTTTCTGCCAAACTCGTCATAGAGTTTACGGCATGCCAGTCTGCACTTTCAGAAAGTTGACTTAATTTTTTTAGTATTAATAGTTTATATATATGTAAATATATATATTCATTTCTACGCTTTTGTCAAATCAAAATAGGCATAATTTTACAATAGTCTGTGTATTGTGAATACAAAAATAAATTTTAAAATTTAATAAATAATTTTTAAGAATTATTTTAGTAAAAACTATGCATTTTTATAAAACTGAAAAAATACTTTAATTAGAAAATACCCAGTTTACATATGCATACTTATACAAAGGTGCTTGTCCAAAAGTTGAGTTCAAAGTGAATCCTGTCCTTAATTCAATTCATACGACTATTGGCATATATTCCAGGAAGTAAAAA
Source organism: Argiope argentata (assembly GCA_026289955.1). Taxonomy (NCBI): domain Eukaryota; kingdom Metazoa; phylum Arthropoda; class Arachnida; order Araneae; family Araneidae; genus Argiope; species Argiope argentata. The sequence continues at coordinate 13,414 of JAOUZG010024480.1, read as the reverse complement.
TAAATAAAAGAGGAATAAATTGAAAAGATTCAAATGAAATCGTGCATATTTCAATGCATCATATCAGAACATAATTTCTCGAACGGTAAATCTACCAGTGCTCGTGATAGTTAAATAATATTTTTATTCGTTTTAGTTGTTTCATTGAATTAGTCACTTTTTTATTTTAAATATATCACATTTCCTATTTATTACATTTTATATAATCATGTGCTCTAAGTTACATTTTTCTAGGTTTTATTTGCTGGAATAATTAATTTATTTTTTAAAAATTGGAGCTTTGTAAATGCAATGGCAATACATTATTAAAAGCTGATTTTTTTGAGATGCTCGTGCAGATAATAAAATTTTTATTTTTCGACTATGGATTTTTGTTGACCCTAAGTACCTCATCTCAAAAATAACATCAGGTTCTGACATGATAAAAATATTACTAATGTTACTTAAAAATTATTGAATAATATTATAAATACTGATATAATATCTCAAAAGTTAAAATAGTGCCAGTGGTGACTGAGCTTTATTTTTTATGGAATTATCTAAACGTAATAATAAAGCTACGTACTGACAAAATTTCATATTAAAATAATTACGTAAATAAAATAAATAAATAAAAGGAAAAATTTCATAATAAAATAAAAAGTAAAATTGGACCTAAAAAAACGTTTTTAAAAAGCATTATAAACACCATTAAATAACAATGTAATCTCAGGCAGTAAAATAACTAATGTTTAAAATTACAAAACCTAGACAGTCATCCCGTCCTGCGAAAGGGGAATAGAATCATAAGAGTGTAAGCATTCCCCCCTTTTCTGTTTTATGTATAACATATTTCTCAGAAAGAACAATCTATTTAGCAAAATAACAACACATGCGTCGAGAAGTAAACACAATAATCACAATACAACCGGAAATTTCCGGATTGGGAAGTGACATAATGAGTCAGCACAGAAGCAACAAAGTCGTTCGTTCGCGAACGAAAGAGCGTAGTTTAATCGTTCGCGAACGAGAGTCTAGTTTAATCGTTCGCGAACGAAAGAGTCTAGTTTAATCGTTCGCGAACGAAAGAGTCTAGTTTAATCATTCGCGAACGAAAGAGTCCAGTTCATTCGTTCGCGAACGAAAGAGTTGATTCTTTCGTTCGATGAGTCTGAAAAGGTCGTTCGCGAACGACCTGAAACGAACGGGTCAAATTGGTGAACGAACGATTTTGAGTCGAATCTTTGAAATGAACGAGATTTCCCATCACTAGTTCTTACAAATTAAGCGGGAAAACGTCGTAGGGAAAGATTAGGGCCAATACGCAATAGGGAAAAATTACGGATGAAACGTCATTGCATCACATGACCAGAAGAGCCAATCATACTCAAGACTCAGGAAATCTCCTCAAAAGATGTAGCCGCCTGTTTTAACGAGGTGCCTAGCTCCGTCGGAGCTTATCCTCGAACTTAGTTGCAGATGGAATGAGACTTTAAAACCATGTGAATTACAACTCCAAAAAGTTCTGGGCAAAAATCCATCAACTCATCCCCCTTATTGGACGTCACTCGCCTCTTTCGCTCAATAACAAAGTCAGGCTGTATAAACAAGTAATTAGGCCCACACTCACCTATGCAGCCCAAATTTGGGGGCTCGCTGCCAAAACGCACAGAAACAAAATTCAAGTCCTCCAGAACAAAATTCTAAGGATTATCACTAACGCGCCCTGGTACGTCAGGAACGAAGTCATCCACAAGGATCTAAAAATTGAAGTCATCGAAACCTTCATCACCAAACTCTCCAGAAACTTCTTCACTAGCCTCAAGAATCATCCAAACCCCTCAATAGCCATCCAAACTTCCTATGCCATCTGTGAGAGCAAATATAACTTCCCATACGCCACCACAAAATGGTCTCTTCCTCTCAAGCAGCCTTAATAATCTCTTTCACTCGTACATGCCGATTTTCTTTTTACCTGCCACATAATCAACTACTCACGCTTAAGCACCATCCTATAAAATTCAACTCACGCGGCCCTTTGGCCAAATCCAATTCGCTTTTTTAAAAGCAAACTTTCTCAGGGTTCCCCTCACCTCTGTTATTATATCAGTTTGAGTAGAAGAGCAGTTGCACTGGTACTCAAGAAATCATCCAAAATCAAAAATCAGGAATGAGACTTTGCTTCAGATGGACTGGTTTGAACTGTTGCTTTCTATTGGAGGAGTCACTGGGGAAGGTGCGTGGGTATGCAAGATACTGAGTTTTTATTGGTTGTCGGCTGATACTATATAATGAAGTTGAGAATTTCAGATTTAGTTCAGTTAAGAACTAAATCTAATCTAAAGTTAAATCTAAAGTTAAGAACTTCATCATCCAAATCCCCGAGACTCACCCACCTCTCCACCACTATCAACTCGCATCTCATTGGCCTAGACGATCCTACTCTGAATCCTCAGTAGCCTTGCCTTCTGCTCTTCTCCCTGCCTTACCAGTCTTGCTTAGCAGTTCGTCATGTAATCCCACTGAACGTCATGTCATCTTAATACTGTTCTTACTGGGGTTAAGTCCCTACCGGGGCTAGGAACCCCGTTGACCACATCATCTTGTCTTGTCTTGTCAGATTTAGTTCAGTTAAGAGCTTGGGAGAGGATGAGAATCTTGGTAATTGGGTCTGAGACTTTCTTCATTTCTTGGGTGGCTTTAATTAGTTGGGGGAATGCGAGGAATAATTTTCTGATTTCATTAACAGCTTCTAACATTTCAGTAATTTCATGGGCATTATTTGTGGGATTAGAGTTTATATTATCATTTATGTTGGTCTGTGGTAAATTGACTTGAAGCATACTGGCAAAGGAAACATCTTGTTTAATATGATTTGAGTTGAAAAAATTTAATCTATTTTGTTGGGGGCTTGGTAATTTCGGGAATTTTGGGCAGCCTCGATATGCAGCAGTGTGGCCATGTTCGTCGCAATTAATACATTTAGGGTTAATTATTTTATCCTTTTGTTCGCAGTTTCTGGTTTGGTGATTTTTTCCGCACTTTAGGCATTCAGATTCTCGATCTCCAAAATGTAGACTTACATTATCAGTGACATTAGCCAATCACAAGCACGATTACATTGCTCATATACATGGATATACGTAGCAGGATAGTTTCGCGAGCTGGGATTGGTCAATCACTAAAAGTAAATTCTGTTCATCCTGAGGTACATTTTTTGCCCGGAACTTTCCTCCAAGCTTCCTAGTTCGCTTTTCCCAACGAGTCGGGAACGAATGGTGTCTTTTGCACAAACGACGTGTCGGCAGATTAACTTAAAAACAAATTTTTTTCAGTAATTATTTTACTTATTTAGTGGATATTTAATACAAATTTTGTGGTTTTATGGATTTAGTGGCTTTTACATGTTTTCTACTGTTTTTTTTTATTATTGCTATTTTTAGAGGGTTCTGAATTTGCTGATATTAATGAATCTTGAAAGTACTTTCTGTCTGTATACTTTTCCCTAATATCTAATGTGCACTGTTTTTGCAAAAAAAAAAAAAAAAAAAAAAAAAAAAAAAAAAAAAACGTATGAATACAATATATTTCGTCTCAGAGAAAATCATTCTTCTGATGACTATATTTCCACTAACAATCACAGAACAACTTTTGACTTTTAAATTTTGCTTTTACTGAAAGTTAGATTATTAAATCATAGCTAATCTTTACTTATAATAAAGCACAATGTGTGTGTGTGTGAGTGTGTGTGTTGGCGCTCTGCAGGCCAGACCGTTTGACCTACAGATACCAAATTTGGTATATGTATACCTTGGGTGCCGAGAATGTGCACCTTGGAGCCCTTTTTTTGAATTTTTAATTAAAATTTTATTTAATTAAAAAATAAGCCAAATTTTAACGTTTTTTCGCTATAACTTCCGAAAATATTACAGCACAAAATTGATTTTTGCATCACGTTAAAGCTCAAAAAATTAGCTTTCCCATGATACTAATGTTTTGACCTACGAATTAAAACTCTATTTTTAATGAATTTTTAAACATTTAATTTAATCGTTTTTTTTCAACAATTTATTTCGCAAAAATAAAATAAAATTTTATCTTCTCGAAAATTCTCAAAAAAAAAAAAAAAAAAAAAACAGCTTTTAATAAAATGTTGCCATCACATTTTCAGAAGTTCTGATTAAAAAAAGTTAATTACTACCAAAAATAAAATTAAAAAAATACAGTTTTCGTCACGTGATTATATGAAATGAAACAAATAGGAAATGATAATTTTTCTTGACCGTTTGCAATATCAAAATTATTAATTCAATTAAAGAATTAAAGTAAATAAAAATACAAAATAAAAATATATTACAAAAGTGCGACAGAAAAGCACCAAACTATAATCTTCTGAGAGCGAGATTAATTATTTAAAAGCAAGAAACCTTTAACGAACTTTGAAAATGACGTTATTTCAAAGTAACGATGAACAAAAAGCAATCGATAATCAGTAGTAGTAAAATATTTTTGCATTCTTTTTTTTAAAAAAAATTTTAAACTATAAGACATGTTTTGAATTGTTACTTTGATTTATGTGAAGAAGATATTTTGTACAAATCAAAGAATTCGCCATATTGATTGTAATTTATCTCCGCATTTTAATGAATCATGCGAAATAAAAACGCATCTTCTTTCAACGAAGTAACGTAATATTAAAGCTATACTGGTAAAAGTAGGTCAGTTATTTGAAAACGCATTTTCTTTCAAACAAGCATATGTAATAATTAACAATGCAAAATTTGTAAAAGCATATAAAACTATTTTTACCCGCATATTTCGGAGACATCAAAACTTTCTACCAAAACAATATCATGTTCTCTGACGAGAAAAAATAAATCAACTATCATTCCAAATTAAACATATAAAAATGTCATTTTCGGCACGTGTCTGTATAAAATGAAACATGATATTTTTGGAAAATAAATGGATGGAAACGTTTTCTATGATATTTTACTATACATATATTACTAATCCAATTAAACAATTTTATTTAAGGCAAATATGGCTTAACATCTACAAGGCATCTTCTGTAATCGGAGCCCAACATCTAATTTCTTAATATTTTTGGGAGAGACATAAATCTCTTAGCAATTGGTCCAATTAAATATATAACTATAGATTTAGGGAAAAAAGGCTGATGAATTAAATTTTTACATACATCATCTGCCATGTGAATCATATTTAACAAAATTTTCTTGAGACAATAAGTTCTTAAATAAAAAAGTGGCATTCCTATCAACTAAATTAATCATCAAAGCTGATCTATCTATGAAAATTTCAACATAACTATTCGATATAAACTGGAGATTTTAGATCACTTTATCAAGATATCAAAGAAGCCAAACAGTGTTACTCTAGAATAATTGGTCTAGGTTATGATAATGATTATTGTTCTAAACTTGCAATATTCAGAATTGAATAAATCAGCCAGATTTAAAGAAGATAAAAGTGCTTATTTATTTATTTAGAAGTTGAAATATTAAGAATATTTTACAAATATGAATCTATAAGACCAAAGGAATTTAAACCATAATTTTTTGAAATATATTTATAAACCTAAAATAAATATTATTGAGAGCATTTATATACATCTAAAAATAAAATTGAAAACTGAAGGTTTCAATTAACCTGTGAAATTTTAGCTGAATAATTCCTTGAGATCTAATAAATTATAAAAAAAAACTTTATAATGTTACAATTTCTGGATTGAACTTCAATGTCGGACTATTCTGCTTTCAGTTCATAGTTTTATTTAAAGACATGCTTAGATTGAGCAGAGAGGTCTTTATATTAATTGAAGTTGCATCCTTTCCACTTTAATTTAAAAGTGAATTTTGCGTGCACTGATAAAAAATCAGAGAGAGATGCGGAGTTCAAAAATCAGGACTGCTTAAGGCCTACAAAATAGTATAAGTGAATTATATGACTATCGAAATTTGAAGCTTAAAAATATTTTGCTGAAAAACTTATTATGAGACCAAGTTATATAAAAAATGATTTAACCCTTTAGTCGGCATTAATATTGGCGAACCGACTGGTCGCCATAGGCGGCTAGTCTTTACTTATAATAAAGCACAATGTGTGTGTGTGTGTTGGCGATGTACAGGCCAGACCGTTCGACCTACAGCTACCAAATTTGGTATATGTATACCTTCGGTGCCGGGATTGTGCACCTCGGAGCCCTTTTTTTTGAATTTCTAATTAAAATTTTAATTAATTAAAAAATAAACCAAATTTTAACGTTTTTTCGCTATAACTTCCGAAAATATAACAGCACAAAATTGATTTTTGCATCAAATTAAAGCGCAAAAAATTAGCTTTTCAATGATACTAATGTTTTGACCTACCAATTAAAACTCTAGTTTTAATGAATTTTTAAACATTTAATTTAATCGTTTTTTTTCAACAATTTATTTCGCAAAAAAAAAAAAAAAATAATAATAATAACATTTTATCTTCTCGAGGATCTCAAAAAAAATCAGCTTTTAATAAAATGTTGCCATCACATTTTCAGAAGTTCTGATTTTTAAAAAAGTTAATTACTACCAAAATTAAAACAGAAAAATACAATTTTCATCACGTGATTATATGAAATTAATTAAATAGGAAATGTGATATTTTTTAAAAAATAAATGCAAGTGAAAATCGTTTGCAATATCAAATTTAATAATTCAATTAAAGAATTAAAATAAACAAAAATACAAAATAAAAAGATATACAAGTGCGACAGTTAAAACTGAAAAAGAAATTTTAGAAAAGCACCAAACGATAATCTTCTGAGAGCGAGATTAATTATTTTAAAGCAAGAAATCTTAAACGAACTTTTATAATGATGTCATTTCAAAGAAACGAAGAACAAAAAGCAATGTGAAGAAGATATTTTGTGCAAATCAAATAATTCACCTTCGTGATTGTAATTTTTCTCCGCATTTTAATGATTCAGGCGAAATAAAAACGCATCTTCTTTCAGACAAGCATACGTAATAATTAACAATGCAAAATTTGTAAAAGCATATAAAACTATTTTTACCCGCATATTTCAGAGACATCAAAACTTTTTACCAAAACAATATCGTGTTCTCTCACGAGAAAAGAAAATCAAATATCATTCCAAATTAAACATATAAAAATGTCATTTTCGGCACGTGTCTGTATAAAATGAAATAAATATGAAACATGATAATTTTGGAAAATTAATGGATGGAAACGTTTTCTATGATATTTTACCATACACATATTACTAATCCAATTAAACAATTTTATTTAAGGCAAATATGACTTAACATCTACAAGGCATCTTCTGTAATCGGAGCCCAACATCTAATTTCTTAATTTTTTGGGAAGAGATATAAATAATCTCTTAGCAATTGGTCCAAGTGATATATATAATTATAGATTTAGGGAAAAAAGTGCTGATGAATTAAATTTTTACATACATCATCTGCTCTGTGAATCATATTTAACAAAACATCCTTGAGACAATAAGTCCTTAAATAATAATAAATTCTTGAGACAAAAGTCCTTAATTAAAATAAGTCCTTAAATAAAATCCAATCAACTAAATCGATCATCAAAGCTGATCGATCTATGAAAATTTCAATATAACTATTATGGTAAAAACTGGCGATTTTAGATCACTTTATCAAGATCTCGAAGCCAATCAGAGTTACTCTAGAATAATTGGTCCAGATTATGATAATTGTTCTAAACTTGCAATATTCAGAATTGAATAAATCAGCCAGATTTGAAGAAGATAGAAATGCTTATTTATTTATTTAGAAGTTGAAATATTAAGAATATTTTACAGAATATAAATCTGTAAGACCAAAGGAATTTAAACCATAATTTTTTGAAATATATTTATAAACCTAAAAAAAAAATATTATTGAGAGCATTTATATACATCTAAAAATAAAATTAAAAACTGAAGGTTTCAATCAACCTATGAAATTTTTGCTGAATAATTCCTTGAGATCTTATAAATTATAAAAAAAAAATTATAATGTTTCAATTTCTGTATTGAACATAAATATTCAATGTCGGATTATTCTGCTTTCAGTTCTTAGTTTTATTTAAAGACATGCTTAGATTGAGTAAAGAGGTCGTTGTATTAATTGAAGTTTCATCATTTTCAATTTAATTTAAAAGTGAATTTTAAGTGCACTGATAGAAAATCAGAGAGAGATGCGGACTTCAAAGATAGGAACGTTTAAGGCCTACATAATAGTATAATTGAGTTATATTACTATCAAAATTTGAAGCTTAAAAACATTTTGCTGAAAAATTTATTATGAGACCAAGTTATATATAAAAATGATTTAACCCTTTAGTCGGTATTAATATTGGCGAACCGACTGGTCGCCAAAGGCGGCTAGTTACAAAATGCATTAAAAATTGAAGAATCCAGAAAATTAAAAAAGAATAAGCTTCTTGAAGTAGAAATACTCTTACTGTAGAAGTATTTTCTATTTTTTGATTAGTGTTAGGAGTAGATGTTGTTTCAATGAGAATTTCAACATTTTGGAGTGATATTTTGCATTTTCTGCAGTTCCAATTTAAAGGTATTTATAGCTGACTAGTTTTTATAGCATAAAATCTCATTCCCAAAACTATCATGCTCTTATACCATAAATACATACACATTTCAGACACTATCAGGGAAATTAATATGTTTCATTTATTTTCTTTCAGACAATTTCAGCTGTAAAACTTATAAAAATAATTATGCAATTGGAAATTCTTTTGGAAAAGTTTTTAAAAAATGTAAAATATTGTAATATTTTATACATAGCTTCATGGGGTCCATATTAGAATGTACCAAGTGCTCAAAAATTGATTTTTTCCTGAACAGTTGCAGAATTAGCAGTTTGAATCTGAACATTTTGTAAATATAAAAAGTAACAGACTATGATTGATACAAAAATATAATAATGTTCTGATTACTTAGGTAAATAATTCCTTCTTATATCTTTCCATATTTTATTCTTAAATTGCAAGTATGGCAGTCATGTTTTTCAATTGAATTAATTTTTTTACATTATTCATTGTCTTATTCTTTATAAAATATACGAATTTCGATTAGCATTTTGTATATAGTTTGTTCACATTTTATGTCTTAATTCATTGCTTTTGTTCGTTTTAATTCTTTATTCCAAAATTAACAATTCAATTTAAAATATTTGCTGAGCAATTTGCTTTTTTTATTATTTAATTAGTGAAAGTTCTTTAGTAAAATATTCTACATCCAAAGCATCTCATATTATGCAATGTCAATGTCTGTTGGCCGAGCTCAGAGAAAATCCATATATAAATGTTTTACATTTTTAATATAGTGTAAATAAATTAAAGATTGTAGTTGCTTTTTAAATAAAATTGCTAACTACTTCCAAAAGAAATGTTTTGCAAATATACTGTGAATTTTAGCCCTAAGGATATGTATATTCTTATTCTATTCTTTATCACTGCAACATTCCTATATTTCATGTTAAAAAAATATTTATCTTATATTTATAGCAGAGTGTGATCAATGGTTTTTATATTAAATGAGAGTATATTACAAGTTTTATGATTAGCAGCCGCTTATACCTTGGTTTCCTCAATGATTTTCAAGCACATTGAATGAAAACAAATATATTATTTTCTTATCCATCTTAGAAAAATCAGCTGGTATATAAATATTTAAAATGAGTTTTAATCAAAATACTTTCATTCTGATTACTATGTTTTCTTGACTTTTCAGACTTGATACAACTTTATGTCAACAACTACAAACTTATGTGTTTATTTTTATAATAGTATAAAATTCTAGAAATATATTTTATTCGCAGAAAAGAGCAAATTTTTGTATAAATACTAATAAAAAAAATGAAAACTATTTTCATTGTATTCTTTTAATATATTTTATTACATAAGGATAATTCGCCTCAAAAAGTCAAATAATACAAATTAAGTTTATGAAATACTGAAATGTATTATATGCCTTTGTAAAATGTTTTGTTTCTAATAAAGCTGCAAGGTTTTTTAATAGAATTTCATTTTGTTATTGTTTTGTTGTTAAAATAGTACAATTTATAGTAATGTGTAAATTTGCATTACCATTTTAAACAGATAAATATTAAGATTTAGGCACACAAAAAAACCTTTGATGAAATAAATAAAACCAATGAAGATTTCTCATATGAATTGATAAGTATTTCCATTATTCACAAAAGTAAGATGAAACAACACTTTATTCCCAAACACTGCAAATGTGATTTTACATCACTGAACAACAATATGAAAAAAATTTCCTTGCACAAATTTATTTACATTTTGAAGCTAAGCTTACAATTGATGTTTTAATTTTTCTCTCTCTAAAACCTACAGAGTTAAGGCATGAACTTATTAAAGTTTAGTCAAAAAATTGTGTTATATAGTGCTATATATTATTTATTTTCTTTTATTTTTATTTTATACGTTGATAAATTTGTTCTGTTATTTATATTATACTATCAAACCAATAAGAATTTGGTATTTGACTGTATTTCTATTTTTCTGAGTGTGATTGCTTCATTTAAAATTTAACATTAGCTTGTTATTTAATTATAGAATTTTTTGGGATATTATATTCATACTCCTAAATATGAAAAAAATGACTGCTACATGATTTAGCAGGTAAAATTAATTCTTTCCTAACTATGAATTTTTTGCACCAATTTTTACTTTTATAATGTGAATTCTTTAAACCACATTTCAAAATATTTATATAATTAAACTACAGGGTAACCATAAAATAACTTTCCATATTTGGTGGAATCTGCCACTAAGTAGAATAAATTCAAATTCCATCAACCCTCTATTAAAAGGGGAAAGCTTTTCACATGCAGACATATTGGTGATACTAGAAATAGAACATTAGGGTTCCAAGGCCAATGTGGAACATTTTCAATATAACATCCCTTCCTTAATACAATATACTGCACTAGATAGTTTTTTCTTTTCTTTTTTTGCATTTATTTCCCTGTGCCTACCACAGTCTATGCAAGTAAATAGATTGCATTTTGCTCATTAATTCACAGTTATCATCTAACAAGGAAACTTACTTTATTACCTTTGAATTGATTTTTGATAAACTGGCATATCAACAATCTAATAAAGCTTTATAAACAATTTATTTTTTGATCGACTCATATTATATAGAATTGGTTCAAATGACATATTTGGCTATGTTGCAAGAAGTATATTATTCAACTGAAAAATGTTGACTCGTTATATATATTGAAATTATGACATGCTGTACATTCCAGCTTTCTATATTTGTATATTAGTTCAATATTACTTCTGTTTCAATTATTAACTGAAAAACGTAATGATTTTCTTAGGGGAGAAAAAAAGATATTTCTTCTCTATGTTCAGAATATCAATAACAGGCTGCAATATTATGAATATTCCGAACAACTTTTAATCAAAAAGAGCATTATATTAATCTTTCAAAATATACCGAGGAAGCTAAAAGTATGAACATGAAACTCTTCATAATAGGATTTCTTAACTAGAAAAACAAATCCTAATTTAGAGAAAAACAGTACTAAAAAAACTTGTATCCTCCTAAACGTTTGCAGACAGTTACATTTTAATAACTTTATGCAACTGAATAAAATCTTGTACTTGTCATAAGAAAATTGAATTTAAATAGTTGTGTGTTAAAAAAAATATGATAATAAAATATAATTATTTGCAAGTTTTAATAGTTAACATGTTATTTTTAAACAATACTAATTGAAATAAAAAAAACTTCATCAAATGAAAATATTGTAAGTATATTTACAATTGTGCAGAATTTATGTATGATTAATTTGAACAAAAGAACTTAAAATTATCCATAAAACATGAATTGAAATACAATTTTATTTTATACATTAAGACAGTTCATATTTTTATAGCTTGTTTACTGAGTTATCTCTTAAGTAATAAAACTACATTTGTTTTATTTATCAAGTGGAGAATAACTTGTAACAATAAATTTAGAAATTTAATATATTATAATATTGTAAGGTAAATCTCAATCAAACATTAATAAATCAGAATCCATATAAGAAAATGTCTTGAATAAAGGCTTAACTTGATATGTAATGAATGCTACCAAACCATGTCTATTATATGCCATTTCTATTTTAACATTATAGTTTAATTTGAAACAATAATACACATTTAGTACTTTATAAAATTATTTTTCTAAATTTATGCAAAATTTTAGTTATTTTTTAAAAATAAAGATGAACCTAGATTATGTTTGATTTATATGTCTTCTACTCTTAAAACTTATTATTTATATTCAGTAAGTTATTTCCTTCCTGTTAGTTTATCACTTTTACAAAAATTGAACATGCATTTACTTAGAACTACAAAGCACAAGAATAATATAATGACAAAAAAAATCAACATGTATGAAAAAGATAATGATTTGTTTTATTTCCATATTACGAAATTAAAATATCTATACCACATTACCTCTTCATTCATTATGTAATTTATGTATTTCTACATGATATATGATTCGTTTTTAAAATGCAACACAAAACTATGCCAACATCGTGCTCTGCCAAAACACGATTCAAATAAACCGGGAAAAGCGTTGTGAAACTGCTCAACATTTAAAAGACAAAGCTTATCCCGGGTGCCCCTCTTGGTCGAGCGTTCTTACCTGCGAAAAGTACAGTTACTGATGGATTCGTCCATCCCATAGGGATATACGTTGCGATTGAAACGCTAGTTCATAATGAGCAATTGGTATTGTTCCTAGAGTCTAGTCCGGTTTGGCGGTACAAACGGTAAAACAACTTGGCGACATCCGGACCATCTTCGATAATGTTAGAAAGTAATTACCCTCTTCTTTCCTTTGGAATTTCTTCAAATGTTCTAAATCTCTTCAGCGGAGCTTCAATCAACTGATTGAACAGACTTCATTAACAGTTAACTGACTGAAACTTCAATTTGTTTTTGTTCGTTCGCGCTCTCTTGTGTTTAACTGTTAACTGACTGAAACTTCAATTTGTTTTTGTGTTTGCGCGCTCTCTTATGATTAATATATATTTTGTTCTAAGTATTTGAAACAGGGGACAACAGTATTGTTGCTATAAATCCCAATACCTTACTTCTTTCAAATTCAAGTAAGTATCCCCGATGTTATATATACTCTCTCTCTTTTTCACTGATAAACTAGAAACATTTGCAAGAAAGAATTTTAAACAAAAATTATTTAGGAATCCAAAACATGGAAAAGCTTTCACTGGTCTACTACAAGAAATTTACTTTCCAGAATAGACCAATGATTATTCTTGAATAGTGATGGTGGAAGGGATTAATGTTATAAACCTGTATTGTTTTCTCAGAGACCTCATTGCTGTCTTGTTTT
>JAOUZG010024457.1:0-16872 GCA_026289955.1 Argiope argentata | reverse complement strand
GTGGGTACGTGAAGTCCATGAATGGCTGCAAGTGATCTGCAAGCAGCCTAACATAACCATTTCCAATCAATGATCGGTTCAGTTGCACCAGAGGACCGAGTCCATGCCATGTAAAAACAGCCCACACCATTATGCCGCCACCACCAGCTTGAACAGTGCCTTCCTGACAGTTTGGGTCCATGGCTTCGTGGGTTCTGCGCCATACTCGAACTCTACCATCAGCTCGTAACAACTGAAATCGTGACTCATCTGACCACGCCACGGTTTTCCACTGGTCTAGGGACCAGTCGATATGCTCACGAGCCCAGGAGAGTCGCTTCAGGCGATGTCGTGCTGTCAGTAAAGGCACTCGGGTCGGTCTTCTGCTGTCATAGCCCAAGGAAGACAATTTTCGCCGCATAGTCCTATCGGACACGTCCCACATTGATTTCTGCAGTTATTTGACGAAGTGTTGCGTGTCTATTAACATTGACCATTCTACACAGACGTCGGCGGTCTCGGTCGTTAAGTGCAGGTGGTCTCCCACTGCGCTGTCCATGATGGGATGGGATGCCTGAAATTTCCTACTCTCGGCACACTCTTGATACTGTGGATCTCGGAATGTTGAATTCACTAACGATATCCACAATGGAATGACCCATGTGTCTAGCTCCAACTAACATTCCACGTTCAAAGTCAATTAATTCTCGTCGTGCCGCCATAAATCACGAAAAACCTGTTCATATGAATAACTTGAACACAAATGAAAGCTCTGGAAAACGAACTGCGCATTTATACTTTTTCGCTGCGATACTACTGCCATCTGCATATTTGCATATTGCTATCTCATGACTTTTGTCACTTCAGTGTATTTTAGAAACATTAGAATAGTATATCATAAATTAGCAAACATCAGAATCAGATATCATGATATATCAATCCTACATCATTAAGCGTTAGAATCATATATCATCATATATCAATCCTACATCATTAAGCGTTAGAATCACATATCAATCATATATCATCAAACGTTAGAATCATATATCAATCATATATCATCAAACATTAGAATCATATATCAATCATACATCATCAAACGTTGGAATCATATATCATCAAACTTTAGAATCATATATCAATCATACATCATTAAACGTTAGAATCATATATCATCATATTTCAATCATACATCATCAAACGTTAGAATCATATATAATCATATTTCAATCACACATCATCAAACGTTAGAATAATATTACAATCATACATCATCAAACGTTAGAATCACAAATCATAAAAAATGTTCAGATGTATGTTTAAATCAGTATAAATTATGAATAGAAAATGGCTATTATCTCTTAAACAGTTGTTGTTATATCAAAAGTTTCAATGAAAAAGTTGTCTTTTCTGATCAGGGAAATATTCGCGTAGTTTGAATTTTCGATTTACCTTCGATTCCAAAACAATTATTGGGATTTAAATTTTTAACTTTACATTCTTTCGAATATTTTTGAGTTGAATGTTATGTACATTATCTCTGCATTCTTCTATTAATTCTCTTGAAATACATCTTTTAATTTTTCAAATCTTGTCAGAGTTAATTATTATCATGATTACAAGATATCATAGGGAGAATATATATTTATAAATAAAAAAATTGAATCTTTTTATTTACAATTATCTTTTATTTATATAAATATAAACTAATATTTTTATTTATATAAGTCTTTTTTTATTTAGAAATATTTATAAATAAAACCAATTGATTTATGCATGACTTTGGTACTATACAGGCCAGAATGATTGATACAAAGTTTTCACAGATAGACACACTTTGTTGTGTGAAAATATGCACCTAGAACGATTTTTTTAAAGTTTTATAAATTTTTTAACTAATTAAAAACGGATTTAATTTTTTACTATTCTTTACGATAACTTCAGAAAGTGTTATAATAGAAAATGTTCTACACAGTTTGAAAATAGGAAAAAAAAATCTGATGCCCACTTATATTCCTATGATGTTTCAATTTCGATAATTTTAAAAAAAAATGTTTTAACCACTAATCCTACAATAATTTAAATCATTGCTTTAAAATTCAAATCAAATTTATTGTTTCATCAAAAATTACGCATAATTTTAATTATATGATTTTCTTCAAATATTGATAACTAAGACTAATTAATTCCATTAAACATATGTGTAGCTTAATAGACAAATAAAAAAATAGTTACGGTAGCATCAAATTTTTATTAATTGGACAATTAAAGTGTAAAAAGATTTATGATGTTATGGAACTGGTTTCCATTAGAAAAATTATGCACAGAAAAAATGGATAACATGTTAGTCTACTAAAAAATGTTTCAAAACAATGATACTTTCATGTTTAAAAATAGTTTGTTGATGGAGCAAGAGTTTATGCTAAAATGAGTTAACTAAAATTACAAAAATTAAAATTAAATCTGCTATGCAAATTTTAATGTGTCATGTCAGAACATCATTTCTAGAACGGCCCAGCATCACGTGCTCGTGCAAGTAATATTATATCTTTATTCACTTACATTATTTCATTGAATGAGTCACTTTTGCAAATATCTTCGTTTCGCATTTATTGTTTTAAAAAAATATCGCATTTCCTATTTATTTCATTTTACATCATCACGTGCTTAAAATGACATATTTATAGGGGTTTTTTTACTGTAGTCATTAACATTTATTTAAATCAGAGCTTTTGTAAATGCGTTATTAAAAGCTGATTTTTTGAGATGCTCGTGCAGATTATAAAATTTTTATTTTTCACCTGCGGAATCTTGTTGACTCCAAAAACGTCATCCCAAAAATAATATCATGTTCAGACATGATTATATAAGCAATAACCTTGACGAATCAAGTGGTCGAGTGAGGCTGCTAGTGTCAAATAAAGTGTGAACAATGTGAATAAATTGAATACAGTCTTTTGCACAAGTTAAAATTCCCACATAAATCTAGTTATCTGAAGATATTCAGAATAACTGCTCAATAAGATTTTCAAATTACTTATTATATCCAAAGGCAAATGAAAGTGTTTTTTGATTGCCTTACTTAATTTTACTTACAGGAATGTAATGAAATTATATGAAAGCGATGGATAAGAGAGTGTACTTCAAACTTGACGTGAAAATAATTGGAAACAAAGAGCTTTTTTTTGCAAGTAGGTTTTTTGTGATGCTCTTACTTATTTAATTTGATTTGGAGTTATTTTTTTTCGGAAAGTCATATTGATTCTTAAGTGATTTTTTTTATTCAAGAGAAATAAAATGCATGCTGAAAAATGACATGTTAATTTTTTCTTGATTCATTTTTTTTTGTTCTAATAAAAAAGTGATAAGAACTCTTATCAGAATTAATATATTTTCTTGAATTTTGCTGCATATATAAAAGTCTGTCCAAGGAATGTCTTTATAAAAAATGTTTTGTTAAAATGTTGTATAAAGAATTCAACCTGTCAGTTTTAAGTAATTTGAGAGCTATCTTAATATTTTCTGAATTTCCTATTTTTTATATTTTTAAATAAAAAATATAGACATGAATAAAACTCAAAACAAAAAACTGATCATAATAGTAAATTAAAAAAAAGAATAATATTTACAAAATGTAATTAAATATGACCGAAAAAATCCTTAACCGAAAGTTTCAGAATATAATTTTTGTGATCTTCTATTATTATCAGAATTTAAATCACCCAAAAAAGTACTTTTTCTAACTTTATTTTTTTAAATATCAGAAAATCAAAATATTTCTATGTAATCTAATAAAATAGTATATTAGAAAAACCGAAAAATAAACATTTTAATAAAAGACTTAGAGCATCAAAATTATATTAATAAGAGGGTTGCCGTTTAGGTATTTACAAAAAGATGGAATAAAAATAATTTTTCGGGAACAAAATGTTTTATTGCTTTTAAAAATATTCTCCATTAAGATTTATACATTTTTCTATCCGTTCAAACCAATTCTTGAAGCAGTTTTTTTTCACTCTGAGATTGATACCTCAGAAATATGGCTTTGGAAAGCATGAACAGCTTCTTGAGGTGGTGAAAATTGCTTTCCAGATAATTTTCGTTTTACAGAAAGAAACAGGACAAAGATAAAAAAATCAGTAGAATATGGGCAATGACGCATTTATTATATATTTTTATAATTCAAATGCCAATATATAAAGATGTCGTATATAAATATGTTGCATACAGATTTTCTGATCTTAATTTGAATAATTTCATTATTTCCATATACCAATTTCACGTCTCTTTTTGAGCTTCAGTCAAATTGTGCTGTATCCATCTGGAACAAATCTTTTTAACATCTAAATGTTCGTGCAAAATTGAATGTATTTCAGACTTTGTTGTTGCAAAGGATGCTTCCTTCTCAGGATACAAGACATGTTGAACATCTTCAATCATCTTGCGCACATAATCGGTATTCTTTGAAATCATTATTGATTTCGGTTATCCTTCACGAGAATTATCACCCCTAAACGCACGATCACGAAGAAATTATGCAAACAAATTGTAAACAACGTTTTCTGATGGTGCCTCATTACCAAAATTTTCTCGAAGGGATTCTATGCATTTTTGTTGAGTGAGGCTTTTTTTAAATCCCTAAAACATCATCCATGGAAACCTTCACGAGTTATTTATATTTTTCTAACACTTGCTTCTTTTAAATACTCACTGTAAGCAAAATATGCAGATGATATTTAACCTTAGAAAAGTAACCTTTAAAAAATTAACAAGAAGGATATTCATTCGTCTCTTAGATGTAGTGTATTTAAAATCCTTTTTTAAAGCTAGTTTAAATAAAAGCAAACTACCTGCAGATGATTTCATAACTCTTGATTGTCAATTTGATAAAAAAATACTATTTATTTATTTTCGAAGTGATCTTTACACATGTATGCGTGGTGTTCTCCGCACATTGCTCTTGAGTATAACAAGCAAAAATGGCGCGTCATTCCGTTCAAATTATATTTACAAAATGGACAAATTTTCCTTTTTTTTATTTCAGGTTGTTCAGGTTGTTGAATGTTTAAATTCAATTTTAGAAGTTCATTTATAATAGTCCTGGTTGACGCTTCTGCATCCATGGAGCAAGAAGAACCAATAAAATCTTCATCCTTTGATTCATTCTCCCAAGTAGAATTATCTTCCCCACTTAATTATTTCAATAATTCACGGATAGCTTCTGACCTACCCACAAATTTTCTCCGTGAAAACGTTTCGACATCTCCAAACATGCACAGAAATACCTTCTTAATACTAACGGGACAGATAACCATTCGTCTCTGAGATGACTATTGTCCTGGATATACTACAAGCAGAAATATTTCGGGGAAAAGGAATGTCCTCATCTGTAGTTCCTAAGGTAAGAGAAAGGTACTGAGTAGGACGATCAATTTACCATTATAGAGGGAGAACAGTCAAAGCATTCACCCAGGAGAGGAATGGTTAGCATTCTAGAGTTAAAATGACACTGGTTTCCCAAAAGAAAGAAATAATGTGAATCTTACAAATATTCTGAAGAAAAATTTCAGCTTCGCCTTCTATTGGTCGTTTGTAAAATTTGGAAAAGCAACTCTCGCATTTTGCAAATTTATTTTTTTTTGTCCTTTTTGTCACGAGAAAAAGTATGTAATGTGTTTTGCACAAAAAGTACCCAACAAAGGATTAACTATATAATTCAACTAATTCAATGAGCATGTGAGTGATTTTAAATAACTTGAAGACCGGAAAGAAGCTGAAGTCAATTGTGGTAGTTGAGGGAACCATTGGAACTTGCAGGAGCTAGATTATTGTGTCTTCCTAAAAATTAGCTTATAAAAGATTTTACTGGATCTGCAAATTGAACTGTCCTGTTTTGTTATCATGTCAGAATATGATGTTAATTTGGGAATGAGGTTTGTGAAATCAACAAATATTCGCAGGCGAAAAATTGAAATTTCATTATCTGCATGAACATCTAAAAAAATCAGCTTATAATAACGCTTTGTTATGTCACTTACAAGAAGTCTGCTTTAAAAAAATTTAATTAATGACTACAGCCAATAAAACCCAGAAAAATGTCATTTTGGGCGCGTGATTATATGAAATGAAAAAAAAAATAGGAATGATATGTTTTTTTAAACAATCAATGCGAGACAAAGTTTTTCATGATCGTTTGCCATGCTAAAGTGATTCATTCGATGAAACAATTAAAATGAATAAAAATATAATTTAACTCGCACGAGCACGTGGTGCTTGGCCGTTCAAGAAACGATTTTCTGACATGATACATTAAAATAGGCATAGCAGATTTCATTTTAATCTTTATTTTTGATAAAGCCATTGTAGGGGAGACTGTTAAAGCCATTGTAGACGTTTTCAAACATAGAAGATAGGATTTTTTAAGATTTTCTATATATTGATAAAGATAAACCAAGGAACTAAATTGTAACGGAATTTACAATTATAAATAACAGCTTTAATTGCATATCTATCCATATTCAATCTTCTTGCGTATATATTAGGCGTACATATTGCGTATCAGTTATATAGTTTTTATTTTAATACTTCACTACACTTAAGCTGAATTATTTTTGATAGATACTCTAATATAAATTTTTGCATACTGATATGAATTTTAATGGGCTATAAAAGTTGTGTTATGTGTTTGGAATGCTTACTCCGACGATACAAGACATCGGGATGGGACATTTCTGTTATGATGACTGTTCTCATTTTCTTAGTGATTAGACGAATTACCTCCACTTCAGTGACGAGATCTACATGTTATAGTGGGGAGGGGGTGAATTGTGAATAGGTCTGAGTGTTAGAAATTTAAGATTCCTTACTTTTATGACGAGGATTATTACTAACCTGAGGGACTTGTGAAATTTTTTTGTGTCACATGTATAAGATTATCCAGCAATCTGTAATGCTTTTATTTCCTTTTTATTAGCCAGTTATATACTTTGATATACCATACAAAATTCCTGAAATACCAATATTTTAAAATTTAGAGAAAAAAGTTTACAAAAACTCAGAGTGAGCAAATAAAGAATTGTAATAATCGCAATATTTCGGCTTAATAAATGTTTATTAAAAACCCTAAGCCTGGAAGAAAGAAAGACTCGGTTAATTTATCACATTTAATTGATTTTAATTTTTATCATATTTTAAGAATAAAATGATGTATTAACTATGACCTATCATGAATTCATTTCTTAAAAGCGATTGTAATATGATAGTTACCAAGTCGTTGATCTATATTCGAATGTAATATAACATAGTCTGAAATTTCTTTTCCTCTAATGTCGAGTTTATATTCTATTTTTTTTCTTTTTTTAATGTAATAATTATTGTAGGCTGGTGAATAATTTGTAAAATATACCAAGCAAGCTTCACATAAAAAAAGCGCCTAAAATGCAGTATTGGAGAAACCATTTGATCTACATCTGCCAAATTTTGCTTATCATTATTTGTTGAGTAATAGTGGCTCAGTAGGAAAGAATTTTTATCTATTTAAGTCACTTTTTTTAATAAAGAACTCAATAATGTACTAACATTACTCGCAATATTTTGAGGGCATAAGTGTTATATAAAATTGCCTTTTTACACCGCTATGATTTCCAACAATTAAACTCTTTATTTTCTGAAAATGCTTTACAGAATTTTATAGTATTTTTAAATAAATATTTTAAGTACAATTTACAACATCGTCTATCGCTGTATTAATTTTTAGATTTATACCCATTCATGAGATTAAGTTATTGAATACTTTTTTGTTTACGCATTAAATCTGTCACTGGATTAAGATAAAATTAAAAATAAATTGAAATCTGATGTCAAATAATTAAATCTATCGTTTGAAAATATCATTTGTTTTAGGGAATGGTTTATCTTAATTAATTGAAGTCCTTAACCAATTGAAACATGTTTGAAACAATTATGTGAACAATACACAAGCGGCAATATATCGAGAATAGGGTATACGGTGGGCATTTGCACGAAGTTGTAACTTTTTGTCGGTGATAAGTCGCCAAATGTGGCAACCATCTTTACCATTTTCTAATAACTCTAAATGCAGAAACTGATGCCCCAAAAGCGATGAATCGCAATTTTTCTGCACCCTTATTTTGTGACTTTAAAAACATCAAAATTGATATTGCGTAATGTTCCCAAATGTTAAAACCTCCGATGTGGAGAGGGATGTTATCTCAGGTGGCTTCGTCTTCTGACCGTGGTTCAAAATTACTAAATCCGTCCGAAAACAACCATAATGCTGCTTTACAACGGGACGTTAATGTAACAAAAATTAAAACTTAAAAATCACATACTTGATTTAAAAAAACATTTTATAAAAGAAAGTTGCGAAAACATTGCCATTAACTTAAACATTTAAATGACAAGTTAAATTTTTTTAAAAGGATTTTTTGACAATAAATCACCAGATGTGAAAACTTCCTGCATTATTTACTTTTAACTCTAAAAGCGAAAAATGTATGCCTCAAAAGCGATAAATCGCCAATGTGGTGTTGGCTTCAAAACCCTTATGCTCACCATGCGTTTGGTAGAGCATAACCATGCTTGGCTTTTGGGCTATTAAAATACAACCCTATATATCCATCAAAAACCGCAAATCAACATCATGTTCTCACATGATAAAAGTGAAAAAAAAAAGAGCGATGATTTGGGTCTAAAATATTATCATAGTATTAAAATTCGGTCTAGAAGCAGGATTAATCTTAATTTGTTTCTCGCTAGTACATTTGTACAAGAACTTGATGCAATAACTCTAACAAAAAGTGATTACCAGTTCTTCATTGATTTTATCAATCTATGTCATTACCAGTTGGTTAATTGATTTCTTTACCTGCTCATTATAGGAAATCAATACGTTATGAATGACTTACTCACTGATGAGAGGGGATAAGAATCGTTAAGTCTACATACTTATGTACCCTACAACCAATAGGCAGACTGTTATGAAATGGGAAAATAAAATAAATAAATATCCCCCTCAATTTAAATAAAAAAGAAAATGAAATCTACAGAAACAAATTTCAAGTTATGTGAGAAAATTATTATCTTTAAGACTTTATTTGTTTTAATTAATTTAAGTCATTAACTAGCTTACACCGGTTTGAAACATTCGCGTGACTTCCCCATTGTTTTCTATCCCCATCCACCTCTCTTTGCGCGAGCGCACACACACACGCACGCACGCACACGCACACACACACACAATATTTGTGGGTGTCGGTGGGTGTTTTGTCTTAATTTATCTTATAGTAACTCTATCTAAAATGTCATTTCCTGATCCATTCTTTTTTCATTTAATAATTCGAATGAAATATTATAAATATAATGCGGTATTGATGATTCCACCAAGTGCCGAGTGGATGGATAATAAATCACTGATTCCTGCGTTTCTCTTGTCAATATCAAATGTATAAGAATTCCTATCAGAAACCAACACGTGTGTCATTTATGAGAATATCATAGTATATAAGACCAGAGATATCTGTTTCGTTCCTGTTATCTTATTGACCTTCTAGTGTTTATTGTGCTGCGCTGCTGGAATAAAACGAAATTCAAAAGTCAATATATGATTTGTTTATGATGTTTAGACCCTATTTTGTAACTTTCTTTCAATTCTAAATTAATATGGCTTACGTTACATATATCTATATAAGGATACTTTTTTTAAACTTTCTTTTTAAATTTTTTTAGCCGACAAACAAAGTTTTGGAGGACGACCGATTTTTCAGATGAAAAAAAATCACATTAATTTTTTAAATATCTATGTATGCATAATCTGATAGTCCCGTGATTGTTTCAAATCTGTTTTAACTGGTTAATGACTTAAATTAATTAACACGAATCAGAGAATTATTCATTTTCTGATCCCTAAGAATTCAGAGAAGGAATGATTTGGAAATCAAGTTGTAACCTTAGTCCTAAAAGTGAAAAGTTGATGCCTAGAACACGATAAATCCCCCATTTTGAGGCTTCAATAAACTCAAACTAAAATCGCGTCATGTTCTCATATGATAATAATTCTACAAGCAGTTAATAAAAAACATCATGACATAACATTCAATTTGTTTGATAAAAAATTATTAAAAAAACTTTTTAAATACTTTTTTATATTACTAAAATATAGGAAACAAATTTTTCAAACAAAAAACAAGAAATTATAAAAGCATGAGGGATTGAAAGAAATACTACAAGTGAATTGGAATTTCAATTATTTCATCTAGAATAATTTTTCTTTCTAAAACCTCTTTCTACATTTCCTTTCTTGCAATATTCACCATGATTTTGCTTTCTGAAGCAATGTTATTATAATATCAAATTTCTTAATTTTACTTCATTTATTTAAAACACACACATTAATACAGATTTTTTAAAATCGAAAGATTATTAGATATTATTGAGTGTATTTCGTATTTTTGTTTTATGTATATGTTGTGTCCCGTATCTAAATGTAAATAAAAATTTGGGACTAAAATTGGATGTGATCACTGTCTCTACCACTCAAATAGGTTGAGCCTCCGATATAGGTTGTGAATAAAAAAACCTATATCGGAGGTTGGGATAGCTTGGTTGGTAGAGCGTTGTCTCGTATTCCTTAGGGTGCGAGTTCGAACTTTGTCAGCTGAAGACTCTCTTAGTGTGTGTAGCTGGTGCTCGTTAAATCTGTGGTGGTCCCAAAGTTCTCCATATCGAGAGTAATACCACTGTCAGAGGTGGTCGCTCTCTGTTTCAAATCTAAATTACGATCTGTGGAAGAATGAATAAAAACGGATGAATGAAGTCCATCTCATAAGAAGGGTTTGTGGCGTTTGGGAGCTAGAAGTCAGACATCTGCCCTTACGTGCTAAGGCATCCATACCCTCAGAAGCTACTGCACCTCCTCCTTCCGTTGTAAAGCGTAACATTTCAACCACCACTTATACTAGATATTTTTATGATATGTATAAGGTTTCAAAACCGTTTACAATTTTTCAGCTTGAAAACCATATGTTATTGGAAAAGGAAATGATTATCCTTTGAAATTTACAATATCTTGTTTATATCAATCGAAATTGTGGTTTGTTACATTATTCTAGAATGCAAACTATAAGATCATAGAATCCGAAATTTCATTCGTTTTCTTAAAACTGTAATTCATGTTAAGATGTTTCATTTGATTGTCATGTTATGCCATCAATAGGGGAGAAAACTCATGCCGTCATGTTCGGGAAAGGGCTGTTAAAGAAGCATTTACCTACACTCACATTCTTTGAAAAATAATTTGTTTTCGGAAAAAGAAGTAGAATTCATTAAACTGATTTTAGATAATAAATCCTTGCATTCAATTCAAGATTGTTACGTTATGTATTTAGGAAAAAAATGTGCTTTTAAAAAAAGACTAATTAAAATAATAGATAAAATTTATTATGTTTAGTTAAAATTACTTTGATTAAGAGTGCATATCATTTTGAAAATATTAAATTGAAATTTTATTCAGAAAAGACATACTAAATTTTTTTAAATCTAGAAATGAGACCATTCTATTACTTTAAAATCGTCTGGCATGATCAGATATATTAATGACCTTTATAAATTCTACCATCAGAAAAATACAGATCACGCATTCTTCTGTAACTGATATTGGGAACTGAAACACGTGTTACATTAAGACAGATTTGAAACTCTCCGCACGCACATTTCGACGATATTTTGGAGAATTATTGATGGTTATTGCTATGATAGCATTAAATGCCTCGAATTGCAAAGTGTGTCACATATATATACTTCAGACTGTCACTGCATGATTTTAAACTACTCTATAATAATTTAAACTCAAATATACAATTTTCTTGTTTTCTTTCAGTTTTAGATGCTTTTCTAAAATAACTTTTATTATTTTGTTGCCTAAATTCATTTTACGCTGAACTTAATTTTTTCCTTATCGCTTGGTTTCAATATTTTAAGAAGAAAATAACTCAAAAGGAAATATAGAAATAATATTTTTAAAAACATTATGAGAATAATAATAAGCGATTTTTCAATTCCTATTATTAGCTCACACTCTAACTATATATATTGTATATCTTGTTCACATTTTCAATCGTTAATAAAATACTTTCTAACTATCCAATCAAGTTTAAGTAAATTTTTTAAAACTTGTAGTGATTGGCATTTGATGTTAATATATTTAAAAAAAAGGTTAATTCATTAATTTTTTATTCATTAATTAAAAACTAATTTTCTAGCCTTTGTAGTATTTGCAATTGTTGGTCGGAATAGCCCTGTTGGTAGGGCGTTGAGGTTGAATCCCTTGTGTTGCGAGTTCGAACCCGGTCGCATAGGTCTCCGTGATGTGAGTTATAGCACTGGGGGTACTGAAGTGAGTTATAGAACTGGGGGTCAAAGGTGATCTTCATTCGGGTGCTCAAGTGTCCATATCCTCAGAAACTACTTCTTCCCTCCTTCCGTTGTAAAGCGGAACACGAGAACAACAATTGTAATTATTTAGTGAAAAACAACTAAAATAAATTCTTTCGTGACTTCCTAAATTTTTCCTAATTTCAAAAGTAGAAATTTATTTTGAAAAATTGTATTATATATTTCTTGTTTTCTTTTTAATTATTTTATATTTTTCTGAGTTTTTAATAAATCTTTGTTTAAAATATTATTTTATTTTGGCGGATGCGGATTGCCATAGGCTTGAACTCGCAATCTGAGAGTGAGTAGCCGAGTAACGTGACCACAGTACAAAAGTAATTATCACATAACTCGAATAACTGATACTTTAAATCAAAATATATTAAAATAGTGTATTTACTACGAGATCAAATATACAAATGTAAAAAATTACAAAAATTCAGACAATTATGAAATAATTAAAAGTGTATTGCCCATTTCTATCGTCACACACTGGAAATAAAGCAAGTTGTAAT
Organism: Argiope argentata; assembly: GCA_026289955.1. Classification (NCBI taxonomy): domain Eukaryota; kingdom Metazoa; phylum Arthropoda; class Arachnida; order Araneae; family Araneidae; genus Argiope; species Argiope argentata. The sequence goes on along the minus strand of JAOUZG010024457.1, from coordinate 3,928 downwards.
AATTGGGAAAAACATTAAAATTTAAAATACAGAAAAATCATATTAACATATGTTTTTATGGAAAAGTAGAAAATAAAGAAATAACTTTTAAACTCGTTTTAACCTAATAGACTTTTGGTTTTGCTTTTTTCATTCTTTACCTTTCATTTCATATCTTGTGTGTTACTGCTTTTATTTTTTTATCATGTTAGAACAGGAATTTTTTTAAACAATAAATGCGAGACAATAATTGGATCGTTTGCAATACTAAAGAGACTCATTCGATGAAACGATTAAAATGAATAAAAATATAATTTAACTTGCACGAGCACGTGGTGCTTGGCCGTTAAAGAAATGATATTCTGACATGATACACTGAAATATGCAAAGAAGATATATTTTTAATCTTTTTTCAAGATATTTTTTATAGAATAAAATATAAGAAACGTGATTCAGATGTAACACTAATGAATTCTACTGTTTGAAAATAAAACTGTTATATACTTCATTCTTGGTTTCCTTGCATGAAATGCAAATGAACTCGGAAAAAAATATGAGGATTCACCCCCTTGAATATATTTTAGCTTTTGCACTAATGGTTTTCATCCATTTTAGTTTATTACTAAATCCATTTCTAATAAAGAATGTGTGTTTCTGTGTACGTGAGGATGCTATACAGGAAAGATATATCAACAATAACGAGATTTGGATGGTGATAGGGTTTTGAAAATAAGTATATGCAACTCGAAACGAATTTTTTAAAAATTAATTGATTGAAATTTTGATAAATTTTTCCACCAATATTACAGCATAAAAATAATTTTTACATCATCGAAATATTATATTAATGATGATACTAAATTATTCTTCATATGACTTGCTATTTATTTTTAATTGATTTTTGAAAAATATTTTAAGCAGCTTTTATAATAATAAGTTTTATATTAAACCGAAGCATACTTAATACTCATTATTGAAGTAACTATTTCTTACTAGTATTTCTTTGTTGATGTTCAAGGAATAAAGTTTCGGCTTATTGTTCCATTTTGATCATGGAAAATGTTATTCTGATGTTAATAACATTCCATGTTATAAAGCATGCTTTTCATGAAAAAGGTGAACTTTTAATGCTCTTAAATTTAAGCTTAATTTCAGAATCAAGCAATTATGAAAACATTTTAAAGTTCGAACGGTTTTAAAACTGATGTTCTTTCTCTGATAAAGTTGAATGTATAATAATATGGATGAAGAAAATATGGAATGTATACAAGAATGGATAAATGTTATAAAGTCCTTAAATCGGTATAAGTTATATACCAATAAAAATTTGAAATAATTTTTTTCTTCATTTTTATGAATTTAATAACAGAAAGCTAGAAAATATTTAATTCAAATTCTAAAAACAATTAAACTTTGCATTTCCAGTAGTCGCCATAAGCTGTTATTTTGAGATAAAAGTGAAAATAAATTGTTAATCACGAGGAAAAAAGGTTTTTCGCTCTGATTATGCAATTCTGTCCCTTTATTGGTTAATCAATTTAAAATATCTTATTTCTCTAAAGCATTTCGTTTATCTTTGAAGATCATTTTACTCTTAATTGGCACTTTTTTATAATTCAGTCTTTCGAAGGAAATAAACTTTTTAATTTTCAAAGATCTGAATTCTATAATAAAATGTTCCACTGAAGTTAAAAAAAGCGAAAAAATACAGGTTCATTTTTTAAAAGTATCTCATTTTACTTATCGTTATAAAGACAGCTAATAAAGATTCACAAATAAAAGGACCTTTTAATTTTCTTTTCTTTTTTTATTTTTTTAACCTCCAGTTAAATTAACTGCAGAAAGTCATTCAGTTTAAATAAAAGTTTAATTTAAAAGCAGTTTTTATCAACTTAAGATTTAAAAAAAATATGACGGAGCCTTTTAAATTTTTTTCCAATTTAAATAAAGTGCTTAGGTCTGTAAAATTCAGGCTGAAGATATTTTTTAAAGTTAATTTTTTACGCCGAATTATTTTTCCATATCATTTTTATTTACTTAATTTGACTATGCAAGGGTGTGATAATAACCAAAAATGGGTAAAAATCTCAATAAAAATAAATATAAGACAATGGATATGTCATCATGTAAGAGAAAGAAAGGTCTGATGAATTCTTCGTTGAAACCCAAAAATGTCAATTGTGCGTAAAAGTGATTGGTTAATTCGGAAAAAAGCAACTATTTTTTCATTCTTTGAATTAAAAAGTGCTGGAGATGCAATCAGGACAGATTCAACACAGAGCACTGAGCCGATTGTGCTAAACCACTATCCCTTAAATGTTAGCCCTTTCTCCATTTTATATTTTACTAATGTTTTGACACTTGTGGAGTTAAAAAATCCTGCCGATACTGCTACCTTCAGTGGTAGCGTGGTGGTCGGCTGTACATAAGTAGAAGACACTTGTGGAATGGTTTCATTGGCTTGATTGTTATCATGATAAACGTGGCATCATATTAGATTATTTTCTAAAAATATGCGTTTATTTTAATCGTATATTGGCTAAATAAATTTTAAAGGACTTCTTGCTGTTTATAATTGCTTCAACTGTCAAAACCTTCAGAAAAAAGAGTAGAACAAGGTTGCTATGATGTTTTAAATCCATATTGTTACTTCTATCACCTACACATTCTGTAATAAATTTTAAATGGCTAAATAATGTAAATAAGTTTTGTAAATAATAAATAATGTAATAAATAATGTAACGTAATGTAACGTAACGTAACATAACGTTACCGTAATGTAATGTAATAAATAATGCAATAATAAATAATGTAACGTAAATGTAATAAATAATGTAACGTAAATGTAATACATAATGTAAATAAATTTCTAAATAATGTAATAAATAATGTAACGTAAATGTAATAAACAATGTAAATAAATTTCTAAATTATGTAATAAATTTTTAATGGCTAAATAAATTTTAAAGGACTTCTTGCTGTTTATAATTGCTTCAACTGTCAAAACCTTCAGAAAAAAGAGTAGAAAAGGTTGCTATGATGTTTTAAATCCATATTGTTACTTCTATCACCTACACATTCTATAATACAGTTACTTCATATGTTATAAAAAGTGATACTTTCGGTGTAAATATAAAAAAACAAGCACACGCACGCACGCACGCACGCACGCACACGCATACGCACGCACGCACACACACACACGCGCGCGCGCGCGAATTTCTTCAATTAATTATCATGTCAGAACATGATATTTATTTGGGAATGAGGTTTGTAGCGTCAACAAAAATCCGTTGGCGAAAAATATAAATTTTATTATATGCTGAAGCATCTCAAAAAATCAGCTTTTAATGTGTTGTCATTGCATTTACAGAAGCTCTGATTGAAAAAAATAAGTTAATGATTACAGCCAATAAAACCTAGAAAAAGGCCATTTTTAGTACACGATTATATGAAATTAAATTAATAGGAAATGTGATTTTTTTAAACAATAAATGTGATACAAGTCTTTTTGAATCGTTTGCAATACTAAAGTTACTCATTCAACGAAACATTCGAAATGAATAAAAATATAATTTCACTCGCACGAGCACGCGGTGCTTGTCTGTTCAAGAAATGATGTTCTGACATGATACAATGAAATATGCATAGCAGATTTCATTTTATATTTTATTTGTTTTTTTTATCATAGAAAAATAAACCGCTTTGATATAGTATACAACTTAGATTTCAATGACAGTATGAAACATTTTTAGCATTAGAAATGGAAAATGGAATTTTATATAATTCAGTTATTCTATAAGTCTTCACATTTTTATTCCATAAGCCTTCAAATTGATCAAATTCGTGTATTTCCTTTCCCTTTTTTTAGACTTCATACTCCGCTTTTAATCAATATAAGAAATAGTTGCTTCTAAACCATAGATTTATCGAACATTGATTTTTCTTC
>JAOUZG010024454.1:0-38797 GCA_026289955.1 Argiope argentata | reverse complement strand
TCATTATTTTTGAAAGCAAGGTGGGAAATATTAGGAAGGCTTATTAGGATAGAAGTCTCATTTCCAAACTTTTTATTAATTGAAAGCGGTTAAAGTAATTAAATACGAATTGAAATTTCATTGACTTCAAGAAACATAGCACTTTTCCTTTGAGATGGAGTTATTTAAAGAAATATTACCCATTCATCTCAAATCCATTTTTTTCATTGACTGGTCACAAACAAGTGAAATGGGGAAGCAAATCTTTTAAGACCCGGAATAAAAACTGTAATTTTGATGAAAATTATGGAAACAAAGGAGTATTCAGTTTCAGTTAGTCAGCAAGGCCCCTCCCGTACCGCATTTTTGTCAGGAATGGGAGTCAACATGTTCTAGATGTATATTGTTTCATAGATCAGGAAGTTTGCACTTTGATTTCTGCTTCGAATCATGTAACCGATGTTTGTGAGTTACGTGTTTCTCAGGAACATTGTGCGAATAAAATATCTTGTGATACGATTTGTGTCGTGTCGCTTATTTCAGGTTTTATATATATTTTCTATCCAAAAATATTTTCTATCATCATACACATACAAAAAAAATGAACGAAGGTCAAAATAAAATAACATATTTCTATGTTAATTTGATTACAAATTTATGTATACATTAAATTTGGGAAGCAGATGGTATAAAAAATTATTAGTATATTTATTTTCTTTTTCTTTTCATAATCATTTATTTCATTAAAAAACACTCAACATGTACTACGTTTATTATATTCTTATAGGAACAGAAATTAATTGCTTTATTTTAAAAATTATTTCCTTAAAACGAATGTTCTTAGAACCATCATATCAACTTTTATATTAGAATCATTATTAATTGATTGACTGATTGCAGATTGATAATTTCACATATTCTGTTTCTAAAGTGAGTTTGAAAATTTAAATAATGATCGCATTTGTCATATAATAATATTTAATTTTTTTTGCGGTTATCAATAAATTTTTTTAAATAAAAAAATAAAATGTAATGGTGTGTAAAACTTAAGCAACAACGCAAATTTTAAGAAGGTAGACATAAAATTGTAGAAAAAGTTTTAATGCGGTCAGTACAGCGAACTTGCAATTCTGCAGAAAATTGATGAGTATTCAAATGTCAGGAAAATTTAACATTGATGTCAGGAACATTTGTCATTGTAAGTGAGAGTTACGCCTGACACGTACAGTCGGCACAATCAGCTTCAGACTATAAGGAATGGAAAAACGGAGGCACAAGTACAGCCAGTCGCTGCAAGTACAAGTGAGTTTTTTCGCAAAATATCGCTAGAAGAAATCATCTGAATGACTTCACGCGTGGAAAAACGATCGAAAAGCTGTAGGAGGGGAGCAGTTTAACTAAAGAGTTCAGAATCAACAAAAGGGTCTTTTCGTACACTTGGAAAGCCTTCCAAACCAGGTACAGTTGTTAGAAAAAGGTTGGTGGTGGCCGCCCGAGGAAAACAACTGAAATGCATGACCGATATATCATCCTGAAAGCGAAAAGAGTCCGATATCAGTCAGCAAGCCCACTGCTTAGCAACTGTATACGGCAGCAGGGCAACAAGTGTCGCAGTTTACTGCTGCCAGACGCCTTCACAAATGTGACCTTTTCGCTCACTGTCCTGAACGCTGCTTTCCTTGGAAAGTTGTCCATCAGTGACACCATGTAAGGAGCACAAAAAAACTGGACCTCTCATCAGTGGAATCGAGTTCTCTTTACGGATGAGAGTCGTTTCAGTGCCCCAAGTGATTCTCGACGCCAGTTGATTTAGAGAGAGGTCGAGATGTGGTTTCATCAGGTTCAATAGCATCACGGAAAGAGACCACTAAGGTAGTCCTGGAATTGCAGTTTTGGAGGCATTATGATGAATGGGTGGACTGAGCTCTACGTTTTCGACAAGGGTTCCTTGAGCGGAGATCGCTATTGTAAGGAGATTATCCTTATCCATTTGCGTGTATTCCAAGGTGCCATTGAACCAAATTTCGTTTTTATTGATGACAATGCATGATCATACCTGACTGATGATGTTCAACAGCTACTGAAAAGTAAAGATATCACTCGAATGGATTGACCAGCCTTCTCTCCTTGTTTAAATTCCATAGAACTTGCGAGGGATGCTTTGAGGAGATGCCTTGGGGCACGATTACATCCTCTGGAGAACACCCAACAACTGAAACAGATGCTGATTGAGGAATGGGCACTCTTACATCAATTACCATTGGACAATTAGATGCTGAGTATGGAGAGACGATACGAAGTAACCATTACAGCAAGGGGAGGAAATATCTCATACTAAGGACCATTTTCTTGTTCTTGTAAAGATAATCATCTATAGCGATACTACGAGTTCAATAAAGCTTTTTTTCCTTTGATACCGTACTATATACATTGTATTCATTTTTGCGCAAATATGCTTTCATCATCGTCTGAGTATAAAATGGCATCTCTCATTTCTGAATTTCATATCTCTCAGATGATTTTTCATGGAGTTATGGCGAAAAAGCACTTGATGATTAAGTTTTGACACCAGTGTAATACGCCACATTTATTTAAATAGTACAACTAAGTTTCCAAAATAACTTCAAATAACAATGCAGTTAAAAATTAAAACGCTCGAGACCCAAGATTTTAAAAATACCTTAATACAAATTTAGTATATTATTATTTATTATTGTAGATTAAAGTTATGTTTTATGCTTTTATAAAAGCAGAAAACTGGAATCACGGCTTTAAAATCTCAGTGTATTTTGAATAAGTAAGACAAAGTTTGTTTTAAATAAGGTCTAAAATCCTTGATGCATTATCTATAATTCTTTAGCTTAACAATTGATTGTATAGAAACCAATATTTTAAAAGTTTAGCAGAAATGGTAAAGAATCTACAAATATCATAAAACATGAATTCTACTTTGAAGATTGTTTTTTCTTACATATAACAAAAAGTATCGTAGATTATAATTAACAGCATTGAAATTCTAATTGGTCAAATAAAGCTATTGAATTCTTTGTGGTACTAATTAACTGATGTATTCAATTCTCTCTGATAACTTTTATTAGTGGAGAATATTTCAAATCATATAATTAATATAGAAAAAGCTTTCATCAGCTAGATCAAAAATTTTCAATAGCTGTTTTGATTGAAATTATTTCAAATAAACAAAAAAATTATACGAAAAAAAATATTATTCATTGTCTATACTTTACCTAACAACATTTCCATATATTCTTTATGCCCATTTATCAGTTATTACGATATGATGTTTCATCGTTTTTAAAATTAGTTTTCTTTCTAATGTTTGATAAACAGATGAATGCTTTTACGAAACAGATATGCCCTTTTGTTGCATTTGAAAGTATTTGAATTCAGATTATTTGTCATTTTCCTGGAAGTCCGGCACAAAAGAACAAATTTTTGGAAGACATTTCAATGATAAGTGGATATGTAATCAATACATTTTTGTGTTTACCTAATTGTATTATATTTATTCGACATATCACGATGGTGTTTTTAATAAAACTAAAAGAAACATATACATTTCTAATAATCTGATAAGCAAATATTAAGAAAAAACCTTTTTTTACTATTGATATTAAAATCTAATTGATTCAAGGAAAGCTTGCATATCAAAATGGAATTCAATAAGTAAAAAAATCACTATTTCACAAAATGCATTACTTTGTATAATGTACTAAAGATTTTTAATCATAGTGAATTATTTATTGCTAGTAATCAATCAAAATTTATCACATTTTACTAATTAATTTACTTGCCTCAATGTTGTTTTTCGGAAAACTACCCCCCCCGCCCTTTCTACCACCAAAGAAGATTCAAATCTGATCAAACTATACAAGTACAGAAGTTAAAATTTAACCGTTCAACCGGCTGGAAGGTAGAAAGTCGCTCCAACGTGTCTCTTGAAAACTGGCTGGAACGTAGAAAGTCTCCTTCCGTAGATATCTCTTAACCTGGCTACCCCGTAGAAAGTCGCAATTGTTTTCCCCCTTAAATGTAATAAACAAGGTGGGAGATCCGCTTATTAGAGGTCATTTTGTGGTTATCGGGTTCGTGGTTCATGTGGGTATAAAGCGTAAAGTAATTACTTTTAAGTAGAAAAATTGTTTAAATTTTGCCGCATTTGGTTTTATAAATATTTTGAGAATCATTCACTTTTTTTAAAAAAAAAGTGGGTGAAAATAAATAATTTGCTTAAAGAAAATACGAGTTAAATTTTAAAAAATAAAAATAACGTTGAAAAAGGGATTAAAATTTCAAATACAAAATTAAGAGTACTGGAAAATCATCGAAAGCAATTTATAATTCGATGTATTTTTTTAAAAAAAATTAGCTTTCCTTCAAAAATTTTATTTGTTTTAAAATTAATTTCCTTTAAATGTTCGACAAGAAGATGTATGCTCCTACGAAACAAATATTTACTTTTCTGCATTTGAAAAAATTACAATAAATGCAACTATTTTCGATAGTACATTTTATGTTTTAAAATTTATTTTATTTTATTATTTTTTTTTAATTTTAAAGTTAGTTGAGTTTATGTTGAGTCAACCTTGCAAGGAATCGTTATTAATCTACCGCATATTCATTGATTTTACAAAGAATCCATTATGTAGTCCAATTATGCCAAAATGTAATTCGCTAAATGAATATATCTTAGTGGATGGCACACATACTTTCAAAATGAATAAAGTGATACATCAATACGGTACTTGAAATTAAAATTTCACATGGGTATTGCAATTATTTTCATTTTCTTTTTATCTTTTAATAAAACCAAACGAATTTAAGCTATTTTTTCTGTTATTAATTTGGTTTGATTTTTAATATGAATAAATCAAGACAGAACAATGCAACTTAATTACTTTTTTTTTATCAACCTATGTATAATACAAAAAGAAAGAGTTTTTGTGACTTAATTAGCTTTAGCAAATATACTCAAATCATTATAATTGGGCTTATACAGACTTAGATCGTTTAGCAAAAACAATTTATCCTTCCATGAAACATTTCATATCCTGACTCTTGGATCAAGATCAAATAATTGCGTCGAAACCATTGCTCTCACTAACACAATAAAATAAATGGCTGGAAAATATTCAAGAGACACTGGTCTCTTTTGTCTCTGATCCTCAAGGCAGTGTTCCATGTCTAAGAAAGAGATCTGCTAAAAATAGATTCTGCTGAGGAGTAGAAAAACTTCTCCTGGTAACTGAGACGATCGAAACGCCGTCTAGAGGAAATGCGTTGCCCTTAGTTTCCAACACGTAAATTAACGGCATCATTTTTAGTGACGTCACAGTGACGTCTTCTCCGACGTGCGCATTGAGGTTTCATGGACATGGATCAAATGTAATTTAGAGCAATTTGAAAAAACGAATTTATGAATCATTTTACGGGAAAAAAAAAAGAATTTCAAACTATATAAGGGATTTATTATGAGGAAAATGAAATAATTAAGAATATTGGAGCTAAGATTCGAAACGCAAATTATGATGATTTGATTTAATGTTGCTATAAATTTGCTCCATCAAAACGAAAAACACGATATACCATGAAACTATATACATGATTATGCATAAATGTTGCTTTTTGTTATAATAAAGAAATTGTATATTTATTGTCGACTAACAGCAACGGTTAAGTATAGCAAATGTGTTTCCTTCTTAATTATTTCATTCTCTTACTATCAACTTAAATTACTTTATAGAATCAACAAAATTAAAAGAAAAATGTCAGAATTGTCAAAACATTGCATCTTTCATAATGTTTTGATTGAGTTTGTGTAAATTTTGAGTAAACTATCAGCATTTTTATTTTTATTTCATTTTTTAATCCAGCACAATTATCTTGTTCCTGCTTTTAATGAAAGTCAAGATTTGTAGCTCCGCTTTTATATAAATCAATTATTGATATTGTTGATATGTAATTAAAAATATCATTTGAGGATTGACATTTACTTCTTTATAACCTATTTCACTAAACGTTATACTTTTTGTTAAGTTTTAGTTCATTCATATCAATCTAAATAAAAAAAGAACTTTCTTTATATTGAATATTCATCGCTGTATATATTTGCCTGTTGGAGCCATGAAATTATAAGCATTGAATCTAATATACCGAAATATATTCAAACATATTTCTGAAAAATATTATTGCCACATTCACTTACTGTAGAAATATTAGTTAATTTTGGAATTAATATTTAAGAATTCGAAAATTATGAAAATTTTCATTAGTAAATTTGCTACATATTTCCAAGCAAAAATAAATTTTTACACTGTCTTAAATTTTCAAAAAAATCCGCAATCTGTTGATACAAATTTTTTAAGTATAAATTTAATGAATTTCCAAAATAAATTCTAATTATTATTAGTAAATATACTTTTCATAGCTGAAATGAAATAGACATTTTCATTGCTTCATCAAAATATATAAACGTAACATTTGTTGAGTAAAAGTAATTTTGCTTATTTTTTGATAATAATCCTGAAACAGAATTTTATTTTTATTTTAACATTACCATATGTTCTATGAATAATTAACATATTTAAAAAAAACGTTATTGTATTAAAAAGAAAATTGCATTATTTTTCTATAAATGAGTGAATTTTGCTTCAATTACAAGATTTGATAATGATGATTTTCGAATCGTGCTTTTTATTTTTTTCTTTACTGTAGCTGTAGTTCAAATATTTATTTAGTTCTGTACGTCACTAATAAGACTATAAGTGACTACAAATATTTTTCATGTGTTTTTAAAGAAGAAGAGTTTCGAGAATTTTCTTCTCTTAGCAGTAGTTTTTTAGTTCATAATTTTCTTTTTCGAAGGAAAGAGAGACTTCGGTTTCAATTATAAAAGTTTTTGAATGCAAACATTTTACAATTACTTTACCAAGATTTTTGTGTTATTGAGTAATCAGTTAAGGCAATTTCATGCCTTTAATTCTTTTTTTATTATTTTAAGTTCTTAAATTTCATTTTATTTATTGGTCATACTGATCATCAAATAATAAAATGGAGATTTTAAAGCCGAAACGCAGTAAGTATAAACCTTCATGGGTTAAGTGCTAACTTAAAAATTATTCGTGGTTTAAGTACTGCTGTTATTAAGTTAAATAGGTTTGGACCGATTCAATAAAACAGATGAAAATATTTTTATAAATTAGAAGCCATAAATTACTTTATACTGTTAGAAAAGCAATTTTCTATTAGGCATTGGAAATTACATAATCTCTTTAAATTTAGTTTCGGTTTTAAACCAAGCATTTCATTAAGTACATTAAAAAGTAACTGTCTAAATATTTTTGGTGCAATTAATTGGGAAATATGCGAAGTTGTATGAGTCAGATCTCAAAATACTATCTATAGAAAATATGAATTGATTAATTGATTAGTTATATTTAATTTTAGAGTTCTTACTTTAGGAGAAAAGTGGGAAAAAACTAGTAGTGTATTTTCCTTTTTCGGGTGGCCATTGGAAACAATTTTTTTTCAACGCGAACTCTTCGATAAAGTCATTCTGAGCATGCGTTAGAAAAAGTAAAATTCATGAATTATGTAGTAGGTTTAGCACAATTAATAAATTATTACTGTCATTTGGCGACTTTATTTTTATTGATTTTTACGGCTTCCCAAAAAGCCAAACATTTATGGCTCCGAAAACTATTCTAGCAAGCTGTTCGCTATAAACAACTAGTATTGTATTAAGAGATTTTTTCTATCGAAAGTATTATTTTCTTATCTCCAAGATAGGAACATACAATCACCTTCTGTTTACATGAAATAATCACAAAAGCATAAGTTATTTTTCACGATATATTACCATAGGATCCCAGAAAAGAAATTATTGCATTTTACTTGAAAAGAAATATAAAATGTATTTCTACAATAAGTTTTATCAAATCATTTTTTATATTGTGGCATAGTGCTTAGAAAAAAAGTTTACAAAAGTTATTTTCTGTTTAAACTTAAATCTAATGAATATATCATTTTTTAAAATTCTATCTAAGCATCAGATTTAGACTAAAATAAACATTGAGTGATTAACATAAAATAAATAGACAAATAACAATAAAAATAAACAATTATGGTAATAAAGTTTCATAATACTTTGGCAGCGTTAAAAATAAATTTTGATTACACAAAGAATGAATTTAAGCAGATATCTTAAATTATTTAATATTTGCCCGCGACAAATTTAGGTAATATATATACACTAAAATATCAGCTTGCATCTGAAAGTTCCAAGATAATTAAAATGAGTATGGTAAATATGATTTTCATTATTTAAAATATTAAAAGTGGATTCTATTTTGGGAATAAAAGTTAACAAAAGCTGATAAAAATGGTTTTAAGATCTCTGTTAAAAAGAATTATTTACAGATTTCTAATATTTGGTTTTAAGTTCTTCTAAAGCAAATAAATATTCTAATAACATTTAGTATATCAAAGAATTATTTTTAGTAGCACTTTAATTCCACAAAAAGTTTCTTAACGCAATCCTTAAGATTATTTCTAAAAGAATTTGAATGAAAAAAAGTAAAAAATATTACTTACCATTTCCAATGACTAAGATTCTTCTCTTACATTATTTCTCTCATAATTCCATTATACATCCATTGCTCTGTTCAATGAAATTTTTTTGCCTGCTTTATCATATTAAGTTAAAAATCGTTTGCTTTTAAAGCATATTAATACCGTTCCCAAAATTATTATAATTTAATTGATTAATTATATTTTCTAATAACAATATCGTCTGGAAGAAAAAAGAAATTTAGAAATCATTTTTTTTATTTCAAAAAGGCAAATAAAGAAAACACTTTTAAATTCTTGTTTCAATGGTGAAGATTATAACAAAATATATTCAATGGATTTGAAGCACATGTTTAAATTTATTCATCATACAAAAGCTTGAATTTTAAAGAAGAAATGTATTGAGATTTACGGCAACAATGGCTGTTATCTTCTGTTTTAATACATATAACAAAAACACAAATAAAAATATTAAACACAACAGAGCGTGTACACACAAAAACAAATTGAAGTTTCAGTCAGTTAACAGTTAATGAAGTGAGTTCAGTCAGTTAATTGAAGCTTCATTGAGTCCACTGATTTGATTTAGAACCTTTAAGAAGTTCCATTGGAAAGAAAAGGTACAATAAGCCAGAGCGTTCCTGCAGCATGGAATGATGATAAAGAAAAGAGTGTCTAAATAAGTCTCGATTGAATGTGGTAAAAAAAAGCTAGTAGATATTGAAATGCTTCAATGCTTGATGAGAAACTTGCAGATTGTTTGCAGTTACATTTTTAACTTAAATCTAATGAACATATGATTTTGAACTCAGAAATTTTTTTGAAGGAGATATCTTGTTTATCTAACTGGAGAAAAGTACATAATAAGTCTCTATAATATGAATACATCTTGCACGAGAGAATCATGTGTTCAATATCATTTATGCTATTACATTCGTGACAAAGAGGATCATTATGAAGGTTAAAACGATTCAACAGTCCTGGTGTTCTAATTCTTTTGCTGATTAGACTGGTCAAGACAACAACTTCCCTCCAATTTCAGAACCAGGCAGTTTTTCAATGCTTGGAATGTCACCTAAAAATGAAATATTTGTTGTTTCTATAATTATTAATTGTGATCCGATGAGTCTCCTTCTTGAGGCTTGAAATAATATCTTCAGGAGAGTCCATTCAGTTTATGGTGTATTTTTCTGTAACTTCTTTGGGCAAGCGATCTGAAAGCTCGTTCGAGATTATATTCGAATGAACAAGTACCTACAGGAATGATGCCTTTTTTATTATTTAATTTGGTTCAAGTTTCAACTTTGGTTGATATACGTTGGATAATGGTATTTTGTATTTTTTTGATACTGATTTCTCAGGAATGATGTCTACAGAAGACAAAGATATTATCTGTAAAGAGAGTACATTCGACCCCTTCCTCTATGGTATCATCGGAATGATGCATAAAGATAATGATTTTGGGGAAAGAACATTGCCTTGAGGTAACACTTTATTCAGAGTTCTGCTTCTAGAAATGGAGTGCCTCCAGTGAATCTGGAATGTTTTGACTTACAGGAAGTTGAACAACCACTTTGCCATGTTGCCTGTTATACCAAGCTGTAAGCTTTTTAAAAAAGGCTGACGATATAAGCAGAATTATATGCACTTCTTAAATCAAGATTTACAGCAAAGAAGTATTTTTTTTCGTTCGTAAGCTTCTATGATTTTTGCCTGAATATTATAAATTGCAGTTTGGTTATCTCTGAAGAGTATGAAACCATCTGAGATACTGTGTAGTTTTTTATTACAAATTAAGTAGTAAGGAACGTGTTGAGAGAGTATACGTTCACAGACTTTGCAAAAGATTAAGGTTAGAGCAATGGCCCAATAGGAAGAAATTTTGGTTTTGTCTTTGTTAGGTTTCGGAATCGGAATAATTAGAGGTTGTTTACATTGTTTGGGGATGTCAGCTGAATCGAATTGATGTTGATATAATTTCAAAATAATATGAAGTTGGTCGTTGTTGAGATTTTTGAACCAGATGGCTGGGATGTTGTCAGCTCCAGGAGTAGAATTTTTACTTTTGTGGATTGCTTTCTTAAGTTCCTAAATTTCGAATTAGCCATTGAGAAAGGAATTTATTCCAGATAAATCAAAGGGAATAGGTTCAATATTTTTATTTTTATTAGAAAAAGTCTTTGGAATTAATTCACTTTAAAGTGCAGGATCACATATATATTGTTTTCTATAATAATGTTGTTATGCTTAAAATTCGAATTTGGGTGGTTGGAAAGTTTATTTATAGTTTTAAAGAACATTTTCGAATTACAAGATGGTGGGCAAATTTTTTCCCTATATTCTCATTTCGCCTTTTTAACGTGAAAACAAAGCCGATTTTCAAATTTTTTTGTGTTTCATACAGTTTGTTTCAAAAATGTTTCTAATAGCTTTTTTTTTCTCTCGAAAGAACTTGTTGAGTTTTTCATAATGGTATGCGATAGTATTTCTACCAATTTTTAGAGCATCCCGAGGATTGCGTTTATTTCTCTTCCATTTTGATTTGAATTGTTTGGATGAATGAGTCAATTCTTTCATTGATTTTATTGAGCATATTTTCCCTTTTTTCATTTTTATTTCTTTGAAAATTTTTTATAGGTGTATTTACTTTTATAACTGCTGAGTAACGTGATTTTTTTGACTGATTAAAAATTCGTCTTACCTCAGCTGCTGTAATATGATTTCTACATTTTAATTCTAAGATTTCTTTTCCATTAATAAAAAATGAACATCCTCTCGATGTGGCTGAATGCTTGCTTTTACAGTTTACGCATTTTTGTTGTGATTGACAGACGCCTGCATGAATGTCGCCACACAGACGACAAATCTTTATGGTTTTCACATACCCTTGAAGGGTGCATGAAACTGTAAAAATTTGTACAATGTCTCACTGTCAATGAAAAGTTGCACTCTTTGATTTGTGAACCAAATTTTAATATCCATCGGCAAGCATGTTCCTACTTTCATGATAAGAACGGGCAATGTTTCCTGAGAGCCACTTTGTTTTAGGAATCGCCTCATTTCCACAATTTCTATTTCGTTATTATTTTTTAATTCATCTGCAATTTCCAACAGTGAGAATTTTGTGGGGATATCATAGAGGAGAAAGAGAGAAATTATGTTTCCCATATGATGTCCGTCGTAACGGGAATGGTTAATAATATATCTAGACTAAGTAGCTGGGCTGCACAGACAGGATCTTGTGTTGTAAACATGATTTCCCCTTTACACAAAGTTCATGTTTAATATATTTGCATGACGATTTATTTTCTCTTTTATAAAGCTTTGTAGAGTAAACGGATTCATTTGGGGAATTCTTGACTTAGGATCTGCGTTTGTCATTGCAATGATAATTTCTTCCTATTCATTCTGCCCAAGACGTGATACCAGTTCTTTTGTGGTTTTTCACTCTTAAAAATTTTTCTGACATTAAGGATTACATCGTGCTTAAAGGATACAAACTAGCATCTACTTCCATTACAATAATATTTGAATAACTCAGATTTACAAAGTTTCAAAAACAGTTTAGAAAAAAAAGGTGAAAAACGGAAGGTCTCATCTGATTTCAATGTCTACCACTAGTTGAAAATGGTGCTTCAAATAAACAAAAGAAATAAGAACAAATATTTTTGTTTCAAAAATATCGGTAGAAAAAAAAACTTTCGAACGCTAATTCCATCCAAATTCCAGAGACCTCGTTTATTTTTTTATCAAACGGGACCTTAATGCTATTATCATACAAAAGCTTCTAGAACTTTCTAAAACGTATAATTTTTATACAGCATTGTCAATGAATCCTTAATAACTCAAAGAAAATTCATTAAATAAAACAATTGAAAACCTTGGTCGATATATATCTAATTGTGCAATTTTAAACAAAAGAAAGTAAATAAGTGGATAATTATTATTATCCAAGATAATAAAAAAGCAAGATAAAATTAAAAATAAGTTTCTTATCATATAACTTTATCCAGAAAATTTGATATTTTTAAACAAAATAAATTATATACGATGAATATTTAGGTTTACAGTTTGTAAATACTGTACAAAAAAATACTAAAAAAAGCTACTAACTAAAGCTAAAACTACGCAAAATTAAAGCTTTTAAATAAAAAGTGCGATTTTTTTTCCTTTAATACAATTGCAATAAATATGAAAAATTATTAATGTTTTTTGCTTCTAATAGAACTTGTCATTGAGAAGCTAGCTGACGAAATCAGCTGATGATCGATGACATCGATGAAATATTTCGTAGTTTAAGGAACTTTAGTGTCGAAAGTTATTAAAAAGGAAATAATTATGAATCCAATATTTTCATGTTATATTAATAAAGAATACAATAAAAAAGCTTATTTATATCTAGTATAATTCTTAAAATCCACTTTTTGCAATGCGGTAACGAAATTGAATATTGTTTTCTGAATCTCCACACGACTAGCTGCAGATGTAGGATGAAATCAAAATTTTCTATTGTCCGCGCTTATTGTATCACGCTTAAATTAACTCTGAAGGTTGCAAATACCTCTACACGATCAGCGCTCTTGCTTTCGCAACGATTTCGGAGGCACCGTTTATGTAAGCTCGAATCTTCTTTCCCAGAAAAGACAATAAATTTCTGAATTAAATCATTAGAAACAAAGATTGCTTTTTTAACTCTAGGGATTGCATTATATTAACGTATTGGTGAGAATATTTTCAAATTCTGAAAAGTATTCATTAATTCATTTTTACTTTCTCGTATAAGTAAAATAGAAGAAGTATAGCAATCGCCGAAAATTCGAATTTCAAATTTTGACGAATCTCCAAGTTCGAAAAACACATTTTTTGAAAATGTCTATCTGTCTGTCAGCGTCAATGATAACTTCAAAACTCTTGATCTAGATGGGTGAAATTTGGTGTACAATATTAACACCAAATTTGTAAATTTCTACCAGATTTTGAGGAAACGTTCAAGAGAAGCCTGTTCGGTCATTAATTAACGTGATAACTACAAAACGAAAAGAGGTAGAGGGATAAAATCAGATACACATTTAACGTCGATAGTGTAGACATCCATCATATTTTGAACTAAATCTGATGAGAGAGTGACCATTTGTCGGTTTGATCTTTCAGAAATATATAAACGAAATAACCTAAAAACGCAAAGAGTTAAATACATTAAATTTGGTATGGGATTTTTATGACTATAAGTATAGCTTTTTAATAAATTCTTGTTTCAATCTCTTGAGGAAAACTCATCTAAAAAACAGATTCGATTTTTAGAGATTATTAACTGTATGCTATTGCTTAATCGCCAAATAACTCGCCAAGGGTGACATGACAGATTCAGTAAAAACGCTAAACTCACACAAAAGGTTTCGTTCTGATGCTAACCAATGCCATTTTCTGGTATCACACCTTTATCAGAGATTATGGGTGAGTTTTGGGGAAACTACACTCACTTGTTTTCAATGGACATATGCGTACTATATTCACATTTAAACCTAATGATAGCAATTTTAGGCAGATAAGAAAACAACTCATTGCTACTGATTATTAAACATCTTGAAGATTACAATATTAATAGTTAACTAAAATTATATTCATCATTCATATCATTTCTACTAATAATAACAGGGAATATTTGATTATGTTTGGTATTTAACAAGAAAAACGATTTGAATTAGAGTTAATGAATTTGCTGAGATGTATTATGTAGGATGCGAATGTGCATTTTGAATACATTTTTAGAGATTTTAAACAGAATTTTAATTAATTAAATTAGAAAAAAGATTTTGACTTTTCTCCTGGTAACGTTTAAAATTTGTGCTGTACAAAATGAATTTTTATATCATTAAGTTTTAATTTTAATTTTTTTTAATGGTGTTAATTTAATTGCCGTGTAATTTTTTCCGAATTGCAACAGTGTTCTAATAATATTCTTTTGCATAATTTTGAAAGATATGCTTCATTATTGAGATGAATTGTATGATTTTCTTCTATTATTAAAAGATTAGGAAGAGAAAGTTTGTTTATTATCTGCACAGTTTGCTTTAAGAATCGAAAATACACCGATTCAATAGAATATTACAACAAAAGACAACGAATATTTTAAAATAATTACAATATGTTATAAATTAATACAGAATCATTAAAGTTTTAATGTCACAGAACTCGACTGTATAGCAGGGTATATGTATACAATAAACAGAATACGTGTAATACTACTAAAATAATATGGATTAAAGCCATAATTTGATGCTTAAAAATACATTTTTTATGTAAGTTATGAACATCAAATTATACACGAGAGATTTTTTACAAATAAATCACAGTCAATATTCTTAAGGGAGCATCTGATCACCAAAGTTTCCTAAGGAATCAAGGAAGAATTTAGGAATTTATATTCTTTTTTTTAGCTTGCATGCATTTTATTGTTGACTTTTCGTTTAGGTTTTCTGTATCGAATTCTCAATCCCAATATATGTTTTTTAAATGCATAATACTATTTTCATTACCTTTTCTTTACAAATATTGGCATTTCTAACGGTATAATTTGGTGGAAAATCAATTTAGAAAAGCTTCAAAATCCAATGTATACAAAAATAAGCAAATAAAAGTAATGTATGTGTATAAAAAATAATATGTAAATGCATAGAAAATAAATCTTTGAAAGTGTAGCATGTATATGGGTCTTTTAAAGGTCTTATTTGGTACTAGAGCTGTAACAGCTTGCCCAATGAAGCTGTATATTTTCAAAATATTTTTCATTAATTAAAAAAATCATTCTTTTTTTTTGGAACCCTTGCTGTTTCTATTCTGAGATTTTAACGATTTTATGGGTTATAAAATCATTTTTTTAACACTTTTGCACTCGGAAAAGTAATTCGATACATAATTATTCAATATACAAGGGCTTGTTTATTGCTCCAAATTTGTGTGTGTGTGTGTTTAAAATTGAATCCCTTTTTTTTACCATTCTGTAGGTATTTTCAATAATCAAAATTGAAAAATAAATAAATAAAACGTCAAAATGATGCACCGTCTTGAACGGTCTGAAGAGGCCCCATCGAATGCAAAGGGTTAATTATATCCCAGAATTGTAATTTATTCCTGGAAATCTTTTTACATTCTACAAAATTCAATTCACATAGAAGAACAGCTTCCAGATTCCAACTCATAATTGCTAAAAAATTATTAATTGTACATGTTCAGATTACTCATAAACAAAAAAAGCTGAGCAGTCTTCCTGCTTCACAGAGAAATGCGGAAATTAGCAATCTTTCAATATCTTCCTTTTTGTTATTTTCTTTTCATCATTTTTTCTTTTCATACATTTATATTTTGATCATTTCTCATCTCTTTGATGTGCCGTTTAGAAAATATAATTTAAATGCTCTTTATTCATTTCGTTTCATAAATAAATCTATAATCTAGATATAGGTAATCGCTCTCCGGAGAAAAATTGATACATTATGATAAAATTTAAACAAGTATACTTAATTTACATATAAAAGGGGACTAATGAAACATACATTTAAAAAAATTTCCTTTCCCACTATTACAATGCAGAAAATTATAAAAATACGATTATCAAAAGCTTGTATTTAAAAATTATTTTGAAATTTATAGTTCAAAAATTACTCGTTTTTGAGTTGAAAAGACATCAGTTCATTGGTAGTCAAATATAATAGAAACTCAGTCGAAAAGTGTTAGAAAGGAATGCAAAGTTAATACTAGGACAGGAATATAGAAGAAAATTATACAATAAAAAATAAAATAAATCTCGAAAAATGTTATCTACACTAATTTTATGTAGTAATTCAGTCAAATTTTACTTCTCACGCATTTTAATTCTTAAATTTGGATTTGGTTAGTAGCTTTATTTAGCTAGATGTGACTTAAACTAGTTCACATCGCTCTTTGCTGCAGTCATTTTTATTTTTGCTCGAGTTTAGAACAAGTCTTGCCTTGGTTTACTTTTAAACCGAGAGACACTTTAAAGAATGAAGGTAAGAATTTTTTTCAGCCGAGTTCACCGCACTGTTGGTTAGCAAAGACAATTGACTGCCGGTGTACGAGATAGAATTAAAGCAAGTATCTTTAGTCATCTGAAATGAAGGTAAAGGAAAAATACGTTTTAAGTAAGAACTATTAAGATAAGATGAATTTGCAATTTTTGTCGCTCTATACTGTTTGATCTACAGCTTCCAAAGTTGGCACATGTATTATTTTAGGATTTGATGTGATTTGTGATGTTTTTTTGGCGGAATAGCTACAAATTTGGTATGCTGCGCCAATCCAAGGATGAAAGATAAAAGTATGGTAAATTGGAAGTTATAAGAATAAGTATAAAACATAAAGTCAATAAAATCTGCCATAAAATCGTATATACAATGGCAATGCATCAGAATTTTACAATTCCATCAGAATTTTAAATAAGAGTAAAAAGGCAGTAAATAATAAAAAATACTAAATCAATGTTTTGGTACCATTGATAACAAAAGTGACAAAATTAGCAAGCGATCTAAATACAAGTATAAAATCTAATGTCCTTCAAGAATTTAAATATTGTTCTGGTGGTGTTTTTCACCCACTAGGTCCTGCAAGTTCAATGAAGTTGAATGAAAAAAAATGAACACGCTGGGACGCAAATCAGGACATTCAATTAAATCAGCAACATTCAATTAAAATGTGCTTAACGGTAACATCCAGGTGACATGTGGGGCACTTTGGCACAGATTCTCCAAAAAGAAGATGTCTGTGGGTAAATCGCGTATGTCCTATACGCAGACGAGTCAATTTAACGTCAACTTCACGTATAGGGTGAACAGGCCACATTTCAATAGTTGGTTTGAAGGAATGCAGTTTATTTTCTGTTTGCAGATCCCACTTCAGTTGCCAAGAAGAAGAAAAAATGTTACGCCAAGGACCTCTTAACATCACAATAAGGAAGTCTGTGGGACAAAAAAATTGTGGCCGATTTTGCCTTTAAATCTGCCATTTCATTTTCAGTAATGCCAACATGACTCGGCATCCAGCAAAAAATTATCTCAAAATCCTCAATTTGTAAAAGGCACAATGTAAATAAAATTCTAACAACAATTGGATGTATCTTACTGTGATAGTGAGCCAGTGTCTCCAGAGCACTCATGCTATCTGTGTATCAGTCACTCATGCAATCAGCTATCAGTGTATTATTTTGGGAGAGGGAATGTACAATTCAAAGAATTTTTTGAAGGTTATTTAATTGAAAATTAAATTGAATTTTGGCATTTGCCGGCAATTAACTTTGAAAATATTATTGCTTACAAATAAATTTTACGCCACTTCAAATTTTTAAAATGTGTCTGTTTTGTGCGAGTTTAATAGTAGTGAAAATCTTTGTTAAATTTTCTTATTTTTAATTTTAAAATCGAATTTCCAATAATCGATTAGAACTTTAGGGTGATCACCGTTTTTATTGTTTTATCAAGCATTTAATTACATGATTTTTTTTCTATTTTTGGAAGGTAAAAAAAGAAAAAAAATCTGCTTAATATACTATGTGTAGTTTACGAGACGAATAAAAAAGTGGAACTACAACACCGCAGAATTTAGAAGATAAATAAGCCAGAAATGGATTTTGTAACAAATCATGGTTAGCGAATGATTTCTAATAGGAAGAACACAATAAACAAAGCTTAAGAGAAAGTAAGTAATAAATAAGACAATTAAAATAACACGACTTTAATGCCATAAAGTTTGATGAATCCACTTATAGGAAGTTTATAACTAAACAATACATCTAAAACTTCACATAGCAAATATTCCCCTCATATCAATTGGTCGCTCAAAGCATTTAATTCGAGACAAATAAAAGCAGAAAAACAAATAGAAAGAATTTTTTTCATATATCATTTACTTTTTATCATTCTAACTTCACTTTTCGGTATCTAGTTTTCATCTATCATATAGTTTTATGTTAATATCATGGGAACAATTCGTAATTTAAAAAAAAGTATTCATATAAAAACGTGAAACATATTATCGCAAATTTTACGTTTTTCTTTTTGAATTAATGATACATTTTTTGGTAAAACAAGAATGTCATATCTTTCATCTTTGGCATAATCAAATTTCAAGCACCAACTTTTTATCAATTTGGGTAATTTTGTCATTTAATTAAAAAATTAATTATTAGATTTTTTTCATGTTTTGATAATGATTATGATATCCGCTGATGCTTTAATTTTTTTATTGGATGGGAACATATTTTAACCTATATTTTGCTGAAATAAACACACATTTACTATTACTAAAATCTTCCTTTGACTATCACTAATGACAGAACTAAATGATGAGGACAACAAAGGTGAATATGAGACTTTTCACAAAGTGTTAACATATTAGAGGAACTTTCTGATCTTCAATAGGAATTTAATTATTTATGTTAGTCTTATTCTGAAGCTACATGAGGAAATTTTTGAGATGGACTTTTCACCTAACTTCCAAGCGACTCTAACTGAAAGTGCCTTTTTGTCAAATTTTATGCTCATCGCACACACGGCTGTTCTTCCTAAGAATTTAGACTCGAGACATCGACTCTCCGATATGAAGCAGATCCTACTGCGAGAAATGTTCGTCTTTTAGATAATGCCGTTATGACAAGGAATAAGGACACATGTCCTTATATAAAGGACATAGATCCTATTCATCTATATCTAGTAGATGTCCCGTGCATCAATCTTAAAAGGTGAATTAATAGTGCATTTATATCATTTTTAAAACCAAATATGATGAATCAGCCGAAAATATAACGTCATGGTCCAGGCTTCAATTGTAGTCGTTAAGACACTAATGATGATTGGGGACTAAAAAAGAAGAATTTACTGTCGGAAGTATTTGTCACAATACAATGAATCATCAATATTTATGAGCAATTTATATTGTATATACTTTGCCTCATATTTTAAATGAAAGACTAATTAATTCACGCTGAAATTTTTTTATCATGTTTTAATATGAAAAGCAAAAGCGAAGTGGTTATATACAACCACCTGATTTTAATTCTACCTACGGATATTATTTGGGATATATCAAATAACTAATAATATAAATTGGTAGAAAGAAGTGAATAATGTCTTTGAGATAGCTATCATGATTTGCATATAAGTGAAAATTTTACCATAAACATTTTCTTTAAATGTGGATAATACATAATTATTCATAGCAAATAAAAGCAAAAGCGTGGAAAAGACAAAAATATATCACAAAGATAATTAGGTTAAACGTAACCGATGTTTTTCCTTGTACTATTTTTGTTACGAAGTTAAAAATAATAATAAAAGATTTTTCAAATGATAAGTGTATGAAAATAACTGGGTTTTTTTTGGGGGGGGGGCTTTTAAAAATTGTTTAGATTTACTGAAAAAGTGTTAATATTTTATAGAGAATTAATTGTGGAATTAAAATTTCAAAAAATTGTTGGATATGTAGACTTTTGGAACATAAAATTATATAAGCTCTTGGGAAAAGTTTTTTTTTTCCAAAAAGAAATTTTGAATCGTCTTAATAGAAAGAAGGTTACTGGTCTATTTGGAAGAAATAATTTAGACTGAAAATAGAAATAGTTTAGTTGTTACTGAAGCATTAACAAGGTAAGCATTAACATGAGCAAATAATTGTTTTGGTACTCTTTGTAATCAGATATTTTAAATAAGTCGATAGGTATCGAAGGAGTTTTAAGCACAGCCGTAATCTTTAATACTGGCCGCAAGCTTTCTTCCAGACAGAATTATTGAACATGGATTCAATTTTCTGTTAGAGGTAAAATTCTTCTTCGGCAGAAGGACAATTAAATGGCCAAGGCCTTCCTTGCCGAGGAAGAGCGGATCTCTGTTGGAGGGCATCCAAGTGGGCGACGGGCTTAAAATACTACACAGGAATGTTTTGTGAAAATGAAAAAAAGCAGCTTCTGCTGTGATGTCATAAGTGGGAGATGACGTCACTCAGAAAGTGAAGAGTGTCCCGCTTGACCTACTCGGTGTCATTCATTCGTTCGGAGCGACCCTTCCTAACAGCAGCATCCTTACGTAACGAATGGCACAACTTGTCTAATATTAAGTAAGGATTATGCAGATGGAGATATTAGCACTAACAATTAAAAATAAAACTGAAAATTCTATCATATATTCAGAGATGTTCTTTTATTTCAAATATTTGGTGAAAACTTGTCCACCACCTGTTTTTTCTCATTCTTCTGTTGCATTCGAAGAAAATATTCATGGCATTACTATAAATATGTTTTAAGCATAAAGTATTTTCTGGATGTTAATTTCGGCCATTTCAATTGGAATACCTATGGTGATTATCGATAATAAAAAGAATTTCATTTCAGCAACTTTGAAATATTTCTAAATCTGAATTCAATTTATTTTTCCGAAGTAATTATATCTTTTCAAATATATGTAATAGGAATATATGTAAATTTCTGGTACTTTGCTGAGATTAGATTAGGTACTTTACTTTAGATTACTGAATTTAAAAAGGTTTGCTTAGTTGAAAAGTTGAATTTAAAAAGTTCTCCTCTATTCTAATATTTAATGAATATTTCCATTCTATTCTGAATGAATGAATGATGAATATGTTTATTCCTTTCATTTAAAATTTATGATTTAGTTTATGAAGTTTGGAATAATTTTTCTTTCATCATAGTAGAGAATCCTTGAAAATGGACCTTTAACGGACGTATTCAACATTTCTATAATCTTAAGACTCACAATCTAAAGTTACTCAAAGATATTTGCTAAAAAAAAGAGATAAAAAATACTCGAATACACAACTTAACATTTTTTTTAATCATGTCAGAACGGATGTTGTTTTGGGGATGACGCTTTTGGCGTCAACAAAAATCTGTAGGCGAAAAATTGAAATTTTATTATCTGTACGAGTATTAAAAAAAATCAGCTTTTAATAACGCGCTGCCATTGCGTTTACAAAAGTTCTGATTAGAAAAAAAATAAGTTAATGACTACAGCAAATAAAACCTAGAAAAATGTCATTTTGAGCACGTGTTTATATGAAATAAAATAAATAGGAAATGTGATATTATTTAAAACAATAAATGCGAGACAAAGCTTTTTGGATCCTTTGCAATACTAAAGTGACTCATTCGATGAAATCATTAAAATGAATAAAAATACAATTTAACTCGCACGAGCATGTGGTGCTTGGTCGTTCAAAAATGGTGTTCTGACATGATACATTGAAATACGCATAGCAGATTTCATTTTAATCTTATTTTTATACTTAAACTAGACTCAAAACCAGCGGCCTCCCCTGCATCGATTTGCTCAATATATGCTTTCTAAATAAAACAGTTTTTACATTCAACGAATAAAAGTTTCAAACTCTATCCCCTAATTAATTACTACTCTAAAGTATCCGGATAAAAATAAATTTTTGAGAAATGTTTAAAAATAAATGTAAGAGAAATGTTTGTCTTATACATGTAAAGATTTGTGTTCCATTTTAAAATTTGGTTGCACATATTAGGCTATAGGAGAAAGATGGAATTTTTAGATTTATAGAGAAATTTTAAGAGATTAAACTTTAACTAAAAGATTGACAATTTCAGATAGAGATTGCATAATGGCATTTTTTTGTTTGTTACAGATGCTAATAGTTCTTTTTATCTTAATTTACCCAATGATTGGGATCTCTATTTAACAAAAAAAAAAATTGTCAAGGAATTAAGAGTAATACATGTCAAAAATTTCTCAGATGAATGAAGTGTTTTCAGATTTCTCTAACTATCAAAAAAATGTTTGGAGAAAAATTTGAAAGATTAGAATGTTTGGAGAATTAAATTAAGCTTACTCCAGCTTCAAATTTCGTAAATTCTAAATAATCCACTATAGCCGCATTATTTATTAGACGGGCAATTAATTTTGGTTTTTATTGTGTTCTTTTGTTAGCCATGGATAAGGAGTAAAAAAAGGAAGGAAAGTTGGGGACAAGAAATGAAATTCGTTTTTGAATTTAAATTCTTTGAAATATCACGGGAAAAGCATCGTAATAGATTTTCTAGCCACCTCTCTTCATCAGTTGCTAAACAAATGTAAATGTAAGCCAGGGAAAGATATTATATTTTCGCCTTCCATCCATCTTATTTGTCTTTGAAGAGTAACGTATACACAGTAACGTTTTACGCTCATGGTGTACCCAGAGACTGGGGCTTTCATCGGTGGTCCCAACTTTCATTTTTTGAACATTTATCAATTTTATAAGCTCTTCTTTTTATTTAATGAACCAGAAAGCAATGTAGTAGTAATCTCTACTGAAATTTTACATAAATCAACTTATTTCAAACTACTTCATTCTTAAAAATAAATGGAGGACATATTTGACTGGATGAAACATAAATCAGTAGTATTTTCCATCTCCTAAGAACTGTTACCACATACTTACTTATTCGTTATATGAATCTTTAAGAGCAAAAGATAATTTTATATATATATATATATATTCTTTCAATTTAAAGGTTAAAAGTTATGTAATTTAACACAAATGGAACGAGTGAAAATAACGTGCTGCCATCTATTGTAAATAGTTATAACAAATAAAAACCTGGTCTGAATATTTTTTCCCTTCTTTCGTCTGCTTTTATTATTATTATTATTATTTTAAGACAATAAAATTCAACGAATGAGCAGTATCAAACAGAGGATTTTTAGTTTACATAATTAAATCATTCACGTTGTATTTTACCAGTATTTGTAATTAAAGAGAAAAAATAACCATAATCTAATAATAAATAATATCATCTAAAATGAATTTTTTTACATTAAAAACAATTTTGCATTAATTTATTTTTAACATCTACTAAACAAAGTTCCATTTATTTCATGAAAAAATGACAATATCCCTTATTATGATTATTTAAAAATTTAGCTATTAATTTATGTTATTATTCATTTATTCGATGTAAATAATTAATTATATAATTTATAAACACTTTACAAATTCAATGACCCATTTTTAAAAATATTTACAATGTCCTGACTCATTTTTACTATTTTATAAATAGAAATGCATGAATATAATGATATAAATTAAATTTTAAATAAAAAGATATTCACCGAAAGCAGAAATAAAAATAAAAAACTTTTTTCTTATAAGATCTGATTTTGATTTAAAAAATGACCGCATACGGAAGTGAAGAATGTATAAATTCAAATTCAGAGAGCATTTTTAAAAACAATCAAAGGGATTTTTTTCTATAAAATTGGAAATTAATAATAATAACAATATAAAATTGAAAGTGATTATTGGTTTATATTTCTTTATTTTAATATTGAATTATTAAAGGTTTAACCAGATTGAGTTTTTAAAATAGTCTATAAGAAACTTTACAAATATAAAAAACTTTTTTTTTCATTGAAGATTAACTTAATGAATTTAGATTTAAAAATTATCTAGCAATCGATGTTATAATTATTGGAAATATGAAATATAAGAAGATAATACAGATTAAAATCTTTAATGTCTGAAATGATTTTTAAGAAATTCAAAACTATCATTTAGAAATTAAAGAAAGAACGTTGAGTTATATTACATTTAAAAAATAAAGCCAAACCTTCGGCGTTAATTAATGAAAATATTCTGAATTTTTAGGAAATATTATCAGTTTTAGAGTTTAATTAGATTATGTACCTTTAAGGCGATCAGCTGATTAATTATTCAGAGACAAATATTAAGCTATTAAAAGGTTATTAGCTGTAAGAGCTTCTCAAACTTAATAAAACAGCTTAAATAGTTAATAAAATAGAACTGAATTCCAGTAAGAAATTCATTCTCACGGGCAACGTTAATAAAATGGATGAACATAATACAGAGGTTTCTACCTAGGGTGTTCTGACTTGAACGAGATTATTTTATTCTTATTTCAAAAAAGTAGAAAAAAAGGTCTAATTAAAGCTTGTTATTCTATCCTTACTTCTACTATTACATAAAAAATTGTTTGGTAATAATTTCTATACTTGGTACTAATATGGTTTATTAGCAGTACCTGCATTCCATTGCCTGTGGTATAGCATACAAGAAGAAAAATTAACTTTAAACTTAAATCTAGTCTCCACCTGATATGACAAGGGCATGTTAAACAACATCAAACAGACATAAAAATATATTTAGAAATTATCAAAAATAGCTACAAAATAATTTTTATATCAGACATTCAGAAATATTCTGTTGCAGAAATAGTCAGTAGACAAAGTACTGGCGATCATTTCGCTCCTCAGGAGATTCATTCTGTATTCGCAATTCAGTTACATAGCGATGAAAGACGGTAATTTAGCTCATCAAAAGACTCTCCTTCCTTAAGTGTAGACATTATTGATACTGATATTCGCTAACCGAACGTTTCTTTCTTCTTCATTTCCCTTATCGTGTAACAAACGAAGCTTATTGGCATTTAATGTGTTTTCGCAAAGGTTGAACTTCCTTCTTTTGGGTATAAGGAGATTTAAATCGCTGTTTAATATCAGATGCAAACAAAGAAATGTATCTCATATGCATACCGCAGGTTTTTCTATTTGAACATGCACAGTTAGGGGGTTTCACGCATGCGCGGATAAGTGTAAAATTAAAATCGCAATTATAAAACTCCTTTTTTAATTTTGATACGACTTCAATATACTAAAACCTTCCCCAATAAATTCTCTACAAAATGGTATAAATTTATCCAATATCCGTTAACTATTTCTCGAATTTTTGTTGTTCAAACATACAGACACTTTCAGGGGACTTTATTTTATACAATGCATTGATGAAATTTATTTCTGGCTCTCATTCAATTTGCTTTATAGCAATTCTAAATAATGTATTAGGCATCTCAAGACACTAATAAGTTTTTATTGATGGACTGATTATCTAGAAATTTGGACGAAGAGAAATTTGATCTTATTTATGTAAATACCGAATTCTCTTTTTATCAAATATCTATTTTCTACTTTGATACTATGGTGATATATTTGTTTAGGTTTACTTATTAAACAGATATTTTCAAATATTCACGATTGGCTTTGTCAAAAACGATGTTTACATATGCAGTTTAAATAGTCGTTTGAATCTTAAGCTAGCTAATTGAATACATAGGATTATTAATATAAAAAAAACCAATCTCCATTTTTGTTTTTAAGAAGTTTTAATTTAGATATAAAAAAAGAGTTTAAAAAATTACTTTTTTAAATATATTCAAATAAATTATACTTCAATTTTTCCCTCTCTGACAATGACGCCCAAGAGTCTTGCCTTTTCTCTTCTGCCGTTGTAACCAATTGATAACCAATGTAAAAATCACAATCGTATCATAAATTCGATGTCTATAGATCATTTTTTTCAGTTAATTTTCATATTTTCTAATCCTGATTTGAAAGATTATGGAAGTTAAAAAATATTATTAAAGCAAAAAGTTAAACCAATTTTAGAAATAAAAATAGAATAATTTGATTTTAATCTTAGAAATGATTTTTATTTTTTAGGGATATAAAACGAAAAGCTGCAGCTCTCTCCAAAAGATGGCAGTACAATCGTTTTATTTCAACAATAATTTAATTTCTCAAATCTACATTTTTTTTTAATTTCTATAAATAATGGTTTGTGAGGTATAACGATTTAATTTCTTTTCTGCTATTTTTTACCGGGATTTCAATTAAAAAGTTTTTGATATTATTTTAAATAATTTCAAATTTTAAATATTTTTAATAACTAAAAATTTTGATATTGTTTAAAAATTATTATTGAAGATTAAAAGTACAAATTAAAATTAATGCTGAAAAGTATCAGTTAAGACACTTTGCATTACCAGTAATGTTTTTAAAAATGTATATGCGTAAAAATAAAGATGCACTATAATAACTGAGCAATTATTCAAAAATTCCATAATTCATATTAACAATGAAAAAAGGAATAATTTACTTCAAAACATGATTATAAGATTTCAGTTCCTTTTTTTTCTATTAAATATAATTTAAAATTGAAATATGTTTTAAGGTTTTAAATTAAATTTTATTTCAAAATTACTAAGACTTTATGCAATTAAATGTAATTTTTATCGATTTTGTATTAAAAAATTTGTTTGAATAAAATAAGATAAAAAAACTTCAGTCTCTCCCCCCTCACGCTTTATCAGCACATTATTAAAAAAATTGAATAATAATTTTGGCTTACTCATTGGTAAAGTGAAACTTTTCATTCCAAAGTAAGCTTTAAGTTTCATTTATACTGATTTTACAAAAATAAAACAGTAGTAATTTAGTATTATATAGGGTATACGTAATTTTGAGTATTGCAAATATAAATACAATAAAATTGCAAAAACGACATTAATATGGAATACTGAATTGAATTTTAAAGAACGTGATAGGTAGTAAATATGGTCCGGTCCTTCACAGACCAATATTCAGGACTCAATCCTCGAACAAAATATCTTATTTCTTACTTGAAAATTTATATTAAATAGGAAAATTTATATGGTGAAAGGGACTACAGAAGGTATTTGCTCATATTAGAAATTTTAGAAATCTGAGTTAATATTTAAATTGCAACGAATATAAAGTCCTATCTGATGACCGTTTAACTATACATCTATATCGTAATCTCCATGCTTGGAAGGCTTTTCTTAAACTTTCTAAGGATATTGATTTTCACTCCTTTTCACTCTTTTTTAGAGTTCCTGAATCATGGTTGGTTTGCGCTTATAATAAACTCCAATCCAAAGGCACGATATTCCGTAGATTCCATAATCAGGAGAATTGCAGAAATATGTTTAAAATGTTTTTTTAAATCATTTTTCATTTTTGCAAGAAATTCAGCGATACTTTTCCAAGTAGCTTAGTAGATTTGTAGCTTAGTCTTAGTGAAGTTTTACTCTTTGAAACTCAATGAAATGACGGAATGGAATTTCTTCTGTAATATATCGAGTGTAATACTTTCTCTTAATAGTGCATCATTTTCGCTTTGGATAGTAGACCTATGTTTGTGGAAGATATTTGAAGCAAACCCATGCTTCGCCAAGGGTTGCAGCGTATTTCCATTTATCCCCTATTAAATAGTTTTTATATTGAGCTCTATAAACTGTTTAGTGTTGAGTTACAAGTCGTCGCAAAAATTTGAGAACTTTTTGTTTCTCAGCTTTTTAAGGTTGTAAACCTTCGTAATCTTTTTTTTTGTTATAGCAGATGTATGGAAAGGTTTTGCATTTGATTTCTTCTGCAGATTTTCATTTGTTACCAAGTATTATTTGGCTTGAAAAAGGTTCAATGGAGAACATACATTTTTCGGATATTTGTTTGGAATCTTCTTTCCATGTTTGAGTAATGTCTGAGAATAATGCTTAGAGAATAAAAGGAGTACGAAATACAATTTTTAAAATTTTTTCTTCAATTTTCAAGTTTTTTTTAAATGTTACAAATTTTTATTATTTGTAGGCTTATTCTATCATTTGTATTCATGATAAGAGCATGGACAGGATGTCTCGGATTCGCTGGAATAGTCCAATTTTCCTTTTTTTCTCTCTCTCTCTTTATTTTATGATGGCTAGATCCCCATTCAGTCTAACTTATTCAGAATAGTTCAGAAAATTCTATATGACTGTAGATAGAAATTGAGACATTTCGTCATTTTTAACCATGGCGATAAAGGTGACATCAGAAGACACTTAATACGCATAACATTTAATCGCACATCGATTCTCGGCGAATGAATGCTATAAACCTGCAATCGGTCTATTCTAATACTATGGTTTTGCCTCACCTTCAATGTCGTGCATTATATTTTCGAAACCACAAATTGAAAGAATACTAGAAAAATGTTTTTAAAAAATACAAAAATATATTTATTAGATATTTTGTATTTATTTTAACCCTTTCACTACTGACCCAGCCCAAATGAAAGAGCAAATTTTATCCTGGAAAGCCGCTTTCTGTTTAAAAAGAAAGGTACAAGGTGTAAAACGAGAATGTCCCTGTTGATAACTCGTTTTGCATCCTTCTCTCATCGTTTGAAACAGAAACCAGCCTGCCAAGATAGAATTTACACGGCTGGTTGGGCCGCATCAGTAGTCAAAGGGTTAAATCGAATGCAAAGCACATTGATTAAAAAGAACGTTTAGTTATTCTATCAATCAGTGAGGAATTACAATCGAAATACAGCAATATCTTAAAAACATAACAAGAACAGTACAATGTGTTTACAATATACTTTAGAATATCAATTGTGTTAATCGTCATTGATGATAATTAAAGAAATTCATGTTAAGTCAAAATTCTGGGACCGTGTCCTTTGGCTGGAAATCTTGTTATAAAATAATCCTGTTGTTAAAGCAGATTTGTTAGAATGATAAGATGCGTTCATTGAGCTAAACGTTTCACGCTTCGCCACTTGCTGCTAGTAACTCCATTCCTTGTTAAAATAAACAAAACACACGTTTTCCAAGGGAAACATCTCTTTTTGCTCTTACTTTCAGTTATGTCATAAGTAATCAGATTATTTTCCATTACATAATAACATGAAAAAAAAAACAATTCCTTTCTAATAATCTGGGTTGGAAATGGAAAGATAAGCGAGAATTGTTGATAAATGTTTTGGGTTTTCCCTAAAATACGTAAAATACATGGTGCTGAGTCATTCAAAAACTAAAAAGAAAAGGAGCACTTATGTTTTTGCAGACATTAGTAATGCGGTCGTTAGCATATATAAAATTTCCAATGGAAAAAACACTCAAATCAAATTCTTTTCCTGACACTTAAGCTTTCCCAGCACAATAAAAAAATAAATAACAAAGCCTTCTGTAAAAAGGAAATCAAACTTTAGTGAAATTTTTCAGTTTTAAATAGGATGCAAAAATGATTCTTTAAAATACTGGGCATTCAAGATGGGATTTTAAACTTCAAAATTAATTTTTTCCCTTAGAAAATATTGGCTCTTATTTCTACTAACAATTTCTGACATTTTGAATTCGAACTTTGCTTTAACTTCCGAGTTTCTTGAGAGTGGTAGATTCAAACTTCACAGTATTCTCAGGGTTTAATTTTACAATATTAATGACCCCGGCTGAAGTTATGCTGGGTTTACAATTGATCAGCTATAAGACGGCAAGTAGGCAGCTCATGCGTTGAAAGGCTGAAAAATGATGTTCAGTCGGTGACAACTAATTGTCCCGACGGAACAATTATATGCCGCTGTACTGAATTTTTTCCTTACTGCGCATGGGTTTGTAGAATTTGGCGGGTTTCTTGGCGGGAAATTTTTTTAGATTTATCGTAGATTAATTATGACATTTTTTTTGCTCCTTCTGATACGAAATTATGCTTATTTTCCCATTTTATTTGCCATTTCTTTTCTATAATTTTTAAAATTTAGATATTTTGACAGTTTTTTTTAAAAAAATTTCATCCTATTTTCTTGTGTAAATATTTACTATTTTAATGTGATGATGTAAAAAATAAATATTTAGGGACGCCAAAACAACAATTCATAGCCAAACATGGAATGTCTGAATCTATCTTATAAAATTATTGCAAACATCAATCAGTTCCTTTCCACGCATGCGCTGCTTGCTTGCGCTCCTATCGTCTTATAACTGGCCGAGTATAAACCCGACATTATAGTATATGAAAATCACTCATTTAAATTAAATCCTTACTGACATAGATTTTTGTAAAATCCCCAGTTGTAAGTACGTAAACCTTGAGCACTTTTACATGATCGCCTTTTCCAACTTATTTTTTGATCTAATTTTGTTGAACATGACACTTTAATCCTGCATTAAATAATTAAAATATTACACATCATTCATTCAGAAAATTTAACACAATAGAATTACACATGAAATCAAATCAAATAAAAATTCCAAGATCATAGAAAAATGAGTTTAAAAAATACAAAGTAACTAAAATAGTCCTTTTCTCTACCTAGCTTCATTTAAAAAAAAGGAAATAGATTTTGAGTATTTATTTCTAATGTATGACAATAGATATAGATATACTCAACCGGGATTAGCTTATCGAATAGTTCACAGTTTTATCCTGTGCAATAAATACGAGTTCCATTTATTATTTGACTATTATAGAATCGGAATTTCATTTCTCGTCGTACACATGAAATAACTTAACTCAAAATTTTGAAACTCCTTTAATAATTCGTATTTGAAAATTAACTGGTATATGTTAAAAGTAGATGCCATATCGTTACTTATGATATTCCAAGCTTTCACGCACATGGTCACGTTCAAAAGAAGTTCAGACACGTTCCACCTTTTTATCTGACGTGCAAGGACACTAGTGCCCCCCCCCTTTACATATGCAACCATCTTCTTCAAATTTGTTACACCTGTAAATTTCTTTATGGTGAAGCGACTCTTTGCTGAATTTGAAACAAAATGCGTGCTGCAATGCAACAAGTTTCATTCTTTGCGTACTCTAGCATACAAAATGACTCCCCCTGAGGCATCGCTAATCATTCGCAAACAAACAATAACGCCGCTTTTGCTGGAATCGTCTGAAAACAAAAAATAAAGCTTTGAACTTTTCTGTATTCAGTGATGCATTGTGTGTAGCTCTATGCTTCACCTTTTGTTAAAAATTAATATTTTCAATCACTTCTTTTTGAAAATTTTTGGATTTCACCAAGTTATTTCAAGAAACAAAATTGGCAGTGATTAAGTTCATGTTCCGGTTTTTAATTATCTGATGTGAACCAAATGGTAGACTCAATCTTTGAGATTACAATAATAAATTTTTAGTTAAGGATTTTGAATAAGCCATACCTGTTTAACTTAAAATATCTTTTGGAGATAAAATATCTCGGATCATGCACAACTCTGTAATAAATGCAATTGTGTTTTAATAGTGAAGCATATTTTATGTGAATGCCAAGATTATAGTGCACAAAGACGAGTTTATTTTGGAGCGACGGTTTTAAACGTAAATGATAATTTAGGTGATAAACTTCATTCAAATATTTTTAACTTTTTAAAGGACATTCAAATTTTACATCAGATTTAATTGTTCCTTTTTCTTAGAATGATTTGGATTTCAACATGAAAACTAAAAATGTTTGACACAGAATGATCAAATAGGGTCCTTGCGCCATAAAATCAAACAAACATTAGTTAAGGAAAGTTTAAACAGTGTTTTTTTAGAACTGAGCTTTTTTAGAACTGTATGTTCAGTTCTAAAAAAATCAACATGTATCGAATATGTTAAAAAACACAAATATTATTAACATAAAATATTAGCATACATTGATTTAATTAGTGTTTCGCAGAAAAAAATAACTTGAAAGTGTCATGTAAAAAAATGTGTCCATGATGAAAAATATCGGTTCTTAGATATAATTTTAGCTTGAATTTACTGCACTAGATTGATAGACACTGACATACCATTACATTAAGTCATCATCATGGTATTTTTAAAAATCTGATATGCCTTTATTTTTTTTCTTTTCGAGTTATGCCTATTACGAACTACAATGTCTAAACAATAGGTGACGCTATGCTCATTTACTTTCTTTTACATTTATCATATACTCTTTCTTGTACCTTTTTCACCATGTTTATGCTATGTAGTTTTTCTCTTAACAGGGAGTAACATGATACGCAGGCTAGATGCAGAGAATGAGTCGTCCCCTACAATTTGTGTGTGTTTGTGTTTTGACATTCAAAATCGATATCAGCATTATCGCTTTAATCGTAATCGCCTCTTCTGCAAAATTCAATTTCATTTTCTCTCCATTCTTGTCAGAATGTCCTAATATTTATGTGGACTCTTTCCGATGTTCGTTGTTGACCGCATTTTTGTATCTCGCACCTTCTTATGCGTAGGCGTTTTAACCTTAAGCTATACCGCCGTTTTTCTTCTCAGAGTGGAATAAAGCTGAGCAAATGTAACTCACGTGCCAGTTTACAGTCAATGCTGTATCAAAATGACATTTAAAAGTTATCTATTTAGATGACATATAAAAAGTTTTAAAGCTAAAGTGCCTTAATTAGTAGGAATGCAATACTTGACATTATCACTGCAGACTGTGTCTCAGTCTGCGTTCTCAATCTGATTAGCAATGTTTATAATATCATCTAATAGTTTGTTTAGAATTGATAACAAAGTGCCGGTTACTGAACTGGAAAGTCACGGGGTTGAGATAAACTTCTAACCAAGACCCATTGTGCATGTGTTCTTGGTGAACATTACATTTATTACATGTTCAACGAGTGTGGTTTCGTTTGAAAAATAAGTTAATTTTATCTCATTAACTGACATGATTTGCCGGCTTTCTGGCACAGAGGTAGCGCGTCTTCCTCGTGTTATTGGAGTCCCGGGCTCTAGTCCCGATTTGGGCATGGTTGTTCTTCTGTGTGCTGTCTGTGAGATGTGCGACTTTGCCTCCCTGTAAAAAGGGGCTGTGCAAGTAAATATGGTGAGTGTGTAGCTAAGTCGTACTCTTGGCCCTAGTTGGCGCTACTTCAAAAACAAGAGACGCTCCTTTCGGCTTAAATCTGCTGCTGTATCAGTGGGGGGGGCTTGTCCATAGGCAAGTTCCCTAAGTAACAACAACAATAACCTGACATGGTTTAAAATTAAGAGGTTCATCTAAAAATAGTTTCGCTTAACACAATAGCATTAATATATATTACATAACTACTATGACCAGTTCTGTCAAGATTGGACGTCTACCCTTTTTTATGATGACCAGTATTAAAGGGTTAATTCTGGTTCAAGCGTAGCTCTTGCAATCAGTCAAAGTTCAAGATTACATAGCACAGGATTAGCAAGAAATAACTTACGCATTTTAGAAGGCTCTAAAATGGGTTCTATTGGTTCAAATGAGATAAAATTTGAGCTAGTTTATTGAGATGAAGCGCATTACGTTTATTAAATAACAAGATTAGTACAAAAATTCATTATTAGGTGGCATTGTACTATTCATAAAACCATTTAATATGGTTTATAATTGTTAAATAAGTGATATCAAAATTGTTCAATATGTTCTCCTTCATTTTCGACAAATATACTCTAATCAGAGAACCATATTTTTTATAGATGACCTTTGCGAGTCTGCCGGAATATTAAGAATAGAGCGCTGGATGTTGATCTCAAGATCTGGTAGAGATGTCAGTTTTTGACGGTAGATATTGACCTTCAAATAACTCCACAACCAAAAGACGCAAGGGGTGATGTCCGGCGACCAAGGAGACCTTGCCATTGGGAAATGATGGCCGATAACTAGTGTCTCTGAGAGATGATATATTAACAATCGCTTTACACGACGATCAATATGAGGTGGTGCACCATCCTGCATGAAAATCTTGTCTTGAAGGCATTCACGCTGTAGAAGAGTTGAAATTACAAAATCCCTCAGCATATCGTGGTACCTTGCAAGGGTTGTTCCTGGGCAATGTGAGGGTTTTCCTCTGTCCAGATTCGACAGTTGTGGGTATTAGCTTGGCCATTGAGGCTAAAGTGGACCTCATCAATCCACAGAATGTTCAGTGACCACTTTGTATCAATCACCTTTCTAGCAAGGAGCTGAAGTGTAAAAGTTTTACGGATCTCCTAGTTCCCATCCGGTGACAGGAACAAAGACTTTATTTTGTAGGGATAAAAATGCAAAGTATGTAATACGATTTTTCATACAGTTGAACATGGCATATCCAGAGCACGGGAAACAACTGGCCAGCTTACACTGCTATACGACAACTGATTACTGGCTTTAAAGAGAGCAGTCGCAACATTTTCGACGTCGGAAGACGAGATTTCTTTTCGTTCTCTATCGAATAATATATTAAGTTACCCAGTTTTTTTAAAAAATTTCTGCATCATTTTGCGTTGGGTACCTGAAAACATTGGACCTCTTCGAAATTCCTTCATACTACGACATTCCTTTAGAGCTGCAACAGTGTTTTGTTGGTTCTGGAAGAACAATTTCTCCAATAGTGCTTTTCTTGAAACGTAAGCATGACGAACAGAAGAAACTAATGTTCATGCAGAATCTGCTTTCTTTCCAAAGAAAAATGGCAAGAGACATGCGCTATAACGCAAATTATGTTTCACATTTTCAAAAGAAGAAAATAAATGCGATTTGTGTTATAGCGCCATCTATTGATGAATTTTTGTCTATTTTTTAAATTTATAAATATAAAGAGCATTATCTGAATTTTCTGAAGTTTCGATTTTATCTTATTTGGACCTATAGAAAGCCTTTTAGAGCCCTAGGGGGTAACTTACTTATTGCTAATCTTGTGCTTCCAAAATTAATATAACTATCTAAGACCAATTCTGTCAAGATTGGACGTTAATCCTCTTCTTTAGAGTGCAATTTTAGAGGACAAATGCTGGCTCAAGCATTTTCTAACTACAGATCAAAGTTCAAAATTACTAGATCCTTCCAAAATTGACCAATGCGTCCTTTGAAAATGGGATGTTAGCCTTTTCAAATTAAATAAACTTGTGATTCTGAACTAAAATAATGCTTTAATTATTTGATATCATTGATTTATGTAGTATCATGCTCTGAATTTTTCAATAAAATGTTCTTTCGGATTTAATCTAATAAATTTCGTTGCTTCATCTAAGCCAGAATAAGGCAATCAGGCTATTGAAAAAATAATTAGCTGGAATAAAATTATTTGCAAAATAGGCAATTCCTTAATTAGAAATTAGAAATTAATTTTTATTCAAAAATTTAACGAATTAGCTGGAATTTTAGATCTGCAGAGTAGAAAGAGAGATTGTACTTGATAAAATCATCCCTTTATGGCTTTAAATACACCTACGCCATCCAGTGAAATTCCTTGATTCTAGCTCGAAGAATTACTAAACCTCGTTTTTTATTTAAAATAAATATTTAATATATTTGTTGGTTTGCTTTTATACTGTAGTGATGCATATTGAATCTCGAACTTCTATCCCTATGATGTGGATTCATTAGTGATTATATTATGTTTATTAACGTTTCATAAGTACATAACTATAGCTGAAGAGAATTCAGTTTGGTTTTAAAATTAAGTCTTTTTTACATTTCCACGGTAAAATTTTATTTCCATTTTGTTTGTGAGTCTTACACAAAGTAAAGATTTCCTTTGTTTCAAACAAAAGATATAGAGATCATAACATGTTAAATGTCAACAGAAATCAGATGTCATTTGTTTTAAAATATAGTTATTAGCTTATAATGACTAACTTTATTGACGATAAATGACCACGGGATCTAAATGTTAGAATTTGTGTTTGTTCTCGAAAATATAGGTAAATGGTTTTCCGATTCCTGTTTTTAATTTTTTCATCTTTTTCTTGTTTGTTTTTTACTTCCACCCACGGGTTCTCTTTGGCAAGTTGATGAACGCGCTCAGAACTTGTTTTCGTCAGTTGGCAATACTCCTTTGAATAAAAAAGGGTCAAGGTACGAATGGATGTTTGCCGATAGAACAATGCCATCCACCAATTATAACTATCTGGATCATATAAAAGGTTCGTATTCATTATTTAAAATTTTTCCCCAAAGATGTTTGTGAGCTAAAAACTACATATTTATTGAATAAATTATTTGGATTGAAAAATTTCATATCACCCTCTTCGTACAAATTTCTTGATTTAGTTTCGATGTGGTACAGTAAAACTATTTCAATGCACCGATCTCGTTAATACATTCTTTTTTTTTCTTCATATATCTTAGAAAAGGGCACCAAAATTAAATTAAATTGCAAAAAAGGAAATATGCAGTTATTTCTCTGGATAATTTCAAAGAATATGTATTTTCATACTTTTATAGAAGACAACAGTTATAGTATTTCTGAATACTTCTTGTGACATTTAACATGATCAGCATGTGTAAAGATAACTCTTGCTTCTCGACAGTTGAGAAAATAAATTAATAGATATTTCTATTGATTTTTCACAAATGACTTTTTTTTTACAAATGACTTTTAAGTATTTGTTTCTTTTCAACTTCAAAACTTAGTTAGAATTATTAACGATCCAACTCTTAGTGGGATAACTATTTATAACAGAAATTCACTTCAAATATTTATACTTTTTTTCTTTCCATTGAAACATTAACTTATTAAATCTCGACTTAAAATATAGATGAATATATGTGTATCTTATATCTGTGTATATGTCCGTACTCTACAATCCAGATTGTTTAAAACAGAGCTGTCAAACTTGAAGCACAGATAATTTGGAGGGTAGGAATGTTCATTTCAGAGGGATTTTCAAAATTTTTCAATAGAATTTTAGTTAATTGACAATTAAGCAACATTTTGCATGTTATTATCATAATTTTCAAAAAGACTTCACACAAAAATGGTTTTTTCGTTTTTTAAAAAACTTTTTGCTGATATAAATATTATATTTGTGGAATTTTTTACATTAATTTCGGCAATTTTTAAAAATATTTTTTTTCTAATTTTCATAATAATGCATTTTTTTTCTCTGGCCCTCAAACCGTTTTCATTGTTTCTCCCGTTGTTAAAATTAATGACGAAGGATTCTGTTAATATCTATATAGTTTACTATACGTGTATAAAAAGGAAATAAAAGCGGCACAAATATTAAATGATAGATGAATGTGGTAAGTATATTTGTAATACAGTTATGATATTCTTGGTCTAGTTTCTGTTAGAAATCTCGTGTTCTTAATGAGCGCAGCGTTTGTAGGACAATTTTAATAACATTCCTTTAATCAATATCCTACCGAACCAGCTCCAAAAGTGACAAGTAAAACATAAATTTATAAACAACTACAACAACATTCATTTTACACTTTTATTAAGATATTATTTCTAACCGTATTCCTTTTTTTCTTCAACTAATACGAAACATAATTAATACATAACCTAAGTCTTTTGTTATGTGCTCAGTTTACATTGCAGTACAGTGCTTAAAATTTAAATTAAAAAATAAAAATATTGGCAATTTATTATGCCAGTAATGTTTAATGTTATGAACACCAGCATGTATAACCTAAAAATTAAGATAATAAACTTTATAAAAATAAAGAGCATAATGTTGTAAAAAACATCGTATAAAGAGATCGCAAAGTTTATTAAATCGGGACTCCATACAATACCACCACAGCCAATTATATTCTCTAATTTTCTTCAGACGTTTAAATTCTTCAAGGCAAGCAACCTATAGAATAATTTTAAAGAAAATAATTTGTCTTACTGACAAGCAATTCAAATACCAAACAGGACATCATTTTTAGATTATCGTTTGTGAAAAGTTGCTTCATACCACGAATTAAATTCAAACGATCCCACCTAATTTTGCCCCCTCCCCGAATCCGGAAAACATTTTTCAATGAAAATTACCGTTTCAGTGTATAAATACTACGGGGGAAATCCTTCAAAGAGTTGAATGAAGTCCACCAAATTCTATCATCATTCATGCACAGCATTATGGACACTTTTCACAAATCAATAAATCCGATTTCAAACCTTGAACACGATAAAATATTCAAGATTATAGTGTTTGGGCAATAAATATTAAGGGCAAAGAGAAAGTTTAAATAGTAAATGCCCTCACATCACTAAAATACTTCTGATGTTTTAGGCATACATTTCATCGAGTATTTAACTTTAATAAATAAAAAAAAGACAACCGTTTTTGGAATAAAGCTCAAATATATTGAAACTTCGTATGGATTTTCCAATTTATGCAAGATATTGCAACCAAATACAGCGCTTTATGATAGACAGATTCGGAGAGCCCTCACGTTCAAAAATTCTGTCTAACCCTGCATTTCCTTATTTATCGTCAAGGAATTTGTAGAAAATTCCAGGACGTCTGAGAAAAGTCTGTTCGAAGCTCAAGGGCTTGCTTAGCAAGGGCGAAGCTTAGCTTGGTTTAAGTAACATAAGATATTTTTTAAATCTTTTAGAAACCTTTTCCCTCGAGATATTCTGTAGCTGGTAAAAAAGAACAAATCCCTTCTAATGTAAAAATTCTACAAAAGAGATGACATAATCTCAAGAAATTCTGAGCTACGTCATAAAAACTTCATTCATTGCCTAAATATCCCTCTAGTTAATCATATCATAAATTTTGAATTTACAATTCTATATTAAAAGCTGGATTTGTTATCATTAAAATGGGATATATTTAAAAAAAATCTAAAAAGAAAGAAGCCGACTAAAAGCAGGCGTTGATAAAAAAAACAATGAAAGCTTTAA
>JAOUZG010024453.1:0-10147 GCA_026289955.1 Argiope argentata | reverse complement strand
ATATATATATATATATATATATATATATATATATATATATATAATATATAAAATTCTCGTGTCACAGTTTTCGTTGCCATACTCCTCCGAAACGGCTTGACCGATTTTGATGAAATTTTTTGTGCTTATCCGGTATCTATGAGAATCGGCCAACATCTATTTTTTATCCCGAAATATCAATTAGTTCAGGAGAAATTAATTAAAACCCCTTAATTTCTGTGAAATTAAAACCTGTAAAGTTACTTTCCGAGTGAAACCCGACCTTCCGGAGAAGCGATCGCTCATGAGTACCTTTTCGTCCAGTAAAACCGCGTTTTTAAAATTGCCATCGTTACGCGTCCGTTCAACTTATACTCAATATCGCTGTGGAATCGGATGGACTTTTTATCGTAGACCACAGAGATATAATTTATTTTACGAAATGTCGACGCAAAAATTAAATATCGATTTTTTTTAAAAAGGTCCATTTTTGCGGGTCTATTTCTTGAACGGCCCTGTAAAATAGACGCTTAGCTGGAAAAATACAGAAAATATGTTTCCTGAAAGGCAATACGATATAGTATTCTGCAATATAATTTAAAAAATCGAATTTTTAAAACTGAATTTTTGACGAATTTTTTAACGAAGAGGCAAAATTTCGCTTTAATATTGAATTACGCCGAAACTTTTCAAGATAACTCAATCAAATTTTTTTTTACATAAAATTCGATAAACTTTTCAAAATCGTGTGAAAGATTGAAAAAATCTGATAGAAAATTGCGCATTTAAAAATTATTTTGTCGTTTATTGGGTTTCCCTCTTCAACATTACAAATCTAATCCATTGATAAATAAAAATGAGACTAAATTTTTTTTGTATAATTTGGCATTG
This sequence comes from Argiope argentata, assembly GCA_026289955.1. NCBI lineage: Eukaryota > Metazoa > Arthropoda > Arachnida > Araneae > Araneidae > Argiope > Argiope argentata. Next base: position 9,277 of record JAOUZG010024453.1, on the reverse strand, counting down.
CTTTGGCACACCCTGATCAATTTTGAAAACAATCCTGCAAAAATTACGCGTCTTATGAATTCATTCCAGTTTTTCCACCTCGCATACTTCACCTGAAAGTTGGGACACCAGTAATGCAACTACGAAACCTTCCTCCACCTAAATTATGCTATGACACCAGACTACGAATGACTTGACTTAATAAGTATGTAATCGAAGCTACGATTATTACTGGATGTGCTCGAGGAGTGTTGGTTTTAATACCCCGCAGTCCACTAATTCCGTCGAGCTATCCTTTTGAATTTAGAAGATTGCAGTTTCACGTAAAAGTTTGCTTTGCAATAACCGTTAATAAGTCACAAGGACAGATATCAAAAGTAGCAGGGATCAATTTAAGAGGAGAATGTTTTTCAAACGGCCAATTTTATGTAGCTTTCTCCCGAGTCAGTTCATCTAGCAGCTTAATGAATTTATCAACAGGAAAAAAAACTCCAAAAAATGTTGTATACAAAGAAGTTCTTGCTTAAACACAGGTATAACAATAAAATGTAGATGGCCTGCGTTTGAAAAGAAAATAACTACTTTAAAAGCATCCTTAAGGATCGGTAAGGACAAGGGCATATATATAAGGAATCCAGGGGCGCCGGGACCCTCCCAAAATTAGGAAAAAATTATAGACAATAAGTAATTATTATAGAGGAATTTCGTAACTAAGTGCACGTAGCACTGTTATCCCCCACTAATTCCATTACCCGAGCAATGCCGGGTACGGGAATGCTAGGAAATTATTTATATGGCAAAACAACGTTTGCCGGGTCAGCTAGTATATATATATATATATATATATATATATATATATATATATATATACACTGCTCAAAACAATTAGGGGAGCACATGGTTTTAACATAGTTACGCAAAGATGTCTCCAATAAGTAACATAAAATGAATCATCCTTAAATTACAGCCTGCCAGGAAACGGAAGAAAACTTTATATGCAAATTAGAGTTCATAATATCAAAAACCAGAAAAAGGAGATAAGGCGAGAAATCGGGTTGTTGCAGAAACGTCTGTTTTATTGCCGTAACTGCGAAATTTGACTGCGCAGTCTTTCTGTTTTTGAGACAAGCTTATGAGAATGTCTGAACAACGTGATTTACCGGAATCCATGGCATGGCGTGTCATAGGCCGATTGGAATCAGGCCAAACACAACGGAGTGTTGAGGACGCTGTTGAAGTTGCCAGAAGTGTTGTTTCGGTTTGAAACAATATGTATGCATATTGTTCATTCACGGATTCGAAAATCCTCCGCGATTTTGGACATGCTTCAGAATGCGTTTATTTAGTCAAAATAGGTGGGAGAGGAAAGATAAAAAGAGAATGTGTTTACATTTAACAGTATGGTGAACTCGGATTATTCACGTACGAAAACTTAAAAACCGTGAATGACTCTTAATATTGTTGGAAAAAGATACTAATTCATAATAAAATACTTTATAACAATTCTTAACTGTTAAACTTTATTCTTTACTGTTAAAACATTAAATTATAATTTAAATATATTGTTAACTTATCATGTGGTTTTAATCACATTTCATAGTTCTGGAGTAAAAAAAAATTAAATTATAATGAATGAATTTCGGTTCTTAAAATTTAATAACCAACTTCTTTACAAAATAATAATTTTTTTTATGTTATAAAATGCTGTTGTAAAAGCTTTTTTTATAACATTTTGAAACTAACAATGGTAGAAAACATCGGTCATAATCAATGATATCATACTAAATATTCTTCACGCCACTCCTAAAAGCTTTTTAATAGCTTGAACAAATGCACGTAGAGAAAGAGAGAGAAATGAATGAAAAAGTATTTAATGGAAAAGATATCAAGGTTAAAGAATGATGAAATCCGGAAAAGGGTTCACTGTTTCGTATCTCACCCCTTGACGAAGTAGAATCATCGAAAAGTGGTAGTCTCGGAATAGTGAAACAAACAGTTCATCAAGTTCACGTGTCTATGTGAAATCATTGGATTAACGTTTCCGGTAGAAACGTTTTCCTGTATGAAAACTTTACACGTATTTGTGTTTGGTAAAAATAAAATAGTATGTTTGCATATTATTTACGTATTATACCGTCCAACTTTATCGCCAAATTTAAATCTGTCGCCAATGAGTTACTAAACCGTTGGCAATCGTTGGCGAAGACGGTATAGTACGCAAGTACCATTATTTAAATTGATAAAATTCAGATACACTTTATATTCTCCTGAGTATAACAGCACCCATATATCTAATATTTAAATGATATATTTGTTCGATAAACGAAATTTAAGAAATATTGCTAAATTTCGTAGATCTGGAAATTCTAGATTTAAACGAGCTAACATACCCATGAACCGTCGAATGTCATATAAGGTCATTAAATTCAAAATAAAAAGTAATAAATTTTAAAGAAACTATTTTTTATATGTAATATATAAAAAGTAAATGTAACACATACAAAATTATAATGTGCATGCTTGTTTGTTTGTTCAAAAAATAAAAATTTAATTTTGGAATTCATTAGTTAGTGATATTGACTGTCATTTTAATAGTAAAACTGTTTTTCTGCATACTAGGTTAATGTATCATCAGCCCTTTGAATATGAGATTGTCTCTGAGTTCTGAAGTATCTACAGTTCTTATCATACTGTTACAAATTTGTAAAATTGCATCCCACCGCAATTAGTTTCAACAAAAGTAAGTTTTAATGGTCTGCTCTGTTGAATACTGTGACAATGATCTCAGAGCTTGGTAATGACGATAAAGACTTGGTAAAATCGATATTACTGGAAACTACCAGATTTTTTGTAACTGAGCCAATAGGAACCGAGTTACACTTGATTGGACAAGAACCTTCTTTTCCCATCTCCGGGAACTATAAAAGGCCGGCAGTCTCCAGTCGAGGTCACTGGTGAAACCAGTCATAATCATAGAATGAATCTATGGTGAATAGTTGGACCGGTCCAGCGGTGAGCAAGCACTGTGTGGAGATCAAGCGATTCCCAAATTGAGTTGTGTGCCGAGGCCTGGTGTTTATAGAAGAATCAGATCGAGTCGTGTGAGTAGTGGCCAGTCGTATAATAGCGAGGACAGTTAAAGTGTACCAACAAGTGTTGTGTTGCACACAGCTAAACCGAGGAGACAGTGAATAGGTGTAGGCGTTTGAGACTGCAGAGAAACTACGAAGATTCCTTCCTCCGGTTGAATTTTGTCCGGTCACAATGTTTGCTGTTGTTGTTACTACTAACAATTGTTATATGTGGGCTACTGTTTTTCATAGTGTTGCCTATGTTTGCCAGTGTATTCCCGTATAATTAAAGTCATCGTTCATTATCAAGGCTGATGATTGCTTTCCCATTATACAGGTACTTCAAGTGAACCTTGCGACTCTAAGAGCAGTGGAATCTCACAGTACTCAATCTACAATAACCATTTAATTTTTTTATAATAGTAAAGAGAGTTTGCAAAGATTTCTAGCTCGGGCATGGCTAAATGCAAAAAATAAGGTAAAGAGTTTAAATAACGTTTAATATATTGTCCTTTCTGCTGCGTTTCAGAATAATTTTCTTTATATATATATATATATATATATATATATATATATTAAACGATCCCAAAAATACATTTGTAAAAGCCGAAAAATGAATGTTGGAGAATAAACAGTCCTCACAATCAGAAGTATCTTCCTAAAAAAAGTAAGAATTCAACTCTGTATAAGATTTTTAATTATAACTATCATTCCCGATTATTAATGAAACTCATTTAAGGAAAAAAATGGATTACACTTGGAAAAGAATGTAAACTATCAATGATATATGAAAAGGAAATGTAAATTCGCAAATTTTTCAACCAAACACAGGTTTGAAGTCTTGGAAAATTTTACTAATCTCATCGCTGTGCCTTAATTGAGAGCAATGGAGCTTTATCAAAGGGGAAAAAAAACCATTAGTTAAATGTATGTTTCTAGATTTTATTTCATGTTAGGCATCTACATAATTCTTAATAATTTCATGTTTTGTGATCCTATCTCTGGAATTAGGCTCATAAAAAGTACTTAGACTATGTTTTCTGATCAATAAACATTGAAAACCATACATACAAATAATTTAAAAACTGTAATTTCATATTTCAGAAAAAATATTTTTAAATAATCCTTACAAATAATCATGAAAATAATTTTTTAATGTGAAAAACATATTAATTGAAACGTCCGATTGTTTAAACGATTGTGAACAGAAGTTTAAATTAATTGTGTGCACAATAAAAGTTCTTGACATCATGAACAGACTCAGATGAATTCTGTTTAGTAAATTCCATGAAATACTGTTAGATCCTGCTTCTTTGCATGTCTACATGACTTGTTGATACAATGGTGTCACATATTTTAATTTTTAAATGTAAATTTAAGATTAAGACTTGAAACATTATATGTTATATCAGTAAGTTTTGTTTATCAAGACAGGGTTAGTTACAAAAGATTTTATTTCAATTTGAATTCTATGCAACCAAAATGTAAGAGATAAAAATATGATTTTCTATTAAATTACAATTTTGTAAAACAGGAGTGCCCAATTAATGGTAATAAAATAACCTTCCAGAAATCAATTTGAAATCTGTTTATGTGAAATGAGCAATAAATTATATTGTTAATTCGTCCTTTATTTCCTAAAAATATGCAACAGCTCTTCTTAAAATACACATGGTTTAGGTTCAAAAGAAAAACAAATTATCACAATTGTCATTGCCTAGATTCATTCCACAAGTTTCAGAAATACACAGAACATAACATATGCTGTACACAACCTTCACTTTTCCAACTTTTCAAAAGTGCAATGAATGTAAATGAAAGGATGACAATATGCCATCACTGAAACAACCAGCACAAAATTTTATCAAAGTGATTTAACGATTATATGCTAACCTGCATGGGATATTGAAATTTTCAAAAATGAATGACAATATGTACGCTGACAAAGCATGTAAAAAAATCCCCATAATTTCAACTTATAAAGGAAATTTTAGCACTTTTTGATCTTTTTCCAATTAAACATTTCTATGTGAATTTTTTTTTCACTGAAAATAAAAGATAATAGCACCAAACTATCAGTTAATTACATAAAATCAATATACATAAATACACTCCAGTGTTGAAAGAAGTGCACAGAAGTTTAACTTTGGAATTGGTTTTCAAATAATTTGAAAGCTATAACTGATTTCTTAAAACAACTCTTTGGAGGGTATAATACAATCACAAAACATACAAAAATTCAGTTAAGCTGACTTTCCCCCCTTTCCTGATTATACAGAACAAAAAAACAAAACTTTAATTCATATACATATAAAATATTTTCAAGGAAAAAATGTTTATCACTTGTATTTTCATAATTGTGAAATTGATAAAATAAAAGGAAATACCTTTATATAAGTATACAATTTTTAAAAATAAAGGTTTCAATTTTTTTTCTACCATTATTATTTGAAATAATTCAATACAGCTTATACTCAAATAAAGATAAAATAGGAATGGTTTACCTGAAATGTCATATATTATTGCAGTAAGTATTAAATTATTTTCAAAAAAAAATAAATCAAGAATAAATTTTAAGTATTTTCATGAAAATTTGGTAAAAGGAACATGAATAGTGAAACCTGAAAAAAACTACAATTTGCATTGAAACTTCATTTGTATATAAATATAGAAAAAGATAAGTTATTTCAAAGCAAATCTTCCTCTTCTAAAGCATCATAATTATATTTACACAATCATCCCTGAAAATATGATTGAATTCACCCGATCTCTGTGCTTCAAATACATAAAAAGTGCATCTTTGGTATCAAATTTATGCTAAGATGAAAATAGAAAAATATAAGCTAAATTTTTCCCAGAAAATTTTTAGAATAGTTTCAAAAGCATAAATCAAGAAAAATAATACAAATAAAGACAAAGTTAATAAATAGAACAGGTAATATAAAAGTTTACTGTTATATTTAATTAAATTTGTGACAAACAATGCTTGCTTTAAGTTACCATATTTGCAAGAAAAATACAAAACTGTAAATCTTTCCTATTAGAATAAAATAAAATTACAATAAATTAAAGCATTACTAACCGGATTGATATTGCAAACTTTTTCAACTGTCAAATAAATATAGTACAATACAACAAAATAAAATTTTATAGAAGTCTTGCTTAACATTAAACCACAATACAGATAAAACTTTAAACATTGATATAAATAGTAGCAAAATACACAGGTGGATTGTATAACAAAGATTTAACTTATTTATCTTTTAGTAGAATACCAACAAACAAGAACTCAGTTTACTACATTAATAACTGCACAAATGACTTTAGTTCAGAATGACCAATATAAGTATTTTACAATATTTACATGAAAATCTTTTTTAAATTAGGGGAACTTATTGTTGAACAAATTAATTTTATATGAAATTAAGGAGGAAAATACTCATAGATTCTGAGTTCACGTAATTACAATAATAAGAAATTCTTTTCTTTAAGGTAAGCAAATAAACCCAACTTCAAAAAATGCACCAAAATTAAACAGTTACAAATTCGAACATTTAGGACAATATGAAAAATTTTAAATGTACAAGCCAATCTGAAGTCATGAATATTCACAGAACATATTGACACAGCTTCAATAAATGCATTTCTTGATATTGACACAAATATACAAACATGTTCTAGAATGGTGCAATAGAAAGTTATATCTTTTAAACATCACTTTTTTTTACAAGAAGCACATCACTTTTTTTTACAAGAAACCTAATTTGCAATGGCAATCACATGTTACAGATCAACTCTTGGTGCTGCTCTTGGCACTTAAACCAAGGGCATCTCTGAGAAGTTTAGCTACGCTTGCAGAATCCTTTTCCTCAGTTTCTAGGAGAAAAATATACATAGAAATGAATACATAAAATTCTAATATATTAAATTTAATATAAATAAAGATCTTGTTTTGATTTGATTTCTACCATTCAGATAGATGGGAATGCAAGAGAAATGCTAATATTTATTAAATAAATATGAAATTATATTTTATACTTTGGAATCATTATAAAATTTTTGTCAGAGAAATGGTTTAGTGGGAGTTAATGACACATTTATAAATACTGCACACAAGAGAATTTTACCACTGAACAAAAAGATTTGACGAAATTTGAATTAATATTAATTAAGTGTTAATCAAAAATATTAATACTTGGCAAATAATGATTTTGATTAACACTTTCACTACAAGCCTAGTTCAATTAGGCCAGACAAATTCTATACTGATTTTCCAATTTCTATTTCAAATTAGGGTTGCAGGATGTTAAGCAAGGGCATCCTCAGTGACAACACATTTTATTTTTAGAACCCCTCGTTTAAAACAGAATCAACCCTAGCCAGTGTAGAATTTGTGTGCTCAGATAGGCCGAGTCTGTATTGCAATGGTTAGCCTTTTGGTAAATTTGACAGATGTAATACCATCCCTAATTTAGAACTAATTTCTTTAAGATATTCATATGTAATATTAATAGGATATTTATGTCTTGATTTCTAACAACTTACAAGAATTAGGACACATTATTATCTAGTCAAGTAAAGAAATATGAAAATACTAACCATCTTCATCATGTATGTCTCGTTCCAATTTCAGTTTTTCGGTGGCTCTTTGCAAAATACCTTCTTCAATAGTACCTTCACTAACTAACCTAATAATTGTGACATTCCTGCAAACAAAAAATGATTAAAATACAAATATTAGTAAAATATCATTATAGAGAAAAACTAGAAGGTTTTCTTGACATTTCAGCTTTAAATATTCTCTTAAATTGTGATATTTTGAAACTTTTTATATAGCATTTATATTCTATTGGGTAAACGGTAAAATCAATAGCTTCAAATATTAAATTAGTATTGTGTTTCAAATGCTTACAATTTTATAAGAAATAATATAAGCCAAAATAAGCAATAAAATGTTAATAATCAACATTGAAAATCCTAAAGAAAAAATTACATTTTCAGATGCAATGATTAATTCTGATTTCAATTATAATCAAATTAAGAATAATAGCCTCGTTTAAAAATATTATAACGAAAAAAATAATAGTTCTTAATATTATAAATTTCTGACCTAAAATAGCATCATATATAATTTTAACAGAAATCTTCAACAGGAATTAGTACAAAGAAAATATTATTTGGTACTTATACATTAAACCGTTGGAACTTTATAGTCAAATTTGAAGTTGTCGCTACTAATTTGTTAAACCACCAATAATGGTAAACAACCGTCATTATTTAAAGTTGTGTAAACCTTAACTGTCATCCACTATTTTGTTGGTTTTGCAGAAGATCAATAAGCCCTTTTTCTGTTATAATTTTTTTTGACTCATTAAAATGATAATTTGGGATTTGCCAATAAGAGGCATCATGATACGAAAAGTGAAAATTTGGATCCCTATTTGTCAGAAATTATGTGGTGCAGAGGAAGGAATAATTTCATAAGGAAGATTATCTGTTCATAGCCACAATGAAAGGCATCAGAAAGTTATGGCCACCTAAGTAAATTAGCACATTGACAGTCAAATATGTAAGTACCCATTTATTTAATTTTAAAAGAATTGTGCAATAAAAATTAAATAAGTCAAAAACACATCTCTATTCTACTTACTTTGTTTGACCAACTCTATGGCATCTATCCTCAGCTTGCTTGTCATTATAAGGGTTAAAATCAATGTCATGCAAGATGACAGTATCAGCTGCTGTTAAATTTATTCCTAAACCACCAGCTCTTGTAGAAAGTAGAAATATAAATATTGAAGGATCACTGTTAAACTGATCAATTAAAGCTTGCCTGGAAATATTTAAAAAATAAGTGCATGAATATATATATAAATTAAAGTAAACCCTAATTAATTTCTTCTTTTAATTCATTATAATAACTATTTTTTTTTATTTCCTGATCTATTTCACTAGTTCTAGTTAAATAATTCAACAGAAGCTTTGTAAAATTGCTGAATCAGCTAACAGCCGACAGATTCCCACACTCCAAGGGAATCGATTGTACATCGAAGCACATTCCTTTAAAAGATCCCTATGATTCCCTTACACATGAATGACATGCTATAGAAATCCCTATTAAAATCCCACAATGTATATTCACAGGGATAAAAGTTCAATTAGCATTTTTTTTTTTTTCATTTTTTTTTTTTTGTGTGTGTGTTGTGTTCACCACTTCTGCTTGTACA
>JAOUZG010024449.1:22706-37077 GCA_026289955.1 Argiope argentata | reverse complement strand
ATCTTGAATGCGTCCCTCAATAAAATAACTATCATGACATTTGTCAATAATCAGAAAGACAACTGAATCTTACCTTCAGGGTCTTCACCAGGACGTTTAGACATCTAGAATGGAAAAAAATAAATGTCAGTTTCGACAACATAGATGAATAAAATGCAAGCTGTCAATAAGCAAAAATACAGGTTTACTTGTGAAAATTGCCATTATTTATAGTAAAAAATTAATTATACAGCGATAGAATAGAATTGATTTATGAGGTAAATTCCATCTTTTCCAAAATCTGGAATTCTAGAACATCAATAATTCATGGGGCATTGTGCCTTATGCTAACAAAAAAATTAATCTTACTTTTCAGAAATTAATCTTTTTTCTAGAAACTTTTGTTAAAGATATTTATGAAGTATTATTAAACCCCTTTTCAAAATGTTAAGCAGATTAATTCCAAAAATTCTGATTGAAATATGTTGCGGAAATTTCCTTTGAAATAAATATGTTAGTAAAGTTTTTTTATGCTTCTAAATTCCATACAAAAGTTAAAATTTATCGCTGGTGTATGAAGTTTGAAAACCTAATGTTTCATTGCTTTATTATATGTTTTAAATTAATTATATCTGCATACAAAGATTATATCCAGTAATGATCCTGAATGATCTTAGAATGTTTTGCGTAATATATAAACGTTCCGTGTTTGGTTATTACATACATAAGACACGCACGTCCGGATACTTTTGTCACAGAAAAGCCAAAGACATGAGGAGTGAAGTTGAATTGAATTTGTTGTTTTTTGGCACAAGAGCCTTTTTTGGCTAAGCTGCGCCTAATTCTCGTGCTTAAAATATTTGTATATACTTATAATAAAATCAAAATATAGAATGATGACAAAATCCAAATGTCTAAAAGTTTAAAATCAATGAGTTATGAAAAATTGTAACCATGATGTAAAGTAAGATACTATGCAAGAAGTGTGGTCAATGTTTATATTTGATTATAAAAACCGATACTTTTTAAAAAACTAACCAGACCAACATGCGGGGTTTTGGATAATAACTCGCCCAATTCTGGGTGAGACCCCTGAAAATACGCAAGACGCTGGCTAGAAAATCTTGGACACTCTTTAAGAATGTGCAAGACAGAGATAGTGTTGTTACATGTGAGCAGAATGGTGCTGGATCCTCCATCAACAAATGACGGTGGCTGAAACGAGTGTGTCCAATCCTCAACCTAGTAAAGATTACGTCCAGTTTTCTGCTGTGCAAAGTTGGCCAAATATCTATTGTGGGCTTAATCGTATGGAGCTTATGGAATTGTGTTTTCCATTCAGTTTGCCATTTAGAATGAAAAGTGCGGCATACATAATTTTTGTAATCACAAAGAGGAATCTGGGTTGTCAAGAAAGAAGTCGCCATTTTAGCAGCCTCTTCATTTCCTGGAATTCCCACATGTGCGGGGACCCAGCATAAGATAATTTGAAAGCCCTTCCAGATAAGGTTGTCATATAGATTTAAAATTTTGAAACTCAAAGGATGGCTGCGATCATGTAAAGATGATAGGGATTCCAAGGCACTCAGTGATCTGTGTATATTATATATCTATCTGCAGAAAAATCGGAAATAACTGACAAAGCTTTTAAAATAGCTGTTAACTCAGCTGTAAAAATGGAACATGGATTAATTCTATAAGCTATTATGGAATTTGAAATACAAGCGAATGAAGTATGATCAGAACCTCTAGAGCCATCTGTGAAAATAGGTTTAAACTGGTGATATTTTTAACGATAGTCAGCAAAGATTTGTTGATAAATGATATCTGTAGTGTTTTGTTTATGAAAATTTTGAAATGGATTCAAGTGCTGTATACCATGAAAAATCTAGGGAGGTAAAAAAATGATTGTTCAGAAACTATTTGTTCCCTCTTTAGATGCAGTTCTGAAACTAAACGAGTCATTCTCTCAAGGAATGAGAGTACTAATGATGGTCGAGCTGCCTGAAGGCGTTGTAAGAAATGACTGATTAAAATTATAATAGGGATGTCCAGGGCTCGATAAAATTTTAAAATAATAATGGAGAGACAATATCTGCATTCTGATGTATAGAGATGGTTCACTACATTCGATATACAAACTTTGTACCGGCGATGTTCTAAATGCTCCAGAACATAATCGTAGAGCAGCATGATGGACAGTTTTCAATTTCAGGTGAATGCTGCGCTTTGCGGAGCCATAGACATCGTTACCATAGTCAAGTTTTGATTAAATTATTGCTCTGCAAATGCGAATCATAGACATACGGTAAGCACCCCATGAAGTGTTAGAAAGAACTTTTAAAACATTCAGAGATTTTTCGCATTTTTTTCTTAAGTGACTTACATGAGACGCAAACGTAAGCTTTTTGTCAAAGACCAGTACCAAAAAGTTAACCTCGCAAGTACTTAAATAGTATTATTTTTAAGGTAAATCTCCGGTTCAGGATGGAGGCTACGTTTTCTACAGAAGTGTAAAGAATTTGTTTTTCCGAAGAAAATGAAAATTCATTCTTATGACACCAACCAGTAAGTTTATTGATTGCAGTTTGAAGCTGCCTTTCTATAAAAGCCATACAATCCCCGGAACAAGAAATGTAAAGATCGTCTACATATAATTGATCTTTTACATACAAAGGTAAATAGTCTAAAATGACATTAATTTTCAAAGCAAAAAGAGTAACACTTAAAATACTTCCATGAAGAACGCCTTCCTTTTGTACAAACACATCAGAAAATACTGAACTCATCTTAACTCTAAAACATCGTAACTTCAGGAAGTTTTGGATAAATATTGGCATGTTTCCTCTTAGATTACAGCTGTAGAGATCCTTCAAGATGCCAAAGCGCCAAGTTGTGTCATAAGCTTTTGAAATATTAAAGAAAATAGCCACTAAATGATTTCTACGAAGAAAAGCATGTCGCACATGTTTCCACACTCAACAAGTTATCCATAGTTGATCGTCCTCGTCTGAAGCCACTTTGAAAGACGTTTAACATTTTGTTACTTTCCAAATAGTATAGAAGTCTGCGATTAACTATTTTTTCTAAAAGTTTGCATAAACAGTTGGTCAAGGCAATCGGCCTATAGCTAGCAAGGTCCGAGGGATTTTTATCAGGTTTCAGAATGGGTATGACTATTGCTTCTTGCCAGGCAGTGGGAAAATACTGTTCTTGCCAAATTCTAATATATAGAAATAGCAGGTTTTTAAGAGAGACTTCTGAAAGGTTTTTAATCATATCATAACTTATATTATTTGGTCTAGGTGACGATTTGTGTACACGTTTGAGGCAGGTTTTAAGTTCATAAAGTGTTAATGGTTTATTATACGAAACGTCTATTGTGATTTGGAATTATAGTTTTTCTTTTTCCATTTAAATTTTATTGTTTCGGAATGTTTTTGAGTAATGTTTATTACTACTTGTGTTTGCGAGAGCCAAAGCTATAGAGTTAGCTATATTTCGTACAGAACTTACAGGAACATTATCCCTAAGCAAGATTGAAATTCCATGACTTTCAGTTTTTCTTAATATCTTTTAAACCCTATTCCAAAGTTGCTTACTGGAAAGTGAAGGGGTGATGGAGTTCATATATTTCTCCCACGAATCCCGTTTACTACATCCCTGGAATTGCCTATAATTGGCTTTTGCCTTTTTAAAGCGAATGTAGTAGTCAGTAGTGGCATACCTACGGAACGTATCCCAGGCTTTTCTTTGCAACTTTTATGCTTTTTGGCGATCGTTGTCTGAGGCATCTGCTGCTGCTAATATAACCTGTGTAATTGCTCTACTGCTGTATCTAAGTTAATATTATTCACCATTTCATCTGTAATATTTGCTAATGAAGTGATTCGGTCCAGTTAGCTGCATCTAATTTATATCTGGGAGAACTGTGAGGAGTAGACGAGTGATATCTTCTACCATCATTTAATACCAAGGGAAAATGGTCACCGTTGTGTAAATCTTTTTCTACTTGCAATGTAAAAAGGGGGTAGAGAGATGGGGAAAATATTGCTAGATCCAATGCATGCAAACTATTTTTAGGAGCATGAAAGTAAGTCTGCTCATCGTTGTTAAATATGCAAAGGTTATGATCTTCCAGCCTCTGTTCTATCTGACGACCTCTTCTGTTAGTGTTATTGCTTCCCCAAAGTTGATTGTGGTTGTTGAAGTCGCCTAGAATAATAAATGGTGCAGGAAGTTGAGAAACAAGATTATTTAAAATAGACTGATCAACATGTGTATTCAGTGGTAGGTAAAGACAGCAAACAGTAATCAGTGAGAGCGTGTGAATTCTGGTTGCGACGGCTGACAATGGAGTGTTCAAGACCAATGGACAAGAAGTCACAGAATTCGAAATAAGGAGAGCAACTCCTCCTGACGCTCTTTCGCCTACATTGACCTTATGGATTGCATGATAGCCATGAAATAAAATTTTATCATTAGATTTTAAAAACGTTTCTTGCAGGGCGATGCAAGCAGGTCGGTAGGAATTAATTACATCTTTGAGATCAGAATTTCTCTGATTCACTCCTCTACAATTCTAAGAAACGAGTGTATCCATAATTCGGTTCCAGAGAAAGAAGAAAATGTGTGAAGAAACAAAAATTAACTGGTCTTTGGCGGGAATGGTGGAGTAGCACTCTCAGGATGACATTGAATCATCCTCAGATAAGTTCTCCTTGTTTAAATCTTCACATTTTACATTTTCATTATTGGGTTTTTTTAAAATCTTGCAAAGATAATGTTTGCTTTTTCAATTATTTGGAAGCATCTTTGCCTTTCTTGGCGGCATCGAACCGAACTTTCTTGCTTTCAATTTTTTTCTCTTTCACCTTTTTCTGCTAATTTAAACTTTTAGAAGAGATACTTTGAGAGCTTTTCAATTTTGGTACAGATGAAGGATCCAAATTTGGATTAGGTAGAGAAATCTGTCCAGAGTTTGCACTGGAAGATGCTGGCATCTGAGATGACATAGAATCGTCAGTAGTTTGGGATATAATGCTTTTACTAGGTATACAATTTACCTTATTTGGATGGATTGTTTTACTATGCCAACAATTTTCACGTGCGAGGCTAGATATAACGTTATCGCCTGTCCAAGCAGCAGGTATTTTAGCAAGAGATATTTCTGTCTGTATCTGTAGATATGAGGGTTGATTTTAGAACAGATGAGAAAGATTTCCCGCTTGTTGGGTTCTACTTGTAATTATTTTTCTGGCTTCGACCAAAGATATATTTTGTGTAACTCTTACATTTTGAATTTCCTTCTCACGAATCCAACGTGGGCAGGATTTAGAGTAAGCTGGATTGTCTCCACTGCAATTAATGCACCTTGGAGAGGAAGAGGAACATGTTTTGCTGTCATTGCTTATTTCAGAACAATGAGCGCATGACTACTTAACCCGGCAATTATGAATGGTGTGACCACATTTTTGATAATTGTAGCAACGTAACGGGTTTGGAATGAAGGGACGTACGGAACAATTGTAATATGCAATTTTGACTGATTTATGCAACACAGTTAAATAAATGTTAATTTAAGATACATTGTCGGGAGAAGTTTTCCGTCCCGTTTAATTTTAATTGTTTCCACTGCTCTGACATTGAGATTGTAAAGCTTCTAAAATAGAAGATTCTGAATCATTTTGCAAGTCCCTTTGAGAGACAATTCCACGAGAGGTGTTGAGCGAGTTATGTGGACATACTGATACTTCATGGTTTCCGATATTTTTTAATTGAATAATTTTATTAGCCTGCTCATCAGATGCAACCTCAACAAGAAGGTCACCGGAAAAGCGTTTCTTAATATTTTTTGGTTCACCAATAATGCTAACAATTGTTTTGTGAATCAAGATTGGAGACAGTTTTCATAGTGTCAGAAAGAGATTTAACAATAAAAAAACGAGAAGAATCGAGATGTTGACACTGAGATAAAAACCTATGCGAAGGGAACAAAAATTCGGATCCCGACGGCACCACCCATCATCGAGACCAACAAGGGAATGCACAGTTGCCGGCTCTGAGCATCCCAGCCTCGGTACGCATCTTAATGCTGGCCAGGACCTATACGCTCAGGGTCACTTCCGAGGACGTTGACCACCCTTAACGCCAAGCCCCGGAAGTTGACAACTTTCGCTTGATCCCTAGAGCATACTAGCCATATGACTAGAATACCAGCCAATTGATACATTCGGGACCTAAATAAACCTTCCATCTTAAGGGTCACCACGCACGGGCAACACGTGGGGACATTGGCTGTCCATGAGAAGCAAGAAGCTAACAGAGTGGCAACGGCTACTCATGGAGAGCTCCCTCGCTTGCTGTCGAGGGATAGAAGAATCAGGGAGACAGCAGAAGGCGTAGAAGAGAGTAATCAGAGAGTAAAGATCCCTGGGAGCCTCGGGAGTGGGACACCCACTCCCGAGGAACCTAAAGAAGGCGAGCCCCTGAGGGGGATAATTTGTTGAGAATTTAGTTTTATAGGTTTGTCATACATCAATGAAGTCTTAACACAGATGTGCTATATTTGCCATAATTCAGTTATTGTATCTTTATTACACTAAAGATATTGTTAAAGATATTTGAAAAAAAATCTTGCAACTCAAATTTAGATGTTACTTTTAAGTGAATTATTGCTTTAATATAGTTAAAACCTATTTAAATCAAAGTTAAATAAAAGTCATTTTTAATACGATACACTTTATAAAAGCAGAATCAAAATCTGATATTTAAAAGTATCGCCCCTTAGTTTCATTTTCAAAACCTTCCAGCAAACCAGTCTTGGGTCATAACTCGAATCTAAAACAAGATTTAAATCGCGAATTTACGGGAACTGAAAACTCTTGTGAATATTATCTGAATATTCTTGAAATCCGGCTTGTTCGTTGTTAATAGGATTTTCTCCTTTCAGCCATAGAATTAACAATCAAATGTTTAAACCCATTTTTCAGACTCTTAAAGAAAATGTTTTGCAAAATCAATCTTCAAAAAATGAAAATATTTAACATTCCCTTGAATTTAAATAGCAATTGTAGGGAAATTTGTATATTAAATCTGTTAGAATCGGGGTCAAATGTAATACAATTTTAAGATCAAAAATGTTGGATAGATCATACAATTTACAATTTATTCGAATTTCCCAGATTTCTATGGGTATACAAATTAACTACTCGCTGAATACAGCGATTTCTTGGTTCAATATTAAAATACAAACGACTGATTTTGGGCAGAAATTAGTTCTCAAGTGAAAACAAGATCTAATTCAGATCTATTCAGAAAACAGCAATTTCATTGATTTTTTACTTAATCAACAGCCATAGATTGAGAATGAGTCTAAATATTCAGAACAGGTACAAAAAAACGTATGTCAGTTGATTGAATTCTGATCTAAGCAAGAGAATTGAGTTAAGCGATAAACAAGCATATTTTAAAAAACAAACATTCTGTAAAGAACGCTAAGGAACTAACACAAATTTGAACCTTTTTTAATGAATCGATTCAAAATTAAACGAAAGATATTTTAATGATTTCATTAAAAAATTAATAAAATCCTGTTTAAAATGACAAAATTTCAGCATTCATAATTTGAAATATTTCTTAAGCATTTTTATATGCAATTTTTTTCTTGGTTGGACATTAAATAAGTTTCCTGTTAAAATGGACTATTGAGTAAGTTGAAAATGCTTTATGTGAAATTTAAAATTCCCTAAAGGCATTTGAGGATTTTGCTCAAACCAAATTTGATTCGAAAAATTGCATTCCATCACATACGGAATTTTATCGATTAAAGCCAGTGCGTTAACACAGACCTAAAAGTTGTGCTGCCGCAGAAAATACAGTCATAGCATTTACATAAAAACCGTAAGACTGGTTTAGTTCGGAATTTCATGCATTTCTACATTTTGGATGCTTAACTTGTGTAGCAAATTTTATTAATGCATTTTGTTGCTACTGAATTAATTTGTACATGTACAATCCTTCGATCGGTCTTCGGATTTCGATCAAAAATAGATGTAAATTTACAAATTTAGTCTTATGTCCCTAAGCCAAATTTCCTCCGTATAGCTCTTAATAGTTCAATGATCATCTTCACAGGGAAACAGATGAGCATGATGACACTGTGTTTTCCAATTTGGGGAGTTGCAGAAACTTGGAGATTTCAAAATTGAATTCGACGATCAGAATACTCGATATACGAATCATCGAAATAAAATAGTTATTAAAGTATATGGAATTTGTTAAAATTCAGAATTAAAAATAACGCTTATTCACAGCCTGAAATGTACTTAAACATTTGCCGAAGCTATTTTTTTTATCTCGTCAAAGTTCGATTCAAATGCATCTTCCTAGATTTTCTAAGTTAGCAATTTATTTCCAAAAGGAACGCTGAAAAATATTTAGATGTCTTTCGATTCCTCAGAATGCACTTTTGATAACTAATAAAAGCAATGTGAACGAAGCTGAAGATTGTTCTTAAATAGACAATTGCGATCTTTTGAATAAAATGGTATTGAAGAAAAGTTTGAACGCGGAAGCAAATTCATATTCAATTGTCCGAAACAGCGAAGTCAATCAGTGCTGTTGTTGAAAAATAGAATATGGGGGGGGTAAACTGCTCTATGATTAGCAATATTTATTAATACATAAGATTATTTATGAGAATAATCGATGAAATTAATTGCAAATTAAAATCCATTCACTGAGAAAAAAATTTTCTTCGATCCTGTAACTATAAAACACTTGCATCTGTGTTTTAAGAATCTATTATACACAATCAAATCCTAGAAACATGCTTAGATGGAAATGAATTCAAATTATTTCAATAAATTTACTCAACTTTATTTTTAATAAAAAAATTCATTGTCATAAATATATATATTTGTCTTAAACACACCAATAATTTAGTTATTCCAAGAAAATTATTCGTATTACAAATTTTCATTAAGGGCTAAATGCGAACTATCGTGTGCACCGAAATATGCAGTAATGAAACTAGTTCAACTCGAAAGCGTGGTTGTGTTTGTTGAAGTGGCATATTTCTAGCTATACGTGTTCGCGGTAATGAAAAGGAAATTCTGTTTCGTAGTTAATAGAAATGGGTCTCTTGACGGAGGAAAAGTATCTGTAATTAAACACCATTTATGCTCGTATGAAAGCTGATGTCAAGGTGAGCCGAGTTCTGAAAAGGGTTTGTAGATCATTTTCAACAGAAGTTAAATAAGACTGTTTAATAACCGATCGAGCTATTTTTTTCAGGTTTGAGAAGGTTCTGATGTGCAAGGAACATTCAAAAGAATAGACAGTGTTATCAACAGGACGGAGTAACCAGCCTACTGCCAGACCGTCTTTACCCATGTTGCAGGAAGACTTTCTAGGATTAATCATTTCACGTGTTACTGAATTCTCATACCCTCTCATTCCCTCAATCTTATACCGCTTGATGCCTGCTTGTTCAACGAAAAAGTTTTCATCTCTGAAATTCCACCAAGAAATATGGCTGCATTGAGAAAATTGTCTCTTTTGGGAGTGTCAAAGGTAACATTAGTTTCGAAATATGTTTGAGAATCTTCTTGAACGATTTGAGCATCGTCTACAAGTAGATGGCTGACCCCTTGAACACTTGCATTACACATACCGTGGTAAATCAACTCGCTAATAGTGAGTATGTTATCTTTTGATAAAAAATAAACTCGCTGATGGCAATATGATTATGTTAATATCTTCCCTTCAGTACTGTACGTTTTGCACACACTACATTAACTTATGCCGCCTATTTATTTGAGCATTAAATAAAATATTCAACAAAGTCGCCCGGGTTTGAGCGGTGCGAAACCTAACTCAATTAAAAAATGAATTTGATACAACACATTTTAGATCGTTTAGTTATAATTTATCTGTTTCAACCATTAATACAAACGAATATTGACAATCAATTCACTTATTGACTTGTGAGATAACTCCCAATATGCTGATACAAACTTCCAAAGAGTTGGAGGTTTACGTCCAAAAATGTGCCCACATTTCGAATTACTCGCATGCATTCTACATTTCATAAAATGTTCAAGTGTTCCCTATAGTTTATACCGCAGAACAATTTTTTCTTTACCAAGCCTAAAATTCTGTTCTAGTTAAACCTAAAAGTAAATAGATTTGTCGATAAAACACTAATGAAAAGAATAGTAAGATTTTCTTCTCCACTGCAACATTTTTATAACATAACTTAAGGCCCAGAAAAGTTTAGAGAATTTCGAAAAACTCTTCATTCAGCTGTTCAATTGAAAATATTTGCAGTTTAAATGGCATTCTAACAGAAAAACTAATTAATAAACGTTTAAAAACTGAATGCATAACATATCAATCGGAAACAAAATTATATTAACAAACACAGCGGAAAAGAAATATTTTTCTATTCAAAACAATAGCATCTCATTAGAAGAAATAAAGATTTGAATAAAAGTGATGGCAAGTGTATTGAATTTTTTACATACATGATATTAGAAAAGGAAATAAAATATACTCAAAACAAAAGTAATACTTCAAAATTCAGGAATACTAAGAAATGATAGTTTGGATTACTAAAATGATTCCAAAGACAAGAAAAATTCAAATTTCTTATTACGCAATAAAATGATTATTACACTTTCTAAAGTTATAAATATATAAAGTCATAAATGTTGATTATATAAGAATATGAACATTTTAAATTAAACAGATTAGATTTTATTTTAAATACTTAATAAGTTAATTATAAACTTTCAAGCGATTTCAAGATGTGATTAGACTAGTCGAACATTAAATAGTAAAATTATAATTTATTATAAATTAACATGCCACTTATGAATTATAAACAGCCCGTAATTAAGAAATTATAGAAGTTAACATTTCAAAATTGATTAGAATAAATTAATGTTTTTAATCAATTATTTGAAATATTTGCATTTTGTTAAAAGAAACTAATTAGAAAGTTTAATAAAAAAAAGACATAGAATTTGTCATTATTTTTGCTTCAAAATTTTGGAGCCAAATTTTCACTTCTTAAATACACTCGTTAACTTTAACGTCGTAAATCTCATCAAAATTGACATTTTCTATTCACATATTATTTACAGCAAGAAAGAAATATAAAAATCAATTTACTTACAATGAAAACATTTTTAAGAAGAGCAAACTAAGCGAAATATATACCAAAATATTTTGATCATAAAGCTTATAAACTCACGCAAATTTTTAATTATTTGCTTAAGAGCAATTCCAATGGAAAAGGTCTTAAGCGGGAAACGAGAAAATGACAAAGTTCCATTTATATACTAGAACGTCACATGACCCAAAATTAAACAGATAACAGATTGAACAGATGACAGCAAAAGTTACAGTTATTAGGTGGTAGCTTAATAATAGTTTTCCTGTAACTAAATGAAACTATTTTATATTAGCATCAGATGGATTTTTTTAAAAAATCAGAAGATACTTCAAATCTCTTTTGAAAGGAGAAATGTTTTCTTCATGGAGATTTTTGACCATCTTCGATTGAATGATGAGGTCTATACTTTGCAAAGTTATCAAAAAACGGGTTTTCCACTTTTATTCCAGCAAGATTCAAAATTATTAATGCCCAAAAACCACTTTGAGAAATAAAAATTAATATTGTGAGAGCTGAAAGTAAGATATAAAGCAGAGGAATTTAATCATGAAATGTCATGCATTAAGTTTTTTAAAACCCTCCGTTATTCGGTACTTTTAAGAGGGCCCTTTTAAATCCTACTATTATCTCGATATTTTGTAAACGGAAACAAGGGATATAGAAAACACAACTCTATCTTTCAATGGAGAATCAGAATTATATGTCAATTATGAATTCATTACGAATTGGGAACCTTTTTGATGATAAAGATTCCTCTTCAATGTCCTTGGATCATCGGTCTGATTCACTATGTGATCGGGACAAATCCTCTCCCCGAAGGTTCAAATATTTCAGTTTGAGCTGGATTAATTTTCGTTTTGTAAGATGCATGGATCGTGTTCCTGCCTTCTGAAAAGTGTATATGATTACAAGGTCCGAACAAAAAGACGTGAGGGATTTCAAACCAGAGTGAAAACTCTTATCTATTACGTATAGTATTTAGAAACGATTCAACATTTTTCTTTTCTGAAGAAACTTGGAAATAAATGTAATATAAAAGTGTGCTAGTAAAAAAATGTGAAGAGATGAACATTTCAACCTAGTTTTTCATTTATAATGATCACTGCGAAAATAAGTTTCATAGAATTATATTATTATATTATTAATAATCATTAGCACTAATTGAGGATTGAATTATTCAAAATAATTCTGTACATCAAAGGAAATTCTGCATGTATGCACATGAATAGCATATTTCAAATAAAATATTTGAAGGATTTTAACCATTTTTATGCACATTTATTAGTGATTATGAATCGAAATTTTAGTACTGCAAAATCTCAAAGATAACTCATAGCAAATTTCAAAAATTATTATTTTTGAAGGAATCTATTTTTTTTTTCTATTGAGGTTTGAACTCCGCTTTGTAAAGTCACAGATTTGGGACCAAAGCATTCAAAGCTCAGAATTCAATCAAACGGCGATGAGAAGCATTAAACGCAAAACAAATTTAGAAGAGCTGGATTTTCTTTCGTTGTTTTAAAGCCTCATTTGCGATAGATTAGAGACATGCAACAGTGGCTTTCATCCTCATCATCTGCTAAGAATTATTTCAGTCCTCAAATAACATCCCACAAGTTAGAGAGGTAAAGAGCTTTCCTTTCTTTATTTTTATTCCTTTAACTATTGTCTTTGTTTCCAGTGAAATATTCTGACCAAGATTTAAAATTACGAAGACCGTCTCAAAATAGCTCTAGTGTTGCTTTACATCGGGACTTTAGTATTACTAAACTAAACTAAACTTTAATGAAATGGTAGCCGCCTTTGGCACCTTACTTGAGCACATGGTATCAATTGAATTTCTTCCTGTAATTTGATGCAAAAATGATTTTTTGGTGTTGTTGTTGTTACTTAAGGCATTTGCCATGGATAAGCCTTGAGTTGATACAGCAGCAGATTTAAGCCGAAAGGAGCGTCTCTTGTTTTTCAAGTAGCGCCAACTGCGGCCATGAGTACGACTTAGCTACACACTCGCCACATTTGCTTGCACAGCTCCTTTTTACAGGGGGGCACATTCACACATCTCCCAGATTGCACAAATAAGAACAAACATGCCAAAACCGGGACTCGAACCAGAAAGCCATCAAAAATGCTTTTCAATCGTTAATAAATTTAAATCTAAAATTGATGGAGCTTGATTCTTTCTGTCAAAGAAATATTTTTAAGCCTCTCCTTAGGATACGCATAAATTCAATATTACTTTAATAAAAAATGAATATTTTTATATAAATTTTTATGTCTTCAAACTACAGTGTCTATTACTTCAATATTGTCTAGCGTCTAATTATTAATAAGTATTTTCCTTGTATGTCGAAATTATAAAGTAAATATAATAAAGGCAAATACACAGGAATATTTTTTTTTCATTGAGACAGAAAGTATTTTAACTCTTTTTTATTTTTAGTTTATTATTTATAATAATGCCTGTATTTGGGGTATTATATATTAATATATTGATGTCCATCTCTATTTATGAGAACTCATTTCAGAAAGGATTCCTTATTGGAAACAAATCCTGTATACAAACAGAAAATCTGCATCTAGTTCACGAATAACACAAAATAAAATAATTCATGGATTTTAAACATTTGTAATTACACAATTGTTCATCATAAAAAGTTGAAATTATATTCCATTGAATTTTCAACACCAATTGATGATTCAGGGCCAATTTGTGTAACGCAAAATATGTGAGTTCTCTACACCAGTTAGGGTAACTCAATAGAGATTGGAAATTTCTGATTTTCTTTATTGTGTATTATTTCGATTCGAAAGTACTTCAAAATGAATCGAAAAAATAGATTAATTAACAATGTTTAACTTTAAATGCATCAAAAATTATGAAAATAAACAGAATCACTTAAAATAATCGGGCGAAAACAAGTTAGGCCTAACCTCATTAGCGTGGGGAAAAAGCAAACTGAATTTGTTTCTTATTTGGCGGCGAGAAATGAAAGTTTCTGACAAGAAAATTGATTTTTACTTACTTATTAAAAATTAATGATTAATATTTGGAAAACTGTATTAATATCAAATGTCATCCACTACAAGGTTAAAACATGTACTTAAACTTGATTAGATAAATGAAAAGTATTTTATTAACGATAGAAAATTTGAGCAAGATATTATATATATATATATATATATATATATATATATATATATATATAT
>JAOUZG010024449.1:184-13900 GCA_026289955.1 Argiope argentata | reverse complement strand
TGGCATGGGTAATGAATGAATTGTGGTCGTGGAATGTGTTGTTGTTGTTGTTGGTGGTGGTGGTTGCGGCATGGGTAATGAATTGCGGGTTTACTGGTGACGGTGCCGAAATTGATAAATGCGTGAATTGTGATTACGGGAATGATTTTGATGGTTAATGTGTGTGTGTTCTGTGGTTGAGGTTGATGGTGTTTGTAATGTATGTGCGAATGGTCATTGCGTGGATAGTTCTGATGGTGTGGGTAATATATGAATTGTGACTTATGAGGGTTGTGCTGATAGAAGGGTAATGTGTGAAGTAATTGTGACGATATGGGTAATGGTTGAATTTTGGTCTCTTGGAGGCGGTGTTGAGGGTAATGTCCGAATTTGGATCTCGGGGGGAGATGGAGGGAGCGGTGAAGATAATGACTGAATTGTGACCACTGAGAGATGTTGGAAGTAGTTGCATGGGTGATGTGTGTATAAATGTGGATGACGAGGGTGTAGATGACGTGTGTATTCCTTTAGAGGGCAGTATTCGTGTGATTGGATTGGTAAAATGAAAAATTTGAAGGAAATAAATGGCATTACATTTGCGTATCGCAAAAGAAAAAGCGGCCTCTTTTCATTCAGGGTAGGTCAATTCTATATCGTGAACAATGTTAAAGCAGAAGGTTGGATTATAGGTATCAAAGAGTTTTAAAAGCTTGAAAGTAGGAAAATTATAGACAATATTGTTAACAAAATTCTTAAATTCGGATATAAAGAGGATTTTACAATTATGGTGGTTTTTGATAATCATAAATTATATTTCACCCCCCTCCCCCAACCTTCAAATATGGATATTTTTCTGATAGTTATGATCAAGTAATTATGACGAGAAGAATTAGAAGAAATATTGAATAATAAATTAAATGATAAATTGGCTGAACTAAAAAAATCATGACGCTATTACAGAACTGCTTTCCTAATTAAAACTCTCAGCTCAATTCAACAAATGAAATTCATAATAATTGTAGCCAGTACCTAAAATAGGTCCTTGATAAGATGAAATATCAATCCTCACCATTTAATGCCCCCTTTCTGTAGAACAGAATCGATTCAAATTAATATTTCGTTTAAAGCAAGAATTCTTTAACAGAACTCCTTAGAATACTAAGCTTATCCGTAACGAATTCTTATAAAAAATACTACTATTCGTAATTAAATTTTAATCAAAATATTTATTTTATGGAATTTTATTCAAATATATGCAGTGTCTTCGAATAATTTTATTCAAAGATATTTTTTCACTTAAATTGTTCATTGATTTCAATGAATTCCTAAATGGAATTAATCCTAGATAAGCTTCAAAATCTCTGCAACTTCGCTTAAAAAATGCATTTCAAATATCAGCTCGCAGTTCTTACCATCTAGAACTAGGATCATTTAATTTCGATTAAACTCAATTATGAAGCATTTCGGTTTTCTAACCACATCTTTTTTTGTCTTGTAATTATAACCCCTATCACATATTATAAAAAGTAATCTTTTATACCTTGTCTTTTTTTTTATATTCTATCAACTAACTATTGCTCCAATTGAAGTAACAAGTCGGCATCCCTTAGAAAAATCATCAGTTTAATTTGGTTTTGCATATTCATCAATTCTGAAGTGATGAGATATGTTTGAGGCTGAAGTGTAATTTCTAGTGAATGAGGTACCTTAGCCGTTTTCCTTCTTCTGATTCGATAATTTAGAAATTTTGCATCTAAAAGGAATATTTATTAATTTATATGTGGAATAAAGGCGAGATTTAATTACTTTTTGAATAAAATAAAAAGTAGTTGGCTGCAACAGGGTAGGGAAAACTTGGATATTTGCATTAATTTGTTAGGCATTTGAGTTTGAAAAAAAACCTGGGGAAGCCTTAAAATGAAACTATTAAGAATTGAAAAAAAAATTCATAACATCTCATTGTAATTCTTTGTGCATAGAAATATAAAAAAGTAAACTTCTCTTTTCCTAAAGCTTAAAAAAAAATACATGAAGTGCTGCTTTAAGACGGTGTTCATTCTATTCGAGAGAAAATTTGATCATTGTATCAAGAACAATATGATCAAGTATGTGTAGTTTTTCACCTACAAAATTTTATAAACGATAAATTTCTCTTTCTAATAAGAATTGCAATTGTATTCTGAACCTCAAGTTTTTGCGCCGTTTGTTACAAAATGATCTTGTGCTAGAACAATTCCCATATGTAAAAATGATAAACCCTAACAGTTAGTTTTTGTTTAAAGTATTTTTAGCTACTTGAAAGTTTCTAAATGAATTAAAATCTGAATTTAGTACATAACACGAATGCGGAAGAAAGATTCTTAATATCTGGATATTCCATCCATGTGAATTCTAAACTACTTGAATACAGCAATTATATGGATTTTGCATGGTATGGTCTGTTACTGCAGAGGAAGGAGTTAACAAGAGTGTTTTCCTGTGGCGTTTTCTGCAACTGAAAAGAGCAAATAAACATAGATTTGGCAAGTTGTTTGTGTAAAATTAAGATGGTTACAGATCTTGAATTTAAACGGTTTCACTAATACAAGATTACTGTTTCGCTAATACAAGTTTTTGGATTAATTGACGTTTTCGTACATTTAAGTGAAATGATACATCAGAAACCATCAACGAAGAAAGTTCGAGCATTTGTTATTGAAGCAGTTCACTGAAGACATTTGTGTTTACTGAGACAATGGAATAACGTTTTTTTTTTCATAATGAGAGCTGCTGTCAATAATGATGACCAGATAAGGGTTTCATCAATTTTGTACAGATGTAATATTGGTAAGTGATACTATTTCTGTTATTTATCATCTCGAAATGAGAATTCCATACATTCACATAATTTCTCCTATGTTAATTAATACTATAAAAATGTATTCATTTTATATTTTCAGTTATTCATAGGGAACAACTAGACACTGTATCGATACCATTTTTCTTCAAACGTCATGACGTCAAGCACCAGCATTTTCTCGGTTCCATATACATGCCATCTATATTTCTACATCAATTATTATCAGAAAATGATGTTCAAGAAACAAACTGAAGGACAAAGTAAGTTTCCGAATTGTATGAAACTGTAAAAACTACTCTTGCTTTTAGAAACGAAAATAATTGGTTCGTCTATTAAATTTCTGTATGCCATAATAAATATTAAACATATTTGGAAACTTATATCAAAATATTTTTTTCAGATACTTTTCAGGACAAGAATTAGAGATTGAAATGTCTTGCCAAGAGATTCATTTCTATGTTTAAGGTTTTAAGCAATTAGTTGCCTCAGAATGGAAAAGGAATGTGATATCATCTGCACGTCATCATTGCTAATGAAATATTTCTTGGACAGAAATGTTTAAAATTTATTCCAACATTTATTATAGCACAAAAAAAATCCCTTTCCGGTAAGTTTAGTTTGTCTCTGTATGGTTGACGAGAATCATACTTTCTGCAATAACCAGAAAAATATAAATATTGGAAAAATCAATAAATTTTTTAAATCCTTCATTTATTGTAGGTTAACAGGTTTTTTGGTAGGCTCATGCTGTTAATTTTTTTTTCAAGTATATGAACTGTATATCCTCTAAAATCTGAATTGAGACCTGATGGCAAATAAAATTGAATGATTCTGAAATGAGAAAATATTTCTGGACTAGGCGTGTTGTGGAACTTTTTTGAAAAATAGTACCATTTTTGCGAATAAATCTTGGTTATATCATATCTAATCAATAATTGTATTTCAAAGAAAATTAATAAATTGAGAAGTCCATTTATTTTCTTAAATAAATTAATATTTTGAAAAAAGCTGGAGTTTCTTTTTTTAAAATAAAAAATGATATACAAATTTATTACAAATGATACTAATATTTTTATTTTTAAAGATGAACAGTAGCAAGTTTTAAGAGATTTTTATAATTAGAAAACCGAACTCGTTTCTTTTCATGAATGGAATCTCAAGTAGATTGTTTTTTAGTTTTAAATTACCAATGCAAATTGAAAGAGCACAACTAAATTGCTTATCTGAATTTCACTGCATTCTTGATGTTGGTGTCATATCTTTTGGTTTAATCCTTTATTCTTTTTCAGATACTTACAAGTTTTGATCGAAATGATTGTCTCAACACGAAATATATGGAGCCTTCAAGAGGATATTGAAAATTTTCCCATTTTAAAGTTAAATTACGGACAGGGATCCACAAGATTTAATTGATAGTTGTTAAAAGCTTGGAATATTACAAAAAGTTCAAAATTCATCACTTTTGGGTCTCGCTAATTATCGAACTTCAACGGAATCGGCACAAGAGATTTAAAGAGAAAAGTTTACAACCTCTTCATATTCCGAACAAGTGGCTTCTAAGTAACGAGGACAGACTTATGGGGGCTTAAAATGTCTAATCTAGAACAGAAGAACCACTGCTATTCTTTCTGATACTGTTGGGAACAAATATAATTTTAAATTATATTTGGAGTCGTATTGGCAAGAACTTGTGCGATAGCATCCGTTTGCACCACTTTATAACTCAATAATGAAACGGAACGTAATATAAATCAACAACGAGGACAACTCGCCTGCATTTGATTCTACTGCAAAGAAATGCGGAAAAAACATCTGATGTCATTAATTTGAACAAAATCACATTGGTGCTCATCTCTGCAGAATGAATTGCCTTTTTAATTCCAGCTAAAAATTCTATGTATAGAGGATTCCAGATGCTCAAGAAAGAATCGCAATGAAGTTATTTCGGTAAGTTGTGCAAAGCTACGATATCAATTAATATTGTATACAATGATTTGTTGGACTACCAATTACTAAAAATGTATTTTTTTGTTATATTAATAGGACCGATAACATATTAATTCTATTTTTCAGGGATAAAACATGAATATTTGATATCATAAGGATTTTTCAAAACTATAATCATGTCCTCAATATACATTAATTGTACGTAATTCATGATGAGTTCCTGAATTATAATAAAAATAAAGCATTGAGCATTTGTGAATCATTTTATTTGGAGTCTTCGAAACAATGTCTTCAAGCATTCTAGATGCTTAAATAGTAATTTCTTGGAAGTTGAGAACTTCACAAATATTGTAATAACAAAAGAAATTTCACAGTCATGGAATTTTTTTATCGTATCTTTATTCAGCTTCCAGTTAGTGCATTTTTTAGAACGAATCAAACATATTGCGGCTAAAATATAAAATGATGTCTTCTTTAATCGTATTAAGTAATCCATACATACCAATACCGGTAAAGTTCTTTTCAAATATTTAAGTAACAATGTCATCTACAAACCTGCGAAAGAAATATTTTTCAAGTGAAAAATGTGTCTGTTTTTTTCTGTCCTATGTCATTTTTTTGTTTGTTTTTTGACGGCATTAGATTGTTTTTCGAAGAATCGAATGCTCTCAAAAAAACTTGGCAAGATAACCTATTTTATTCAGAAATGGAACTAATGACAGCGATGATTGACGTCTGTTTGAGCATTTATTATTAGCACCACTTCTGATCCTCAGAGAATAAGTTTTCGCAAAATTCTTGAATCAATATTTTTATTTAATGATTTAAATGCAACTTCAAGATAAATGTACGTTTCACATGCAAAATGGTAAGCGAGGTGATGCGGGTGTAAATGTACCTTTTTAAAATGATTTTCATTTCTATGAATAACGAAATTGTAAATCATTAAAACGAATTATTGGTTTAAAGAGCAAAAATAAATCATTTCTACTCCAACATTTAAAATTTTTCTTGGCATTTTCAGATTTATGTTAATTAGAATATTCAATCTTTTCAGATATCGACATGTTTTGATTGAAAAGATCAAGGTGCATCGGATGACATTTGGAATCTTCAGCAAGGAGCCATTTTAATGAAATATTGGATGGAGATCCGACATGTGCACTTCGGAAAATTATAATAGACGAATCCTAAAATGAATATTTTGTGCTAAATTATTATTAATTATCTGCATAGTAGATGCTTGTGGAGTAAACAGTACTTGAGGATGTCAATGCATCTCTGAAACGTTTTATTTATTTTTTTGTTTTTAAGATGTTAAATATTTATATATTTTTGGAGAATTATTACAACCAATACAATAATTCTTTTCGAATTTGTAAAAAGTTGAATTTAATAGAATGTACGATATTCAATTGTTGCACATTCAATTATGTACCAATTTAAAGGATATATAACATACCAAAAAGTATTAAAATGCTAATCCTTTACTTATACTTCTCTATTTTACTCTTTAGATACAAGCATTTCTTAAAACTTTCTGGACTTATGAAAGGTTTTTTATGGATAAATTAAAATTTGATAGTGTTTGATTTTTGATCGTTAAAGTCAATTTATAACAAGACTGAAAGAAATTTTCTTTCAATGTATAGAATTCATTTTAAAATTTCATTTGTAACCGCAATCTCCAATTAGAACTAAACAAATGAAACTATCAATGTTTCAGCAATATAAGTAGGTATTGCAATGATTAACATAGTATTGTAATTGCTTGTATGGTAGTCTTAATTTGAATTATACATTTCTCAATGTATATTTTATAGAGAATGCATCATTACGATGTTAATGATTTGTTATGATTACTTTTCATCAGTAATTGACCTATGATTCTAAAATTATTTTTGTTATTTCCAATCGATTAGATATTTCTTCTCATTAGCATAATTGTTTGCATAAAGTTTTTCATTAATAGAATTTCCAAAATAGCAATTTTGTTTTCATTTATTATTAAAAGTCAAAGATCATAAAAGCAATCTCATTAATTTTTTGAATTGAAATTAGAAAAATTTTAGTAGTTATATTGAGTCAGTATCTGTTCATTCCTGCATTTGGATTTATTTTTAAACGAAGATTTTATTCTTATTAAATTTATTATAAATTAGTGATAATTAATGATTAAAAGAATTAAATATTGCGATTATGAAGCGAGTTTCCACAAATGTAAGAAACTCGCTTAATTATTTGTCATTTTAAAGACTATTTAAAATTTTAGCAATATTCTCAATAAATATTGCTCAAACTTAGGTGTTTACTTTCTTTAAACAGTGTCGTGCATTAAAGATGTTTTATGCTCATGTATTGAATTTTTAACATCTTTTATTAAAACTGTAATTATTAAATAATGTGATACGATAATTCTTTATTCTCTTTTCATTAACTTTTATGTTAGATTAATAATAAAATGCATAGAAATTGAAAAGCATGGTATCATTGGCAATTAAGCATAATTAATTTTAACGCTTTGAAAAAAAAATTGTAACTTGCTAAATCAGATTCTGTTCATTGCATCCATTTGCAGTTACTTTCTTTAGGATTTTTCTTGTCAAAATTAAAAATTAGAATTATAAAACTATAGGAGTAATAGTTACAAGATTAATTGCAAACTTAAAGTATTACATAGTGATTTCTAATTCTCACTGTTTCAGCTTTTAATTTTAGGTAAATGTGTGCAGCAGAGGGTAGAGGATACTTTGATCGACTCGGCCGGCCAGTCGATCAAAATATCCTTGGATTCTTCGAAAGCATTGGATTGTTGTGACTGATCATCACAAGAATCGATATGCCTTCGCAGAAAATGTCATTCTTGCATGACTAACATGATTCTCTAAATTCTGAAAGAAATCTAATCTATTACACTAAAATATTTGTTGAAGGAACAAAAGTGAATGGATGCGATGAATATTTAATAATGTAATGTATTTAATAATTCTAAATTATTTATTAAATTCTTAATTTCTGAGTTTAATTAGGCTTTGAAAAAATCTTATGAGATTTTATACTATTCTCTAGGTACAATTACATAAAAAAATATTCAAATGTTTCTTATTTTATACATTAATCAATGATTGTATTAAATGTTACAATTTCAGTATATCAGTTTTATGTTAAATAAATACTTTATTTTTAAAAACTGTTTGAATTCTTGTCAAGCTAATTGTATAAAACACCAATTTAACATTTGTTGAATTTAATTTTATAATTGTACTGAATTCTTGATTCATTTCAGTAATATTAGATATTTATGTTGTAATAATCATGTAAACGATCAGTTTCTGTATAGTAAAATTCCAAATAAAGCTTGTTATTTAGAACTCAATTGTGTATTTAATTACTGAGCAATCTCATCTCTTGTCAGAAAATTATTCGAAAAGTTTTAAATTTCCTAAAATCCACTCCTCAAAAAAAAATTCTTACTGATTTTAAGACAGTAGGTACAACCAAATGGCTTGAAGATTGTTTAATTGATTAAAATTATAAATACATGGAATTAATTAATAAACTCTTCTTTTTATCCTTTATTTTATATCACTTTATTACGTTTACTTTTAAATGTAAATTCCTTTTGTAGATCAATAACAGATGATAGAAATAAGAAATTAGAAAATGCTTACGCTCTAGAAATGTAGTGGAAAAATTAAATTTAAATTTTCCCTGAATCTTTCCTTTACTGTGTGTCATAGAAATTTAAATGTATTTAAATCGGATTCATTTATATTTGAATCCATAGATAAAATCTATTTGCATGTTCAGTCATCGAAATTGGATAAATTTGAGGTCCTTAATTTCGGAAAAAAAAATGCATTTATTAAAAACTTGTGATGAGTTGGGTGAGAATTATAAAGTTTTCGTTGCATTATTGACCCTTTTTCCTTTTCAAATTTGCCTAAAAATAGGTTAGAATTTTCCTTCGTTAGTACATGATGCAGTGTACTTCCCGGACGCATTCGAGGCTTCTGCATCTTGCATAACGGCAGGCTGTATTTTAGGGAAAAGTATTCATTTATAAAAATAAGTAAATTCGAATTATTATGCAAATGTAATATTGTCTTATAAAAATATTTTAGGTTTGCAATTATATTGAAATATTTATTCTTCGAATAGAGCTATTTTTTTTATTTAAGTTGTTCTGTCACAATATGGATCTCAAAGATATACTCTAAATATGTAAGATACTGAAAAGAATTATTTAGATGATTTGGGATATTAATGGTCTTTAAAATAAAAGTTCTTTATGATAACACTGTTACGATATCTTATAATCTGCGAATTATTTTAGATTTAAAAAAATTGCTTGTATTTATCGAATGAAATAGTCTCCGATACTTTTTTAGTTACACTTTTTAGAATTTAAAGTTTTATAATTCCTAAATATAATTATTATGAAATCTGAAATTTTCCCGCAAACATATAGATGAAATTTTTATGCCAAATCAACTTTCAGAAAAATACATACGAGATGACATAAGAGTTTAAATTAATTTCAATCTAAAAATCGATAATAAAATTATAATTTAAAAATTAATATATCTATACTCATATCATTAGGAATCATTAGGAATTGTACAAAGTTTCACTTCTTTTACTCCAGGAGGCGGTTAAAATATTTATTTCCACAAATTTGATTTAAATTTTCCCAATACAAAGATCAGACTAAGTCTTGTTAATTTTATTAAACCAATTTTTCCGGGCAATTTCAATAATTAATTTTGAAGGAAATGGTTTGGAATAAACACTTCTAGTAACAACTTATTATTTAAAATTGGAAATACCAACACTTAATTTTACTTTTCTCTCAATAAATAGAACGTAAAAAAGCCGTTGCTTGATTGAAAGATACGACTTAAGATTTCTAAAAAAAGTTCTAAACGATTTCTATACATATTTTAAAATATATGTATAAAAGGAAAACATATAAATATCTAAGGGAAATAATTCACAAAAATGCCTAATAGAGTTCACTGTCCCCTTAAACAGCACTGCCACTCGAAGCGTTCTGCATATCACAATTTCGAATCTGAGAGATTTTTTTTTATCTCAATCTGAATTTTTATCTCGGAATAAAAATGTTATAAAGAATTAGAAATTTTTTAAATACCACACCTTGAACATGCGCTGAAGTTTATATTATTATGCTTTTTGATCCATCACATTCTGTTTCAAGGTATACATTTTTTAGCTACGATTGTTAAATGTAGACGGCCCTCGAAAAAAAATGACTTTTTATTGCCCAATTTAGAGTGGAATTCTTTTGCGAAACCGAGGCTCGAATCTGCTAGAAGATGAATTCTTTTATATATTTTATACTGAATTTTAATTTTTTTGTTGTACACTACACTCTAACTAATTCTAGGTTTCAACAAATTATAAAAATGGTTATAGTTCCCCACAAATTTTCTATATCAAAATATCAAAAGAGTAAATAAATTTTATAATTCCTAATAATACGCATGCACGAAAACCTCTTTAATTCATAGCATTCTGCTTTCATAATAGAATCCAAAGCTATTTCAAACTATGATTTATTATTCGAATTATAACTGGACATTAGAGGGCATTGTAGCTCTCTAATTAGGCAGCATTGATTTTTAAAGCGTTGTACATATCGCAGGTTTGAATATGAAATATTATGAACACATTTATGTACATAATTTCATTTTTTATTTATTTTGTAAAATGAAATCTAAATTAATTAAAAAGGTTACTAAAAATTGTTAAAAAAGGTTACACTTCCAAAAGTGTTTGCTTTTCAAAATCTCAATATATTTAAAGCAATTTTTTTAAATTCCATTCCTTGCGCATTAGCTGAAATAGCAACAATTAATAGAACTATGCTTTTTGCAAAGTACCATCCCATTTTAATCTATGATTTTTAACTAAACTTCGAGTGTTGAATCTAGGTGGCGCTGTATAAAAGTGTGATATCTTTGATCTATTATTTTACAGATTTCTGCAAAACGCACTCTCTCTACTTCGAGCAATAATCAGTTGCACAGCTTCAGTCGGGGGGGGGGGCAGAACCGAATTCCACCAAAAATGAAATAATCACACCTTATCACTCTAAGCTTCGAGCCAGATACTCCTCGAAGAGCAAAGCTGCGTAAAATTCTTAATATTTTATAGTCAATTTCAAAATTTTTATAACAAAAGTTCGAAAAATCTGGATATAAATACTCGTTGCTAAGCACACAGATGATGTGAGGGCATAAGCACGATGTCAGAAGTTTCAATTTCTGTAGTGAATATAAAAGTTCAATGACGGACAACTGTGCCTTCAGATCTTAGTTTTACTTAAAGATTTACTTGGATTGAGTAAAGAGGTCTTAATATTAATTGAAGTCTCATCATTTGCACTTTAATTTAAAACTGATTTTTACGAGAACTGATAGTAAATTAGAGAGAGATCTGGAATTCAAACATAGGATTGCTTAATGCCTACATAATAGTATAAGTCAATTATATGACTATCGAAATTTGAAAATTAAAAATATTTTGCTAAAAAACTTATTATGAGACCAAGTTATATAAAAAAACATTTATTGAAACCTTTAGTCGGATGTAATATTGACAGAAAGGCTGGTCGCCAAAGGTGGCTAGTATTAAATAGAGAAATTGGTTCGTATTCTTTCAGACCCAAAATGAATTCCATTAAAAAGGAAGGAATAACAGCGTAATATTCTAAAAGTCGAACAGCATATTCCTCGAACGGCGCTGCAGTCTAAAATTCTTGAAAGATTATAACAAGTTTTAAGATCTTAATAACAAAAGTTAGAAAATCTGGTCATAAATGCACTATTCTAAGTATGCAAATGATGTCTAAAACTACAGACGAGGTGAGAAGTATATATATCACAAATTCGTAGTATATTACTATAAGTTATATGAAAAATCAGAAAAAATATGAATTTTCATCCGAAAAAAATTAGCTCTTCATATTCCAGATAATTCCTGAAAAGGTTTAAGAATCTTGATAAAAAAAATTAGAAAATCTGGATATAATTGCACAATGCTATTCATACAGATGATGAGTGCGCATATGCAAGAGGTCAGTAGCTCAAATTTCAATTACATTTTCAATGTTTTTATTCAAAATATTACATTTGAAATTATGAAATTTGGCAGATTTTGAAGTATATTAGTATAAATATGAAGAAAACATGAAAATACTAAATAAATAAATTGGTGTGTCGGGTTCCAGACCCGAACTCAAACCAACGAAAAGTGAAAAATAACGGCGTGTCATTTTAACCATTCAGCCACGTATTCCTAAACCAGCGCAGCAGTCTAAAATTCTTAATAATTCATGAAAAGGTTTTATAATCTTGATAACAAAAGTTAGAAAATCTGGATATAATTGCACAATGCTAAGCATATAGATAATGACTGCGAATGTGCACGAGGTCAGAAGCTCAAATTTCAATTACATTTTCAATGTTTTTATTCAAAATATTACATTTGGAATTATGAAATTTGGCAGATTTTTAAGTATATTAGTATAAATATGAAGAAAAAAGAGAAAATATTAAATAAATAAATTGGGATGTCTGGTTCCAGACCCGAAATCAAGCCAAACGAAAAGTGAAAAATAAAGGTTTAACATATTAACCATTCCGCCACGTATTCCTCGTTCAGCGCAGCAGTCTAAAATTCTTAATAAATCATGAAAAGATTTTAGTATCTGGATAACAATAGTTAGAAAATCTGGATATAATTGCACAATGCTAAGCATACAGATGATGGCTGCGTATGTGCCCGATACCCGAAGCTCAAATTTCAATTACATTTTCAATGTTTTTATTCAAAATATTACATTTGGAATTATGAAATTTGGCAGATTTTGAAGTATATTAGTATAAATATGAAGAAAAAAGAGAAAATATTAAATAAATAAATTGGCATGTCGGGTTCCAGACCCGAACTCAAGACCAACGAAAAGTGAAAAAAAAAGGCGTGACATTTTAACCATTCAACCACGTATTCCTCGTACCACACAGCAGTCTAAATTTCTTAAAAATTCATGAAATGGTTTTAGAATCTTGATAGCAAAAATTAGAAAATCTGGATATAATTGCACAATGCTAAGCATACAGATGATGACTGCGCATGTGCACGAGGTCAGAAGCTCAAATTTTAATTACATTTTCAATGTTTTTATTCAAAATATTACATTTGGAATTATGAAATTTGGCAGATTTTGAAGTATATTATTATAAATATGAAGAAAAAAGAGAAAATATTAAATAAAAAAATTGGTATGTCGGGTTCCAGACCCGAAATCAAGACCAACGAAAAGTGAAAAATAATGGCGCGTCATTTCAATGATTCAGCCACGTATTCCTCGACCTGCGCTGCAGTCTAAAATTCTTAATAATTCATGAAAAGGTTTTAGAAGCTTGATAGCAAAAGTTAGAAAATCTGGATAAGAATGAACAATGGTAAGCATACAGATAATGACTGCGCATGTGCCAGAGGTCGGAAGCTCAAATTTCAATTATATTTTCAATGTTTTTATTTAAAATATTACATTTGGAATTATAAAATTTCGCAGATTTCGAAGTATATTAGTATAAATATGAAGGAAAAAAGGAAAATATTAATTAAATAAATGGGTGTGTCGGATTCCAGACCCGAACTCAAGACCAACGAAAAGTGAAAAAGAAACGTTTGACATTTTAACCATTCAGCCACGTATTCCTCGATTCGCGCAGCAATCTAAAATTCTTAATAATTCATGAAAAGGTTTTAGAATCTTGAAAGCAAAAGTTAGAAAATCTGGATATAATTGCACAATGTTAAGCATACAGATAATGACTGCGCATTTGCACGAGGTCGGAAGCTCAATTTTCAATTACATTTTCAATGTTTTTATTCAAAATATTACATTTGGAATTATG
>JAOUZG010024444.1:56210-69999 GCA_026289955.1 Argiope argentata | reverse complement strand
CTACCGAATTGGTAAAACCATTCTCCATTTTTTCCGTTTCTTTTGTTTATTAGTTTGGCATTACTGAACACGGCTTTAAGTTACAGCGAACAGCAGACGATTTTGTAATTTTCGGTCGAGACATTTTTGGAATTGTTACTTTTATGGAAAAGTTATCTTGATGCCAGATCTCTGCAAAACATTATCTATTAGTCTGGTTTAGATAAAAATTTATCTCATGATTTCGATTTTAAATTCCGGTGCTTATATTTCATTTATTATCTAAAAATGCTGCCAATCAACTGAATTCACTTCAAGACGATGTTATTCTTTAAGATGAATGTTCTCGGTATATAATAATTTATGCTGTTTTTGTTATTCATTTTATCAAATAATGAAATATGGCATTTGAGTTATTCTTCCAAAATAAGGTGGTTTTTGGCATTTCGTAGTTTATTTTCCATAAATTTAAATTTAATTTATGGAAAAAAATTAAATTTAAATTTTTCTTAATATTCTTTAAATTAATTACTTACAATTTAAAGACATTTTTTTAAGAATAAATTTAATGTAACTAGTTTTTATAAAACGTACTTATGAATATACTGAAAAGTAGGTTTGATTTTGTTTTAATTAGTTTCTATATTATTTTAGTTTTTCATTTATGAATCAATGCCCTAAATATTATGATTTAAAATAACTTTTTTCTCATAATCCCTCAAGGTAAACACAATTTAACTATATTATTCAATTGATTAATAATTGACATTTGAAAATATTGAAACAATACATTGTAGACGAGATTTTACAACATTCTAAAGTTTAGTACATTAAGAAGAGAGTTAAAAAAACCAATTATAGATTTCTAGCTTTACGAATGTGAATTATATCAAGTGAAAATGTGTAAAAAACAAGAAATAAAAAATAAAAGTAACATTTTAAAGTACCTTCCAATTGCAACCATAAACATGCATATTTCTTTTAATATGTCGTGAATAATCATTACCTTCATTGACAACTTTATTGCATAGAAATGCAACATAGTGTTTATAAAATCTAAGAGCATTGCTTATTAAACGATAGTGTGACGCTTCCAAGAATTTAGAAATTTCTCGATATTATTATTACTACTAATAGTTAATATATTTATTTCAAGACCAAAATGATACCATACGTTTTAGTCATTATTTCTTTTTTTATCAATAATTTTAATGCAAGAAACCAAATTAATACTTTCTAATATAGTATCAACCTACTAAAATTCAGAAAGTAATATATATTTATATAGCAGTATTGTATTATATCCCTATATAATTTATGAAATAAGTAATGCACAACAATTATAAGGATAACTTTCATGATACTAATGTTGTTAGTGGTATTAAATGCCTCCCCCCACACATATCGAAGTATGTTTATGCAATCAATTTCCAGAAATTGTTTGTTACGACAATAATGTCGATATACAATTTTAAGACAATTTCAGAACAAATTTTTAAATAGAAACAAATTAATTTGTTTCTATTTAAAATTTCGATGTTTTAGTTTCAATTTGATGTTTAAAAATTTTATTTTACTGGATTTTTATTAGCTCTAATTAGCTAATTTAAAGACTGAAGAATCTCTAGACCCTATTAAAAGACTAAGTTCTACAAAATCCTTTCTCAGATGATACATGAGCTTTCAAACAACTTCATAGATGGCAGCACAGCTTTTTGTTAAATATTTTAGACATATGGTAGTCAAGATAAATGTTGCATAAATATTGATATTTTTTAATGAAATTAATACAAAATGAATTTGTAAAATTAAACTGAAAAAAAAAGATTTGCATACCGTTTTGATTTTGATTATTTTTTTTCTCGAAAGGGTGATATTTTCTGTTTAATTTATTTTAATTATTTTCGAAACATTTAAATGTACAATGCTGTAGTGAATCGAATTATAAAGTTTATATTAAATTATAAATCTTATGTTAGTTATTCCAAATAGCAAACATAAGGATAAAAAATCGAATTATAAAGTTTATATTGAATTATAAATCTTATGTTAGTTATTCCAAATAGCAAACATAAGGATAAAAAATCGAATTACCAACAGCTCTTTTAATAGTTTTACTTAATATTTTTAATGTAAAAACTGTTTTTATATAAAATGTTACAACGCAGATAATCCTTTTATCATCTGAGATATTTTTTAAAATTAGAATAAAAGTAACATTTGGAGCAGACGATTGTTTTAAAAAAACATTGATAGCTATTCTTTTCATAAATAATTAATATTTGGTACATAAGTACTTCAAATTTGCTTCACAAATTCTATAGAGTAGTAAAAATTTTTGGAGGCGATCAAAGGAATATTTATTGTTTCATTAATATAAGCAGGTAAGCAAATTAAATCTGATATCAATTGTTAATCGCTTGCTTAAAAAATTATCTATTTTTTTTCCCAGAATTCTGCTAATGTATTCAAGCGATATTTCTTGATGCGTATTCTTGCTCTTACAATAAAAAAACCTTCTTAAAAATGTCTGCAAAATTAGTTTCGAAAAATTTATTAAAATAAGAAAAAAATGTACAAAAAAACATTAAAAAAGTTTTTAAAATATCTATATCAAGTGCAACAATCCAGTTCAAAATTGCCTAACAACAGAATATTTAGAGATTTTCTAATTTCAAAACAGCTTGCAACTATTAAATTTTAAAAAAGGTAATTAAAATTTAATTAAAATTGCATAATAATAAAACTGATATCAATGAAGAAGTCAAGTTTTTAATTTTAATATCTTATGAAAATATTTCTTATGGAATAAGAAATATTTATTGCAGAAAAACTGCAAACCTTCTTTTAATTTCTTATTTGGAAATTTCAACAATTTTTGAAAATATAGTTTTCTTTCTCTTACTTTAAATAATAATTGCGCAAAATTTGGTTGAATTTGGTCCATTTTTTTTGGAAGAGATGAACATTCATAGAAAATATTAGGAGAAATCTGCCCTCTTAAAATAATTTTGTAATTGCAAATTTAGTAATGTTTCTTCCTTGGCTAGAACTGAATATTCAGGAAGTGCAATTATTGATTGAGAGAAATGCTTTTCATCCAATTAGTTTACTTTTAAAAAAAAGCTGGCGTCTTGGCACAGAGGTAGCGCGTCTTCCTTGTGATCTAGGCGTCTCGATTAGGGCATGGTTGCACTTCTGTGTACTATCTGTGAGGTGTGTGAATGTGTCCCCCTGTAAAAAGGGGCCGTGCAAGCGAATGTGGTGAGTGCGTAGCTAAGTCGTACTCTCGGCCCTAGTTGGCGCTACTTCAAAAACAAGAGACGCTCATTCGGCTTAAAATCACTGACGGTCATCGGTGCTCTTACTCATGTCAAGTATATTGGTAACAACAATAATTTTTTAAAAAAGTATCAATATGCTAAAAAGCTCATTTACGCGGTATTACTCTCTAATTCTGATCAATCTGTGGTATTCTCTAATTCTGGTAACTCGGTAATTATGCGCACTAAGTAGGGAGATACCATGCATGTTGCTTTGAGCTGTAGATTTGAGAATTAGGAGTAAAAACATTATTCCTCAGGAATTTGTAATTTTTCTCATTCAAGTGGATTCAGGAATTTCAAAAGATCCCTTTTCTTTCCTAACTTTTTGCTTTGGCTGTGAAATAGTTTTAAAAGCTGTTCTTAGTTAAGAGAAGTTCTAAGATTACATATTATTACTTCGTGTATAATAGCGAGACATATATAAAATAAATAAGATATTCATTAAGTAAAGAAATTTTTATATAGTACTACGCACTATATTTTGGAGAATTATCTCATATATAATTTCTTCTTTCAACAGGTATTGTTTCATTAAAAATTCGTATGGAATAAAAAGTATTGACAAACACTAGATCTTACAATATTTACAGAAGAAAATTACTTTTATTTATTACCAAAAGAGAATCTTATCTTTAAAAATGAAGACCTGAAATTATAAAGAAAGTGTTGTCGATTACATTCAATATCCGAGAATACTGAATTAAAAACAAGAAATTAGAAGATGAGAAGGCTGATTTCAGCAATTAAACAATTAACCCAGAAGTATTTCTCCCGCTTTTTACTAGCGAACATAGATGCACGGAGTATTATCCACTGCGAAGTAATACCCAGTTCTCTCCTACATACATACCAACGATTTTTATGATTGATTATAATCAATGATTTTTCATTACTTTCTCGTATATATGGTATAGAAAAAAACTAATCGTCAAAAACCCCGAACTCGAATTTTTGACGAATCTCCATGTTTTAGAACTTCCTTGAGTTCAAAAAATTTACAATTTTGGAAAATGTTAGTCTGCTTATGATGATGTCGTGTTCGCTTTTTACCACGGAAAGAGGGGTGCAGTAGCTTCTGAGGGGATGGACCCCTGAGCACCCGAAGGCAGAAGTCTGACTTCTAGCTCATATGAGGATGAATCACACACACACACGCTTACACATCCCCTTTTTACAAGGGGGCACATTCACGAATCTCACAGATAGAACACAGAACAACCATCCCCGAACGGAGACTCACAGAACAAGAGGAAGACGTGCTAACTTTGTGCCAGAAAACTGGCATCAGTCTGCTTATGACAAAGATAATTTAAAAACGATTTGACATTGATAGATGAAATTTGACATATGGTCTTTATACTACATTGCTAAACTCTATCAAATTTTGACCAAAATTAGTTTATACGAAATACGTCTGTATGGCTGTTCTAAGATAAGTTAATACGATAACTAAAAAACGTAGAGAACTACATGGATAAAATTTGATACAGATGTTTAGAATCTAAAATGTAGATATCTGTCAAATTTTGAATTAAGTCCAATTAAGCGGGGACTGTACTTTTAAAAACACAAAAACGTGATGATTCAAAATCGCAATTATTTAAATATATTAAATCTGATATGGAGTTTTGTAACAGGTGTAGTTTTCTATCAATTTTTTTCCTTCAATCGGTTAACTGGTTTATTTTCTTTACTATCTAATAAGATGACACGTTCTATTTCGGGAATATTTTCTTATTTTGATTCAAATGGGAATCCAAGGAATACTTGACTTATCTACGTATTCGAAGTCATTTTACTATTGAATTATAATTGTTATGAATGATTTATTTTTTGTTTACAACTATCAAAATTCGATAAATCGATGCGCGTACGGCGTAAGGGTGAACAGGTTAAGGGGTTAAGGAAAATGCACTTACCATGTTATTGTTTCTAATGGCATTTTCCATAGAATAGCTCATAGACGCATCAGCGAATTTAGGCTGAATGAGCTCTCTTGTTCGAAGTAGCGCCAACTAATTCAAGGGGACATCTTAGCTACTCACTCATCACATTTATTGAACAACCTTGAACTCTCGAACCCGGGACTTACGGGTCACGGGAAAGTCGCGCTTATCATTCAAATTCGATTTCGGAATTACAACTAGTAAAATGTTAAATTCACGCTCAGTTTAATATTTTTTAAAACTATTATTTGCTTTTTCTATGCAAGAAAAGGAGAGAAAGTTTTGGGGAAACCTCTCCTGCGGATTTATACGAAAATTGAAGCCCATTTTCTGCGGCTCATAGCCTTTTTAATATATAAATATTATTGTTTGAATAGTGTAAAAGGTGTTCCACAAAGTACCTTTACAGTTTCAAGAATTTACGATTTCCTTTAATTTTTAAAAATTAATGCCAGTTTGATGCTGTTGAAATTAAGGTATTAAATTGACTAACGCCTGTATTGAAAAATAAAGTGAGTATAGAGAAATACTTATTTGTTTTTGTTATGTCTTTACTTATATATTGCCATATTGGACAAGCCCCCTGCTGACACAACAGCAGATTTAAGCCGAAAGGAGCGTCTCCTGTTTTTGAAGTAGCGCCAACTAGGGGCAAGTGTACGACTTAGCTACACACTCACTGCCGTCGCTTGCACAACCCCTTTCTGCAGGGGGACGCATTCACACATCTCACAGAACAGCCAAGCCCGAACCGGGACTCGAACCCGCGACTCCCAGAACACGAGACAGACGCGCTACCTCTGAGCCAGAGAGCCGGCCTATATTTGTTCGTTCATATAATTAATTTAACTTATTGCTGTTTCGTCTTTTATTACAATTGCATCTAACGATATAGGCTGCTAAATAGTGAAAAGGAAAACGGTTTATCTGCGTTGTTGTAGGAAAGCAAATAAATCTACTGGTGTTTTTTTTTTTTTTCAGAACCGTAACGCGTAAGTTTAACTTATTTCATTTCTTGAGGTCTTCTTAATTAGATGCATTTTATTATTAAGTACAAAGATCCTTAATGCTTCGAAAACTAGAGTACGGCATGCATTAAGCAAATACACAAAAGCATCTGCATTTCTTTGTTTCGCCTCAAAGAAGTGTAGCGTAACGGTCATTCCTTAGAAAACAAAGCGATTTAATATCGTAAAAGGAAATGGAAAGTTGTTCAGCATACATGTTTACGTAAGTGGAACTTATTTTATTCTCAGAAGAAGGTTTTCGAGTCTGCTTCCATTCATCAATACCTACTTAAAGCTGGATTGAGGATTTGTTAGTTGTGTTCTCACTGTAGTATATCTCATGCCATCAATTACGTTGGATTTGCCGACTCATCAAATTTAATGGTTTGGAATCAATGAACTATACCTGTGCCCTGATTTCGTATTTATTTAATGTGATTCAGTTTCAAGTAAGTCGAATGGTGTGTGAAAGTTGGTTGGGAAATATGGCTGCATAGTTATGGACATTCTTTATTTTAAAAAAAATCTTTTTTGCATTAAATACTGGCTTATTGTTCATATGTCAACAGATGCAGATTAATACATTATGATCTAAATTTTGGCTCAATGATCTT
This sequence comes from Argiope argentata, assembly GCA_026289955.1. Taxonomy (NCBI): domain Eukaryota; kingdom Metazoa; phylum Arthropoda; class Arachnida; order Araneae; family Araneidae; genus Argiope; species Argiope argentata. Next base: position 63,127 of record JAOUZG010024444.1, on the reverse strand, counting down.
TTTTGGAACTTATTCAGTCAACGATAAGATAATTAGCCGGCGTCTTGGCATAAGGATAGCGCGTCTTTCTCGCGATCTGGGCGTCCCAGGTTCGAGTCGTGGTTCGGGCATGGTTGTTCTTTTGTGTCCTATCTGTGAGGTGTGTGAATGTGCCCCCATGTAAAAAAGGGTTGTGCAAGCAAATGTGACGCATGAAGTAGCTAAGTCGTACTCTTAGCCCTAGTTGGCACCACTGAAAAACAAGAGACGTTCAATCGACTTAAATCGCTGACAGGTCTGTCAGAAGCCTTGAAAAGAGCCAACAACAATAACAGAATATAATTAAAATTTGTCTTTCTGTCCTATAAGTGGACATTAAGCATCAAATGCACCTTATGAAGTAATCCCATGAAAATGTGTGATTGTAAACCATTATAAAAATCATAAATCAGTTTTAAAAATATAACTATAATATTATTTATGATTCCTTGTTACTTGTTAATAATATTAGATATAAGGTTTTGAGAAAAAATTACCCCAATAATAGTAATTATCATATTGTAGCATTGAAACGAAGCAATCAATTCTCCAAAGCTGAATGGTTATCGCATTGGGCTCGTAAACAGTAGATTGTGAGTTCAAATCCCGCTACCGACAGTAAATTTTAAAATTTAGTAAATTTTTATTTAATTCCTTAATTTATGCTATCTTTTATTTCGTTTTCCAAAAGATTCTGTACCTTTCTTTAGTTTACCAGGTAAGTATTCTGGAATTTTCTTACTGTCTCTAGAAAAGTATTTTGGAACTTTCCTTCCTGTTACAAAAGCCGATGATCTCCCAGTCGCAGTGTTCAGAGCTTGTATCTGTATTTCACTCATCCAGTTTAGTTAATACATTGGTTTTGTGTTATTTCTTGCGCGCCATTGAATTCCACGCTAAAGTACCTCCTAGACAATATATCTAATTTGAAAACTTTATCATATATGTTACAATAAATCATGTTTTTAGTAAAATGATATCTATATTAATAAAAATGCAACTCGAAATGCGTTGCTAAGCGCAAAACTGGAGAACGGCTTGACCGATTCGGCTAATTTTTTAAAAATATTTTCGTTAAGGCACGAGGATGGTTCTTATGGAGAGAAAAAATTAAAAAACTGCGTGGAAAATAGTTAAAATGACAATTTTCTTACTTTCCCGCCAAAAATCTTCATTTCCTTCCCCCACACGAACTGAGTAAGATAGCAGTGTGTAATAAATTATGATTTGTTTAGAAAGAAATACGCGAAGTCAGTTGGTTTTCATTCATAGATAACGGGATGTTTAAAAAAGAAAGAAAATAGTTGCTTTTATTATTAGTCGGTATGAATATTTAATCTATGCCTGCTATAGAAAGGAAAGTAATGAAGAAAAAAAGGACAGAAAAGAAAAGAAGGGTGTGTGTGTCACCATTATTTCATCTGTGCGAGGCATTTTCCAAGCTGTTTTTTAAGCTTTTGCATCTCTTGAAAACCAATTGTGCCTTTATTTGTTTAGTTAGTTTACATTTATGAAAATTAGAATCTCATTATTCTATAAATACTGAATTTTAGACCACCATTAAGTAAAATATCAATTCCGGGACAATCATTGCTCGGATAGAAAGAGAAAGATGAGTAGTACAGTGAACAGATCATCTGAAGAAAATAATAATAAATAATACTATAAATGAATTATATGATTATCAAAATTGGGTTGGTTTAAAAATATTTTGGTGAAAAACCTGACATGAGACACAGCTACATAAAATATTAGCGAGCATTAATACTGGCGAACCAACTAGTCGCTAAGGGCGGCTAGTAAATAATAAAACTGGTAGAATCAAAAATCTAAAAAAGTAAATAAAAGAGAGCGAATTTATATACAAGAAGTTTGGAATATAGCAAAACATTATGTATGCACGCTTTCTCGTTAGTACATTCTTTTGTCAGTTTCAAATGAATTATTACCGCTTAAATGAAGTATTTTGCCTATACGGCGCAAAAAAAAGCAACGTTTCTGTTACTTGCCGTTTTCGGTGTTAATGAAGATTGGAAATTAGAAAGTCATGATAAATTTAAGATGCAAAGCATTTTTATGCAATTTATAAATAGTTAAAAAATAATTCAAAATATACCGTAAATTTATGAATAGAATTGTCATGTTGATTCTACAAACAGAATTTTATAAATAAAGGGTTTTTTAAACAGAATTTTATAAATAAAGGGGTTTTTTTAGCGAAAGTAGTTTTCTAGTTTAAAAAGATTACTTCTTTTTGAAATCAGACAAAAAGGAAAGGAAAGTCTTTGAAAGTTGCGCATTCTCTTTAAGTTCCCTTTGTAACCGACTGGAATAGCAAACTAAGATAATGGATAGGTAAACACAGTATATTTGTACTCCGCACAATGTAAAGGATATTTAAGAAAATTTTGGAGTGTAAAATTGAATGTGACATCATTTAAGTGTTTAATTATTCCGTTCTTTCTCTACAAGAGCTTATGAAAAAATAAACATTGACATAAGGTATTTGTTCTATTTCTTTTAAAATCCAATGTTTAAAATAAACGTTTTTAACATTTTTCTTTTAGGTATATTTTTATACTCATTTTAACTATTAAACCTAACTTACCAGATATAATATGATCACAATTAAATCGTATGCAATCCTTTCTAAAGACACATATAGAATACTTAACATAAAATTCATTAATTTTTTTTAAAAAAAATTTACGTTAAACTATAAGATACTGCCCAGGTAATATCAATTATAAAAATATTGTCTCATTATAATTATATATTATACTGTAATATAATATTGTACTACTTGATTTTAAAAGTTTAAAAACTCTTTTTTTTTAAAAAAAACTTTGAAAAATAACCAAACAAATGAAATCTTATTAAGGAAAATACATTATTATTAATAATAATAATAAAAAAAAACGAAGGAAAAAAAGAATGAAAAAAAGAAATTGAAAACTTTTGTGGAATCCAAAACTTTAAAGTAGCTAATAACTGAATTTTTTTGTAAGGATTTTATTATCATGTCAGAACATGAAGTTATTTTGGGAATGAGGTAGACAAAAATCCTGGCGAAAAATTGAAATTTTATTGTCTGCACGAACATCTCAAAAAATCGGCTTTTAATAACGCGCTGTCGTTGCATTTACAAAAGCTCTGATTGAAAAAAAAAAGTTAATGACTATCGCAAATAAATCATAGAAAAATTTCATTTTGAGCTCGTGATCATGTGAAATGAAATAAATAGGAAATGTGATATCTTTTTTAACAATTCACGAAAGACAAAGGATTTTATCGTTTGCAATACTAAAATGACTCATTCAATGAAACAATTAAAATGAATAAAAATATTATTTAACTTGCACGAGCACGTGATGCTTGGCCGTTCAAGAAATCATGTTCTGACACGATACATTGAAATACGCATAGCAGATTTCATTTAAATCTTTTTTATTTATTTGTTTTATCAAAAAAGAGAATTATCGCATAACAATTATTTTAACTGATCTTACAAAAATTAGATTTTTTCCATATTTCTTCGCATGTCTTAAAGTGTTTTTTCATTCCTTTACATTTCTAAATGAGGGAGAAATATTTCTTTAAGTAAATGAAAATAAATAAATAAAAACTTTCTTGGTATTTAAGGCGACCAGGGACCTTTAAAATGACTTTTTACAGTTTTTCCCTCAGCAATTTCAAATTTTGCATGCATTAAGAGTAACACTATAGGAGATGACACACTAAACTTTAAAACATTATATTAATTTATTTATGAGTTAGTGGGGTTAATACAATATAATATTAGCGATAAACAACGTTAATGAAAAATGTTCCAGGCGCTCCAAAATTGTTCGAAAGCTCTCCAATTTTTATTATTACTTACTCTAACCCTTTTGAAACAAAATTTGGGATTAATTTTGAAGTTTCAGTACGAAATATCAAAATTAACCAATATAATAACTTAAAATTACTGATTTTTTTTTAAAAAAAGTTTAATTAGTTTTAAGTTATTATATTGGTTAATTTTGATATTTCGTACTCAAACTTCAAAATTAATCCCAATTTGTTTATTATTATTACCAAAACGAATTTTTCTTGTATAATTATTTAAATTTTTTAAAAACTGTTTATAGTTTTTACATATTTCTTCGCTTAGCTTTAAAGTAATTTCTCCCTGTATATTAGTTCTGTCTAAATGAGAGGGAAATTAATGAATAATATCTAATTTAAATGAACAAGCAAAAAAAAAAGGCTTTAACCAAAGTCCAAAGTCATCAAACGAAGCAATATTCTTAGTGGCTGCTCTCACTCAAGCGTCCCGTACAAAGTACTTGTTTATTTGCCTTTTTATCACCTGCCATCTCATCACCCATCGAAACCGCCCTACTTCCCTCGTCTACCCATTAGGGTAGTTTGAACAATGCCACCCAAGGGTGCTTCCTCCAGTCAGGTCCTGTTCGGGCGCTTTTTATAAACTCATTGTTCCGTTCTTGCCTATGCCCCACTGACCTATAACCCGGAGGTCCCGGTTTTTTTGCAGGGCTCGAAGCAGGCCCATAGAGCGTGGGCGCAACATGGAAGACACAGCATCGCGTTGCCAGGAGCCGGTTTTATGCTGACAGAGGGAAGTGGTCGCGTCCCCGTGAGTATCTCCTCGTCATGGATTCCATGCAGGTAAGAGTTCAATTTCCTATTTCTGTTTCTTTTGGATTAGATGTGGATGTGATAAGTTTAACCACAATTCGAGTGATGGGCTGAATTTAAATGTGGTAAGCATATCTGATAGGTGATAAGGTTTTTAAGCAGCTTCCGTTGTCTGATGTAATAGAATTTCAGAACTCTTGGCTCATTGTAAAATCTATTTGTTGTATTCATTGCTTGTTTTTTTATGGTTCTCAACTTCAAAAATATCAGATTTATTATTTGATATATCCAATGATATGTCATTATTAACATGATGATAAGTGAGAAAGAAAAAGAAGTCACCTTGAGTTCATCAAGTTTAAAATTTGTAGTTGACATCTGTATGGTAAATAAAAAAAATTAAAAGATTAAAAGGAAATCTGTTATGTATATTTCAATGTATCATGTTAGAACATCATTTCTTGAACCGTCAATCACCACGTGCTGGTGCAAGTTAATTTATGTTTTTATTCATTTTAATCGTTTCATTGAATGAGTCACTTTAGTATTGCAAACGATCCAAAAAACTTTGTCCCTCATTGATTGTTTAAAAATATATCACATTTCTTATTTATTTCATTTCATATAATCTCAACGTGCTCAAAATGACATTTTTCTAGGTTTTATTTGCTGTAGTCATTAACTTATTTTTTTTAAAATCAGAGTTTTTGTAAATGCAATGGCAACGCATTATTAAAGGCTTATTTTTTGAGATTCTCGTGCAAATAATGAAATTTCAATTTTTCGCCTACGGATTTTTGTGGGCACCAAAAACCTCATCCCAAGAACAACATCATGTTTCGACATCATAAAAAACTAGTTTATTTAAATATTTTCCAGCTAAACATTCATTTTGATTCCGTCGGCAGACTAAAGGATCAAATTGTATTGAAGTAAAGTGATAATTTAACAAAGATGTCACAATCAATCCAAAATAGAAAAATAACAACAACAACAAACTTCTAAATTACAGTACAACGACCATCAAAGATTAAATTATTAACATATAGTTGTCCTGTTATTCGTAGGGATATGATTGTATTTAATTTCATTTAAATCATTTAGATATAACTTTATATCTATGATTTTAAATTGTTCGTACTGTCTAAATAATAGAATTACAGAATTACGAACTTATAGCAAAATGCATCTGGTTTTATTATGCATTATTTGCTTTTGTATGGTTCACATTTTCAAATTTATTATTGAATTTATGTAATGATATATAATTATTCACATGAAAATAATTCAGAAAAAATTTCAGTTCGTCAATTTTAAAATTTGCAGATAACATCTGTATGCTAACAATAAAAATGTTTAGTAAATTGTGATTTTTTTTAGCTAAAGCCTTCGTTTTTATTATATTGTTCGAAACTAGATGATAAAATTGTATCAAAATAAAATGACAATTATACAAAGATGAAACAATCAATATGAAACATAAGCAATAAATATTACATTCCCATACAACAGCCATCAAAGGACAAACTATTAACAATTAATCGTCTTGCTACTCATAGGGATATTGGTTGTATTTAATTTCATTTAAATCGTCAAAATATTTCATATCAATGATTTCATCAAATTAGCAAGCATTCGTTTTTATTATTAATTGCAAACGATCAAGAAAAATTTTCTCTTGCATTTATTGTTTAAAAATAATCACATGTCCTATTTATTTCATTTCATATAATCACTTGATGAAAATTTTATTTTTCTGTTTTATTTTTGGTAGCAATTAACTTATCTTTTTTAAATCAGAACTTCTGAAAATGTGATGGCAACATATTATTAAAAGCTGATTTTTTTCCAGATCCTCGTGAAGATAAAATTTTATTTTTATTTTACGCGAAATAAATTGTTGAAAGATACGATTAAATTAAATGTTTAAAATTCATTAAAAATAAAATTTTAATTTATAGGTCAAAACATCACTATCATTGAAAAGCTAATTTTTTGAGCTTTAACTTTACACTTAAAATCAATTTTGTGCTGTAATATTTTCGGAAGTTGTAGCGAAAAAAAAGTTAAAATTTCGCTTATTGTTTAATTCATTCAAATTTTAATTCAAAATTCAAAAAAGGGCACCGAGGTGCACATTCCCGACCCCCAAGGTATACATGTACCAAATTTGGTAGTTGTAGATCGAACGGTCTGGTCTGTAGTGCGCCAACACACACACACACACACACACACACACACACACACACACACACACA
>JAOUZG010024444.1:32444-45277 GCA_026289955.1 Argiope argentata | reverse complement strand
ATAATTTTTCATTTGACTTACTATATTTGTATTTAAACATCTGATAGTTTATTCCATAAAACTATTTACATTTCTATGCAGAGATGCCAGTTAGTTGTTACCTTACTTTGGATATTTGCTACTGGAAGAGTTTTATCCCAATTTTTCGGAACCACTTTAGGTGAGATATTTAACTTCAGTTTATTTAAAATTGCAGTTTATTTTATTATTTTTACAGTTACAATTACTAATTGAATATTAGTGCCTGTTATTAATATTCATTTAAATTATGTATTCAAATGAATAATTATATTAATAATTTATAAATTAAAAATTAGCGATATCTTTTCAAGAGCATTTGTTTTTATCTGGTAAAGAAATGTCATTTCAACATATAGGTTTCTAATGGAATAATAATAATAATAATAATAATAAACTGAATTAAAGCAAAAGTAGTATTGAATCGTAAAAAAGCATGTCTACAACTCATTTTGAGATATTTCAAAAATCCAAATCAACAAAAGAACAGAAGAGTAAAAAATGAAATAGTTTCACAAATTCTTCTTTATTCATTTGTAAGATTTTAAATTCATGATTGTAAGTGACAATTTTCATTTGGTGAGTTGAACCGATTATGTAACTCTCAGAATTTATGGAGTATTATTATAAGCGTTAATATTTATAATTTTTATCATTTAAAACAAATGAAAAATAATTGGTGAGAAAATTTAACATGACTGCATAGATAAATGATAAATTTAGGTTGATTACAAATTTATATTGTTTACAAATTTATTTATATTGTTTACAAATTTATTTATATTGTTCATAAATTTATATTGTTTACAAATTTATTTATATTGTTTATAAATTTATTTATATTGTTTATAAATTTATATTGTTTACAAATTTATTTATATTGTTTATAATTTTATATTGTTTACAAATTTATTTATATTGTTCATAAATTTATATTGTTTACAAATTTATTTATATTGTTTATAAATGTATATTGTTTACAAGTTTATTTATATTGTTTATAAATTTATTTATATTGTTTGCAAATTTCTAAATTTGTCTTCAAATTTTCTCTTCATAATTTTTTTCATTTTTTGTGAGGACTAATTTTTATGTTACATTCTTATAATGAAATATAAGCTTTCATTTGTAATAAATAATGATGAATAGGTTTTCTAGTTGGTAAAATTTATAGACTATTTTAGATTATGAAACAGGCTGTAACATATGTAACTTTCCTTAACATATGTGGCATAAAATACTAATATATTGACTGGAATGCTTATGTTGTTGAAGATCAGAAAAATATACATAAGTACGAGATATAATAGGCTTAGGAAATAATTTCATATCAAAACTAATAAAAAAAACAATGACTACTCCTTATTTGCAAAAAGGAATGTTTTTTTCTAGAAAATAAAAGGTTGTTACGGTTGGAATAATATTAATTATTTGAAATCCTTAAATGTTTTTAGTAAAGCCTCAAAACTCTCGAATTGTAAAGTCATTTTATTTAACGATATTTTTTCCTAATCAAACTCACCTAGTTTAAATTTCTCTCATCGAAAATATATTGATGTACATTACACTGCAAATATTTTTTGAATACAATTGACACACTTTCAACACACGTATTCTACCCACATATTTTCCTTACTCTCATTCAAAAAGAAATCAACCAAACGATTCACAGGATCTATTTCTTCTGTGGCTAAACTTGGCAATGACGGAGTCTCGCAGGCGGACTCTTAGAAAAGTAAATTTAGTGACGTAACAATAACCTACTCATACTTGTTTCATTTTATCGTCTGCTCTTTAAAATTATATTTATGCAGAATATATTATTATTATTAACTCGACTTATTTTGTTTAATTATTGCTTTTACGAATAAAATCAATGCATAAATAATAACTATAATGATTTCATTAAATATTTTAATGATGTATTTCTTCTAAAAGTGCAAAAAGAAATTATTGTTATTATTTATTCTAAAAAATTCAATGATATGCGTTAATTTACTAAACAATTTCGTAAATAACATGTATAACTTTGGTTTAATTATATTGAAATTTGCCTTGAGATTGCACGATGGCTATTTTAAATTGGATCCTGTAGATTTGCGTTGTGGTCAGATTTTGAGAATTAAATTTGGTAGTATACCATTAATGAATACTACCCGGTGTAATATCATAGTATACCATAATTATTACTATTTAATGGTACCTCTGATATATTTCTTAAATTACCCTTGAAACATGAGATTAGTCTTTTCATAATTCAAGAATCATAAACATTGTATTTAAATAACAAAATAATTAAAATTCTTTTTAATTAATTGTAATATAAATGGCAATTTGTTATGCAACTTTGTATTTACTTTATTATCAACTAATCAACTAAGCCTTACATATATGAAATCATTTTCGACTCGTTATACAGTTTTCTTTTTGATTAAAAGCTAGTTTGGTATAGTTTTTGAATTAAAATCACTATCCCCCCTGATATTTCATTTCTAATGATTCTGTTTAGATTTGCTTAGGGACGAAATAGCCTGGTTGGTAGGGCTTTAGATTCGCATCCCTTGGGATATGAGTTCGAACCTGCCTACCGGAAACTCCTTGTGTGTAGTGGCTGATGCAAGTTAAACATGTCGCGGTTTAGTGGAAAGGGCATCCCAAATCTGAGGAACATACATTAGTAATGGTCTTAAAATTGCTTTGTATAGCAGACACTTATCAGATACAAATACATCGGAAGTTTATTTCTTGTTTATTGGAAGAAATTGACTTTAGAACAACAGAAACTCGTTTGCCGTTTAGCAGAAATTACATATAAAAGCACTAGAAAAAAACTCAGTGAATTATTTAGCAAATACTTTAAAATGCATAGTAAGTTTTAAAAATCTGAGAAATTTATAGAAATGGTTGAATTACAACGTAATATATATTAAAGTTAATGGTCAGGGTAGCCTGATTGGTTGGGCGATGGATTCGCATCCCTTGGGCTACGAGTTCGAACTCGCCACCCGAAGATTCTCTGTGTATTTGGTGGCTGGTGCACGTTAAATCTGTCGTAATCACAAAGCCATCCATGCCATACGCAATACCACTGGGGCTACTGGGTCAGAGGTGATCGTTCTTTGTTCCAGATTTAAATAACGATCTGTGAATGAATTAATGAAACACATGAAAGAAGTTAGTCCCGTAAAAAGGATTGTTACATGTGTGTAACTCAGTCGTACTCTTGGCTGACCACCAGCTTGAACAGTGCCTTGCTGACAGTTTGGGTCCATGGCTTCGTGGGGTCTGCGCCCCACTCGAACTCTACCATCAGCTCGTAACAACTGAAATCGTGACACATCTGACCACGCCAGGGTTTTCCACTGGTCTAGGGACCAGTCGATGTGCTCACGAGCCCAGGAGAGTCGCTGCAGGCGATGTCGTGCTGTCAGTAAAGGCACTCGAGTCGGCCTTCTGCTGTCAAAGCCCAAGGAAGACAAATTTCGACGCACAGTCCTATCGGACACGTCCCTCGTACGTCCCACATTGATTCCTGCAGTTATTTGACGAAGTGTTGCGTGTCTATTAACATTGACCATTCTACACAGACGTTCGCGGTCTCGGTCGTTAAGTGCAGGTGGTCACCCACTGCGCTGTCCATGATGGGATGGGATGCCTGAAATTTCATACTCTCGGCACACTCTTGATACTGTGGATCTCGGAATGTTGAATTCACTAACGATATCCGCAATGGAATGACCCATGCGTCTAGCTCCAACTAACATTCCACGTTTAAAGTCTGTTAATTCTCGTCGTGCCGCCATAAATCACGAAAAACCTGTTCACATGAATAACTTGAACACAAATGAAAGCTCTGGAAAACGAACTGCGCATTTATACTTTTTCGCTGCGATACTACTGCCATCTGTATATTTGCATATTGCTATCCCATAACTTTTGTCACTTCAGTGTATATTGCTTTTTCATTTAGATGCCCTTCGATCCAGGAGTCAATGTGACTGCATGGAATACTGGCAGTGTATAGGATCTGGTGGAAAACCATATTCGTATTGTTCCTACAGCAACAAAGTGTGCTGTTTCATAGATCCAAACTCAGTAGCCGTCGGTATCCTACCCAGACCCACAAAATCCAGTAGCTGTGGAACTAAAGGCCCAAATAGTGAGAGGGATGGCATCTCGGAGCCTGGGGAGTGGGCATGGCATGTAAGTACATTGGCATATATTTGATGTCAGACACTTGTGGAAGAAAATATAAAAAGTTCAAGGCCACTTGGATATTACTGTATGATTCTTAGATCACTTTGAAAAATTATATTTTGAAAAAAGTAGCTTGAAAAGTGAATGAAAAGGATTCTATGAATTGTTTGAAACCCATGAATAAATGTCACGTGATTTTTCTAGTGAAGGTCACACATCGTGGAACATTCCGCTTTTATTACTTTAAAAACTGTTAACATAGATAATCATGAATGGTTTAAGGCGACCAGAGACCTTTAAAATGACTTTTTGAAATTTTCACCTTAGCAGTTTGAAATTTTGTAGGCATTAAGAGTGACACTGTAGAAAATGACACACAAAGTTTAAAGTATTATGTTAATTTATTTATGAGTTAGGGGGATTAATATAATATAATATAGTGACAAATAACGTTAATGAAAAATGTTCCAGGCGCTAAAAATTTGTTCGTAAGCGCTCTAATTTTTATTATTATATTCTCTAACTCTTTTGAAACTAAATTTGGGATTAATCTTGAAATTTGAGTACGAAATATCAAAGTTAACATTGTATTAACTTAAAAGTACTGATTAAAAAAAGTTTTTAAAGTTTTGAGTTATTACATTAGTTAATTTTGATAAATCGTACACAAACTTCAAGACTAATCCCAACTTTTGTTTCAAAAGGGTTAGAGTAAGTAAAATAATAAAAATTGGAGCGCCTTCGAACAAATTTTTAGCACCTGGAACATTTTTCATTAATGTTATTTTTCGCGAATATTACATAATATTAACCTTTCTAACTCAAAAATAAATAAATATAATGCTTTAAAACTTCGTGTGTCATCTTCTATAGTGCTACTCTTAATGCCTGTAAAATTTCAATTTGCTAATGTGAAAATTCCTTGTATGCATATGATTGGGTTTAGTTTTAAAAATTGCCCTTAACATGTTTGCATTCAGTTCCTACTGCGAGCAAACGTTTTGGACATAAAATATGAAAGACCATAATTGTAGTCAGAACAAATCAGATTAGAGAGTTGGTTTTATATATTTCCAATTTTAATAGTATGAAAATACAATGCAAGAAATTTCTTTCCATTCAAAGATACAATCTGTAATGGAAATGGTTTTAATCCGAATAAAAGTGTAAGTTTCTTGAAAGATTTCAAATGTTACTTAACCACTTGACATACAAATTTATTTAACTTTCTAATTAGTAATCCTATTTTGGTAATTTATTGTTAATTTGATTTTTTAAATAATATAGGGAGGATTTGGGATACCAAATCGTTTCATATTGATTTTTTTCGTATTTAAATACTTAATTATGTGGCTTAATTGCAGACTTGAAAATAAAAATTCAGTAATTCGATGTGCATGTCAGAAACGTCATTGTATGCAAAGTGATTAAATTTCCTAGAGTTTAAAATGCAATATGACCATAATAACCAGAATCTAGAAGTGCTTGAAATTATCGGCTTCATCTTATCGAGACAAGAATTTGATTTGTACTTTTAGCCATTCGTGATTTAGTCTTCTAGGTTTTGGAAACGTTACATTAGATAAATTGGTACGTACTTTTAATCTAAAAAAGTCTTTAGATTTATTTAAATTTGTTTAGATATGAACATTTCTTGGTAAAGGTTACTTATAGTGTGCCCCTTGCCGCGCCAAGGATGCCAAGTCGCCAATAAAAATGGCGGGCACTGTAAACAAACACTTTTATGGGTTAGTGACGGTTACGACTTTTTGTAGTATAATGTTTTTTTAATCGATAAGCATAGTCTTTTTATTATTATTTTTCAGGCCCGGTGCCTTCAACGGATACCGGAGGCATCCGTTGAAGGCACCGGGCAGAATATTTTAACTTAAAAAAACATCCTACGGCTTCGCTAGGCCCGGGAGCGGGAAACTAGTAGCTTCGCTAGCACATTGGACATAAGGAATATGCGGATAACATGATCAGTAAATAGTAAATAATTGAGGAAGACAAAGATGCAAAAAAGAATGGATTTAATAGGAAATTTTAAAGACATAATGTACAAACTTGAAGTATGTAATCCAATCACCCTTCATCCATTTCTCAGTTTCGAAATGTTTTTTTCCATCCCATTTACCTGCCATCCACTCTTGAATAATTGCCGACATAATAACTAGCGAAGAAAACAAACGATAGAGCTTTGAAAGAATGACGAGAAATGCGAATAATTCTATTGCAGACGGTTTTTAAAGAAAGAAAGCAGACGACTTCGTAAAGAAATAAAGCAGACGATTTTGTTTAATCGCATACTAACAATTAAAACGATTAAAGGAATAAGTATTTAATATTCGCTTTAAAAATATAATTGAAACTTCTTATTTACTATACAAAAAATCTTAATTATAATACAGATCAAAAATAAAATATTTAATTGATATTATTTTATTATTTTATTATTTACCATTTTTCAGAAAAGATTTGAAGCTCATGTACAACTCAACCATTGTAGAAAAAAGTAAACAAAACATCATTAGGGTTACTACAAGAGCTTTGTATTGGGTTGCCATATTGACGACAAACTCGGGGGTACACTAATGACCACTTTAACTCATTTCTTATGTGCTTTATAACTTTTTAGCTATGCAATTAGCTTGCTATACAGGACGGTTAACCACTTAACTGGTTTGTCCGTACGCCGTACATGCATCGATTTATCGAATTTTGATAGCTGTAAACAAAAAATAAACTATTCATAACGATTATAATTCAATAGTAAAATGACTTCGAATACGTAAATGAGTCAATTATTCGATGGATTCCCATTTGAATCAAAATAAGAAAATATTCCCAAAATAGACGGTGTCATCTTATTAGTTAGCAAAGAAAATAAACCTGTGAAGTAGTTAGCAACGCTTTTCTTCGTATCGATTCTATAAGGTAAAAATGAAGCTTCCGTCCGTGGACAACTTTTGTTTCAGATTTTTTACTGAATCTATAAACACACAAATTCTTAGATTCTACTTTGATGACAAAGATAAAAAGATATTACTCCCCCAAAAGAATAGCTAAAAAATTCATGCATTAAAAATTATGCAAAAGTTGGTGTTGCATGCAGGTTTTCTTTATATTAAATCCGCACGCATCTTATTGCTTATTCTTTGTGACCATCATACCGAAACATTATCTTTCACAATACACTAAATGTTAAATTCCTCCATTAAAAAAACCTCATTCGAGTTATAAATAAAGATTAAAATGAAATTTGCTAAGCATATTTCAATGTATAATGTCAGAATATAATTTCTTGAACGGCCAAGCAGCACCACGTGCTCGTGAAATTATATTCTTATTCGTTTTAATTGTTTCATAGAATGAGTCACTTAAGTATCGCAAACGATTCAAAAAAAAAAAACTTTGTCTCGCATTTATTATTTTAAAAAATATCACATTTCCTATTTATTTTATTTCATATAATCGCGTGCTCAAAATGACATTTTTCTAGGTTTTATTTTCTGTAGTCATTAACTTATATATTTTTTAAAATCAGAGCTTTTGTAAATGCAATGGCAACAAATTAAAAGCTGATTTTTGAGATGCTCGTGCAGATAATAAAATTTTTATTTTTCGCCTACGGATAAAAAAATTTTTTTTTTCATCTTCGGATTTTTGTTGACGCCAAAAACCTCATCACCAAAACAATATGTTCTAACATGATAAAAATGATCCAAAAGGAAAAAACATGTAGGCTCTTAGTATTATATGTATAGTTAGAAAGATCTTGCAAATGGAATTTTTATTATTTACAAATTAACGGAATGGCCAAGTCACAATGATATCTTTTAGGTCCCGAGGGCTTCTCGTGAATCCCGAATTTTACAGCCTACAAAGAATAATTATGATTTTCTATAAAGTTTGCATTTTCTGATGCTTGTCAAGTCAATTCTCACATTTATCAAAAAGTTAAATAATCTAAATAATCTAGAATTTGCAAAACAAGGAAGAGTTATAATTTGATTCAAATTAAGTATTTACTATTTGTAATAAAAATCATAAATTTTTTATTACTGTGACGGAAATTACTTTGTACTTTTTATATGCCAGTGTGGAGATGATTGGGGTACTTTTCCGTTAGCCAGGCGAAGGCGAAAAATCGCCAAATAATGTAAAATTCCGCCACATTTCTTTGGCGATTTTTTGTTTGAGGCCGGCTAATGAGAAAATATTATAATTGATTATTGTTTAATATTATTATGTTGTTGTTGATGATGATGATGTCGTGTCCGTTTTTTACCACGGAAAGAGGGGTGCAGTAGCTTCTGAGGGTATGGACCCCTGAGCACCAGAAGGCAGAAGTCTGACTTCTAGCTCATCTAAGGATGAAACACACATCCACACGCAAGCGCAGCCCCTGTAAAAAGGGCACATTCACGCATCTCACAGATAGCACACAGAAGAACAACCATGCCCGAACCGGGACTCCCAGAACACGAGGAAGACGCTCTACCTCTGTGCCAGAAAGCCAGCAGTATTATTCTGTTAGTAAATATGATAAAGATTGTGAAATTAACTATTCCAAAACACACTTTGATTTTTTTTTCACCTAGTAGCTTTCGCATATTTTCATTATTTCCTTATTTTATTCCCACAATTCTGCATTTCATAATTTTCATGGTTATTAATATAACTTCCCCCAAGATAGCAACATCTCTTGTTGCATCATTTTGTGAGAGTTGAAGCTAAATAATGATATAAAAATTCCGTTGATGGAGAATTAAATCTTAATCTGCAGAAATTTTTAAATAGCTATTTTGGTGTAGCGTTTCTAAATATGTCAAAATACTTTTTTTAATGGTCAAATGTTTTTTGATGAAATGAATCAGGACTTATATTAAATGTTATAATAATATAATATAATTTAGGTATATAATTGTAAAAGTATCATTTTTCAGAAATCGTAGGATGTAGAACAAAATAAATCGACTATCATTGTGAAAATAATCTCATTGCATACAAATATGCAACTAGTGAGCCAATTTCAAAATCAGTTTATTATTCTTATAATATAAAACAATTGTTATTTTTTCTAGGCAGCCGTCCTAGAGAAGCCACAAGATCTGTACGTGTGTGGTGCTTCACTCGTTGATGAATACTGGGTCATTACAGCAGCACATTGTGTGGATGAATAGTAAGTTGGACTTTATAGTTATTTTAACTTGCCTCATTGAAATGTTGTTGTTGTTACTTATGGCACTTGCAATGGACAAGCCCAGCTGATACATCAGCAGATTTTAAGCCAGAGGTATGCATCTCTTGTTATACAAAAGAGCACCATCTAGGGCCAATAGTACGACTTAACTACACGTATGTCACAACCCTTTTTAGGGGGCGGACTTCACTCATGTATTTCATTCATTCATCCACAGATCGTAATTTAGACCTGGAACAGAGAACGATCACCTCTGACCCAGCACCCCCAGTGGTATTACTCTCGATATGGAGGACTTTGTGTCCACGCCAGATTTAACGAGCGCCAGCCGCCACACACTCGGAGAATCTTTTGGCCGGTGAGTTTCGAACTCGTAACCCATGGAGTACGAGTCTAACGCTCTACCAACCAGGCATTTAGATAGAAAATTAATCTTTAAATCGCCAAAAATCATCTTTCAATACCTTAATCGTTTTGCTACTTTCGTAATTTAATTAAGTGACATCTTCCATTCTTAGAATGTGTATTCCAGAATGGAATTATCGAATCATTTAACCCAAAAAACTAACCAACTAAACTTTAAAAAAATAATTGAGGTGTTTTTGTATTATGTATAATTTTTGTGCGGAATTACTGAATCTTTAAATGATAAATTTTGAAATTATAATTTTAACCCCTTAACCGGTTTGCCCGTGCCCTTATGCCGTACAGGCATTTATTTATAGAATTTTGATAGTTGTAAACAAAAAATAAATCATTCATAACAATTATAATTCAATAGTAAAATGACTTCGAATACGTAGATAAATCATGTATTCAATGGATTTCCATTTGAAACAGAATAAGAAAATATTCCTAAAATAGCGGGTGTCATCTTATAAGATAGTAAAGTAAATAAAACAGTTAAGTGGTTAAGAGGCTAATGTTACCAAGTGGTAAAGTCTTTACAAACAATTAAAAGTTCAAAATTCGAATTAATCAGTGATATGCTGTATAGTGGATCTGATGTAATTTATATCAGAAGTTGAGAGTTAATCTAAGATCTAGTTGATGGTTTAGTTGTAGAGCAATTCTAGGGCTATTTTTCTGCACGTATATCGTAATTTTGAACCATGGTCAGTTGATGAGGACAGCACCTGAGCTGGCACCTTCCTCTCCACACCAAACCATAGCAGCGCGAGGACGTTTGGCCATGACACATTTAACTTGACCTTGCACGACGGTTCTTCGGTGGAATCGGGTGTCGAACCTGAAACCCTGCGGCTTACGAGCCAGAGACCTTACCATCACGCCACTGCGGTCCCCGGCTAATCGGTGTATGACGCGGAAGTTTATAAAGGAAAGTACCAGATCAAGTGTTGTCCTTCTCATCCCATAATAGTTTGATATGTTTTCTTTCTGGCACAAGAGGTAGCGCGTCTTCCTCGTGTACCAGGAGTCAGGGGTTCGAATCCCGGCTTGGGTTCTTCTGTGCGCTCTCTGTGAGATGTGTGGCTGTGCCCCCCCCCCCCCGTAAAAAGGGATGTACAAGCGAATGTGATGAGTGAGTAGCCAAGTCGTACTCTTGGCCCTATTTGGCGCTACTTCAAAAAAACAAGAGACGCTCCTTTCGGCTTAAATCTTCTGCTGTATGAGCAGGGGTCTTGTCCATAGGTAAGTGCCATGAGTAACAACAACACATGTTTTTTTTCAAATGCCATGAATAATGATTCAAAATAGAATGATAATTTAGCTCTATAATTAAACTAAACTTCCTACAATTCTCTTGGAAAGCCGGCTCTATGGGAAAAAATGTGATCTTGAACTTAATTTTTCAAATATGAAACTACTGAGTAAGTAACAAGGAATTATTCAAAGGTTAACTAAAAAAAACTAATTTTTTTATAGCCTTAGTAATCAAATTGATGATAAACACCAATAGTGAAGTGACACTTGTAGTACAATATTCTTTTTAGTATTTTCAAACTTATTATTACTTTTAATATCAGTTAATTTTTCAAAAATTTTAAAACAAAGTTTTTTTAATTTTTTTTATTTATCTAGAATAATGGAAAATCGTCATTTTTTTTCAGAATTCATATAGATAACCTTGGCATTAAAAATTATCAAAAAATATTATATGCTCAGAATTATAGAATTATTATAAAAATATTATATGCTCAGAATGACATGATATTTAAAATATTGATTTCAGTCGATTCCAATTTTCCATTTTCGCAAGAAAATATTTTAAAAACTATTTATAGCTTTTGCCATTCATAATTGCTTTCTTGCGTTTTTTTGGCACACTGTTGTTGCTTTATTTGAATTGAATAGTAGTTGAACCCTTCACAGAATTAATTGAAACTTATCACTCATTTATTTCGAATTTCAATTCTGTTATTTTCTCACATTTCACCAACTTATAAATACTTCTTTCTTTTTAACCCTTTGCACTCCGAAAAATAATTAAATGCAAAGTTATTCACCTAATACAAGGATTTGTATATTGATAAAAAATATATATATAATTCTTTTCAGTCGAATTTCTTTGAAAATTAATTTACATCTCTTAACTATTACATAGGCGTTTTACCAATTAAATTTGAAAAATAAATAAATAAAATGTTCAAATGATGCACAATCTTGATTGGTGAGTCAGAGGCACCATTGATGTGCAAAGGGTTAAACATTAATCTATATTATATATAGGAAAATATTTTGAATCTCTAATCTCTTTACTTCAAAAATTACATTTTGTAAAGTGTATAATTTAACTGAGCTATTTATTATTTTTTCTTCATTCATAATAGATTTTTTTATTAATTAATAAAATAACTACTTTCGAGCAGACAAGAAACTCTCTCAGTAAGATTTATTTCTATTTAGTTGATGTTCGAAAGCATCTTCTTAGTGGGAAAATGAGGAAATTGATTTAATTCTAAAGTTATTTTCGTTAATATTAGATTGTAAAACTTTGTTTCGTATAAAAGGGTTTCATAGCAATATGGATAGATAAGTAAATTTCAAACATTTTTGATAAAATTAATATTTGATTTTGAAAGATAGACTAATTTAATTTAAATACTATTACTTTGTAAAATTGCTGAATCAGCTAAAAGCCGACTAATTCCCTCACTTTGGAGGAAGGGATTGTCCTGCTAAGCACATTTCTTTAAAATATCCCTTTGATTCTCTTGCGCGAGTTATACATGTGATGGATATGCATCAAAGATCCCAATTAAAATGTAAAGGTATATATTCATAGGGATATGTGCTAGTCGCTTTTGCTTGTACATAGTGCCTTCTTTCCGTGATAGAATAAAACGAACTTAAAAATTCAAAATGTCATATATGTTTTCTAAACCACCTATATATATCTATCGTATATAGAGAATATTTTAGAACGAAGTTACTATGAGCTAAATTAATA
>JAOUZG010024443.1:0-23861 GCA_026289955.1 Argiope argentata | reverse complement strand
AAAATGAAATTAAGCGAATTAAGCTTATTAATTAAAACGCCTGATCATGTGTCCGGAAAACGGTTATTATTCCGATCCCGTGAAACAAAAGAGCATTTCGCACTCGGAGCAAATTGTTTTCTGAAAGGAAATTCGCCTTTTTCGAACGCTTCTGAGAGGAAAAGATGAATTATTTTTCGCTCGTTTGATGAGCGAAACAAAAGATTCTACAAATCGGTATTTACGATTAAAGCATTTATTCTGAGCAGATCTCATAGTATGTGCTTGTGCTCCTTTAAGTAGGTCAGGAATGCGACGAGATCAATTACTCTTCGCTTTTGAAATAACGTGACTTGTTATGAGTTTATTAATTTTACTTTGAACATGCTACTTCTTGCAAATATAGGTTGGAATTCCCTAAAAAGGAACCAACATGTCAGTAATCAAGGTCATGAATATGAATCATGATTCTGTTGATGTTATGGTTACTGATGTACAACTCAATGGATTGTCCATATTTTGATTTATTTAATTCGAAATGTTTAGTATAAATAAATGTTAAATAATAAAACAATATTGAAAAAATTATTTATGTCGATGTGTTTTAAGTTATCAAGCATTCAGATATGCAAAAATACTGACCAACGAACGGTCAGCCTTTAATAATTTTTTCTAATTAATTTTATAAATGATAAAAGTTTATTAAATTTCTTTTATTTACGTCATTACATTTTTAAATTATCACAATTACATGTATGTGGGAATATATGTAAAATTTTAAGGAAATATATGAGGAAATACATATTGAATCGTTAATAATGAAATGAACGTGTTCATTTACTTGAATAGACAATCAAACAGATTTATTTGTTATTGCATTTCGATTAAAATTTTAATAGATTAAAAATTAATTACCAAATTTCATCCATCTTTTCCTAAGCAGTTTTGAAGTGTATTAATTAATAGGAAGATATAATTCTAGAAAATGTTTTATTGAACATAGTGATGTCTGAAATGAGGAAATTTGTCGAAAGTTTTGACTTACGTAATAACTGGTATCTTCACATTTTGATACGAGGAAATAAATATATTAACATCATTTAATGAAATTTCTCTCTTTGGAAATGTAAGCTTATTAAATTCAGAAAATATAAAAATAAATTTTCAAAATCTGTCTTCAAAGAATTTTGTCCACATTCAAATTTGGAGTTCAGGAATATACACATTCGAAATACGGATTCTGTAAAAAAAATCTATAACGCGCTTTTTATTAATTAGAAAAATAAAATTAAGGTGTAATTTCTTAAGACAGCATCCACCATGCCATTGAGATGAGAGTTGAGGCCCCCAAGAAGTATTGTAAATATATTTTTTCTGTTCCATTTTCATGACTGGGAACGTTAATCGTTCTTTCTATTTTAATGCTCTAATTAATTTAAATCGAATACTGGTAAACGTTGAGTGGTATTTTTCAATTATTCTTTTGATTTTTTTTATTGAACTTATAAATTATTAAACTAATTATTAAGGTTTAAAATAAATCATTTTAATTAATAAGTATTGATTTATTAAACTATATTATAGAAAAGAAAAAGAAATTATGTCTCGAATACTAATAACAATTGACGCTATCAACGTGATCATCAGCTTTACGATACAACCCAAGAATTATAAGTTTTGTGGTAAGAGCTCTGTATTATTTTGTAAACGTGGTATCTAATGAATATTTATATATGGGAGTCAATTGCATTAGAAATTTCATAATTAAATTTTACCTTTTAAATTAATTTAGCCTCGGAAATATTTCTATGAATAAGCTTTATTAATTTGAGAAAAATATATTAAATATTCGAAGTTAGTCATATTTTTTGCCGCCTATATTTCGTTTATAAAAGAAATTAATGATTATAATTGGTTGGTGGATATAAAATATATAAAAATTAATGGTACCATCTTCAAATCTAGCGAGCTTGTCAAAACTTTTCTGGATTTCATTTTAAAAATAAGAATTCATAAGTCATTAGCTTTTGAGCAGAAGCGAAGCAATTTGGCCTCTGCATAGGAACTAGTAACTTTTTAAGCAAACGATTTTTTTCTGAAATACTAATCTCAAAATCTCTCAATGTGTTTTTATGAGCGCACGTGCATCAAATATGGCTCTTATTACTTTCCCCTACCTCATGTTTCATTTTTTACACGAGGGATTACCGAAATTAATGATGCTTATTTCTTCGGCTTAGAAAGAACTTGCCTTGCCGGAGCATTTCCAGATTTCTTCGATTAAATTTGTGCTCATTAGTGATCATCTGAGATTCAATAGTTAGAAAAAGTTTTAACTGATTTGAGATTTTTAATTCCATAATAAAAAAATAATTAATCGGATCAATGTTTAACCGAATGACCTAATTTCTGTAAATTTAATATAGCGATAAAATTAAAACTCTTAAAAAGGTAAATTAAATACATCTATGAAAGGAAGAAAGAAAAAAAATAACTAATTCTACATTTTGTAGAATGAGTAATCATTTAAAATTGATAAGTCTTTCTTTATATTATTTTCAAAATTTAACCTTAATTATAGCTACTTTTAACCCTTAATTAAAAGATAATAACACACACAAAAATCTCTGAATGTCTTGCCACGTGCATTTGAATAAACACAATAATTAAAATGATGAAATATACAATACAGTATATTTAAAATTTTCTGTCCGTATACAATAAAGCCATGGAGAGTTTCTTCATTTCTTCCCCCAAATTATGAATAAATAGAAAAATATGAAATTAATTATTTTTATATATAAATATAGCTGTATATACACTATATTATATAATTTAGCATTTAGATAATCGTATAAATGGTCATGCTGTTATATCATGTGAAGTGAAGGTATCTTTAAACTCTTAAAAAATAATTTTATATTCAATTTCACTTATTAAAATATTAAAAAGTCAATTTTTGGCGAAAATATAGAATATTTTTTATTCTATATTTTAATTTTCGCATAGCTTTTGTTTCAATTTTTAAAAGTCAATTGAATTTTGCTTCCATTTCATTTGTAAGAAAATATATTTATTTTTGTTTATACATTAATATTGTAGCCTTAAAATACATTTCCAATGCCAATTCACGTCTTTAAATGCTATTTGCTGAAAATAAAACTTTGATTATTTTTTTAAGAAAAAGCACATCAACTAAATTCTAATTAATATTATTTTGTTCAAATTTGTTAAATGATTTCTGAATGTAATTTGCAGCTTCTAAGTGACAGAATTAAGAATACGTTTGTTTAAAAAAGAACTTATACCTAAAGCAACTATAAATAGTATAGTTTTAAAACAAAACTACAGAAAAAATATTTACAACAACATAAAATGTAAAATAAACTATGTATGTTTTCGTAAGAAAATTTTTAAAATTTGGTAGAATGATTTCTTTCTTCAGCTTTCAGCTTTCGAACTGTAGAATAAGCAATGTGTTTACTTCGAATGGTTTTACAGCTTTTTTTATTCCATAATAAAAAAAACTAAAAAGATTCATATTATTTACGAATAAAACAAACCCATTGTTTAAAGACTGGATAGAAATATAGATTGTTGGTTTAGGTTAAATATTTCTTAGGTTGTCACTAATACTTTAAAAACAAACTAATAACCCCCCCAATTTGAAAATTTTGCTTTAAATATTTTTTAAACAAAGTAATAACATTTCATTCAATTATCTAACCACTTTAGGCTTTCAGCTAGTACATTTTGCTTAATTAATTTGCTCTTAATGGACACAAATGTTTTTTATCTGTATTGCTAAAAATTAATAAATATAAGCATTTGCAATTATTTTCCAAAACATTCATCCTTAATATAGTTGCATACTTTAATTAAGTGCTCAACAAGATAAAATAAAGATATTATCTTCAACAATAGAATGAAAATAATATATTTTCTTTATATAAACATTCGAATTCAACCATCTAAATTGAAATACTTAATATGAAAGTGCTGAAGAACAGAATTAAAGATTAGGAGCCATTTAGCGATACATAATAAATCTTCCAAAGATTCATCTTTTAATTGAATTTCTGAAAAGGCTTAAATTATAATGCAAAAGTATTTCATTTCAATTACGAAACTTCGAAGAATGATACGAGTAAGAATTAATTTCTCTGGCATTTAGGAATATAAACTTACAAACATAAATTAGTTTCTGAAAGTCCAGATAAAGCGATGAGCATGTATATTCCACAAAAGAAATTAAAACAATGTCCAAAGTTAAAGAATTTTATAAGAATTTGCATATGGAATTAATTAATCGGGAAATGATAAACATAAAGGGACTCGAGTCATTTAAAATTGTAAATAAATTGGACATCAGAGAATTTATCTTTCGAAATGATTATAACAATTAATTTACTAATTAAACTAATCGTTGACTTTTACCATAATTATTTCTTTGACAATATAAATATAATTTTTAGTTTTTTTACCGTTTCTATTAATATTACCATAAACGTCAAGCTACTAAGGTAGAATCACGTATCTTCGTTAGTCTTATGCGAAAAAGTTTATTCGAATTTAAACTGATTTTTCTTGGAATATTTACGTATTGTCACTTAAATCTTCCAGGAAAGTGTCTGAAGAAAATCCAGCAGACTGGATAGTAAAAAATGACGTTTTATTTCGAAATAATTCCTGAAAATACTAATCCCAGATATTAGGGGAGTTATAAAACAAGTCTTCTGCAAGCCAATATGACGCACAAACTAGCACATTTCTTCTCGAAACAATTTCCCAGTTTCTGGGGACATATGTCGAAACGTTGGAAAAATCATCATTGAAAAATTGGCGTCCACCTAAATCCTGTGCAATGGGTGCAATGTTCCCTCTGCGATTTCTGAGAATAATGTCTTCCACCTTCTGCGCCATGTCTGATGTGCTCACCGTTGTTGGCCTTTCTTGCCTTTCCACATCGTTTAAGTCTGTGAGGCCGTCTTCCAACAGCTAGCACCCTTTCACAATGGTTGTATATGATATTACTTGTGGCCCATATACTCCCAATATTTCACAATGAATCCCCGTGCTCGGTAAACGTTTCTAACACGTACTTTCAATGTTGGAGTAAGTTTCCAAAGCACCATCTTTTCTCGTTCCACGCAGCAATAATTTTTACTACCCAAATGAAATTGCTACCATTGTAAATTGTTGAACTCAATTATCATTTGTTCAAGCTTATTTCTTGTTTCTCCATGATGTCATTTGTGGGGGAACAAGTGCAACTTACTTTTCGAACGCTCTTTGTAATACAACCTTAGAAAAGATTAGTATAAATAACAGTACTAGGAGAAACTCACAGTAGAAGCAGTATGCAAATCAAGGACTAAATTAAAGTATCGCTACAAAAATTCTCACACAAGAACGATGAAAAGATGCACTTAATTTTCTATGAAGAAGTGTATTAAATATACGCAACACAAGTTACAAACTCACAGCTAATTAACTCTATTTAATTCACTAACTTCTGCTTACGATAAAGCTATAGAACGCACGTCACAGAGAAAAGACACTCTCTCAAGATCAACCAACTATCGTATCTCGTTTTCAGAACTAATCTTATTCCTGTTTTTAAGCCTCGACTTTAAATAGCGTCCCACAAAAGTGGGAAAGGCAAACACACAAAAAATTCACTCGTTCTGGACAAGTCTGGAAATTTCTACAACATTCTCTAAGAACAAATCTTTATTTCTTAGCTTATAATACATATGTTAGCGTGTAGTAAATTAGCGACTTCATTACGTCACAATTAGCGACTTCATTACGTTGCGATTTTCAAAAACACCGCCAAATTAGCGAAAACTCAGCCAAATTAGTCAAATATGACGATCTCCTGTTGTAAATCCCCTTACAACGGTCTTTTCTCGCTGATGCGCTATTTCATTACAATTAATTTTACACAATTAACATATTTACAAATATTTACAATATTTGCACAATAATCCATAAATATTTAGAATATTGACATTTAATTTACACCAAATGCATAACAGTATTATGCTCCATACCCAATCAGCTTATTTTACTGTTGAGCCTTCTGATATATTGATACTTATACTAATTCCTAAGATATTGATAAGTTTAAAAAAAGGTTCGAAATCACATATAATTTTCCTAAAGATTCTAAAATATCAATTAGACACCCATTTGTTTTATTTATAATTATTTAATAAATATGTTGCCTAGAAAACTCAGGAGCAGGATATTATTGAATAACATTTAAGCAACAAATTCAATGACTTCTATGTAACAAATGAATCTACTTATAAATATTCGCTTCTGCGTATTTTTATTTGCTCCCATTTCTCTGAAATCTAATGAGATGGAATTTTTCAATCCCTTTTTTTTCATAGTGGTATGTTATTTTCCTATTTTGAGTCTTTGTGTGTCGGAGATGATAAGACGACACTGTATTATTTTTAATTGTATAATTATTATTATTAATTTAATTCGTAGAGAAATGTTGATTATGGATGACTAAACTGCGTTGCCTGATAATGCATTCGGTAGAAAAATTGATTGCAAAATAGTTAAATATTTATGAAATATAAACTATACCCCAAAGACTGAAAAATAGAAAAAGATTAAAATAAGTCAACTCTACTTTTTTAAACTATTGCAGCTCTGTTCTTAAAGCTGTTAATTAATATTATTTTTTATTTCTTATCTAAAAATAAAATTTTACTTGCAGCATTAGAAAATTAGAGGAAAGACTAATACTTGAATATTCAGAAATGAGCATGATCTCTTAATGACACAATTATTTTTTATATCAATGAAAAATTCTTATAGTTATTTTTCTATGAATTGAAATTCTATTTCTTTCATATGATAATAAAAAAAATAGTCATTCTTATTAAATGATCCGATAACTTGTACATGGGATAAAGAATGGGCTGCATTTTTATGCTACAAAAATATATATAACAATGTCAGTCCGATCAATTTAACAGACTCAACTGACGTATTAAAAGGCAATTTAAATTGATTAAGTCATTAGGACAAAAAAGGAAATTTACGATGAATATAACACCATTTTCTGTTTTTCATTAATTTTTGGCAAAATGACGATTTCCAATATTTTAACAATGAATAAAGCTATTCATTCAACATACCTTTTCTTGAGATGAGGCTTCATTAAATGCAAAGAAATGTATTTGATTGCCTTCTCTTCCTACATAATTTTCAATAACATGAAAATAAAAATAAAATGGTGCAAAGAAGTTTCTGATTGAAATGTAATTTATATTTTGGAAAGGAAAATGTATCAATAAAATGAATTAAATCATCTAGCCATTTTAGTAACAATTCTTTTCTAGAATCATAATTATATTTTCATAAAATTCCAAATTAGAAGCTTTTTAAATTCATATGAAAAATATGTTCGAATATATGATTTGAAAACTTAAAAATAATATGTTTCAAGTTTGAAACTTTTCGCTTGATTTCTGCAGCCAATGCATTTTGTACATAGTAATTTTTATGCCTCTCAATTTGAAGATAAAATATCAGTATTAAAATGATTCTATCAGTCTAAAGATAATAATTCATCATACTATTGTTAAATTCGCGATATTTTGCAATTGATTTCTTCGTAAAATAACGTAAAAAGTCCAGCAAGCAGGTGCAAATACAACGGGATAATTTAAGGATAGCTATGCGTTATTCTACACAAAAATACGCACACACACTAAAAAAACAGATAAAAAGCTTCTAAGAACATACCGTAACCAATAGCAAGCAAGCCGCAAATTGCTGATAAACAACAAGACAGTGCAAAACGCCCAAAAAGGACTAAAAGGCGATCAAAACTCGAAAGCAGAATGCATAAAATTATTCACTTGGGCTCCACTTGGATGGGTCTTTATAATCTAAGTAAGTTATGAAAGAAGCTTCTAAAAGGATATCGTATCTTCGCTCTGAATTCGAACTGTTTATGAAAACCCCGTTTTTGTAGCTAAGTTTGTTGGGGGAACGTTGATCTGACGTCTATTTAGTAACCATTAAAATGTCTGCACAACAATCTTCCTTATCATAAAACTAATCGCGCAGAGAAGCAAGATTACAAATTCATAATGACTTAGTATTAAGAATACTGCATGTACCACAAGAGAGAAATTTGAAATTTAGATTTAGATTTAGATCCGGAATAGTCATTTAGTACCATAACAAATCAATATTATCAATTCTATGTAAAAAAATTTATTTCTCACTTTACTTGGAATCATTAATAGTTTTACCGGAGTTAAAAGGAAAAGACGCCATGACATAGCTTGAAAAAATGTCTTAAAAAATACAGATGACGTGAGTTTTTGAGGTTATCTTGTGCCTGTCTTATGATGTTAAATCACTACGTATTCCAGTTAATAAAAACGCAAAGAAAACTTGAAAGTGAAATAATTAATAATAATTATAATTTAGACAGACTTACCTATGAAGCCGTCGATCAGTTTCGCCAAATCAAAAAACGATCGCCAACAGATCGCCTATGCGTCAAAATTGGTTTGCCACGTATTCCAAAGCATTAAAGAATTCTGTCCACCAAAATGAAATTTTGCGTAGTTGGCGCGTTGTTGGCGGATGGTCGATCAATACGTGAGTACCGTTTTTTACTTAACAATATGCACGAATTTATTGATACAATTTGAGATTTAGAAATTTATGAGTAAACACTAAATTGAAACAGTAATGAAACAATAGTATAAACGATAACAGTAACGACAAAACAAAAAGGCAAGGCCAAAAATTTAACACCGAAAAAAAGTGACATAAAAAGAGTTTTTTAGTTTTAGATGAAAACTGACAACCTATTTTCATTTTTGTAAAATCTAAAAAAATCTTTGATTTCGATTGTCTCATCTAGTGTTTAAAAGAGTTCTTTGATTACATCAAAAGTAAAAAAATAAATTCTACGTAATTATTTTTTTCCACAATCACTGTTGAAAACAAAGATATCTAAATTCTCTTTTAAATTTATTTCAGTCTAATTAGGCATCTTACCTAATGGCAATTTCGAATTTTTCCAATATCGTGCCTTCAAAATAAATAATTCAAAGGATTCACTTGTGATCTAATTAGAAACTAAAAACTTCTATCAAAAAGGATATAATAATTAATTTATTTTATACTCCAGTAATTGTCAGAGATTCTAATGCAGAATAAACGAATGAATATTTTGTTACGAACCTGATTTCAATTTTTTATGCATTAAATTAAAATATAGAACCATTTTTTTATCTAAATTGACATAAAAATAATGCTGACAATTTCTGTTGTAGTTCAATTAATATTTTAACTGCGTTTTGTTTTTATAACATTGGGAGGAAAATGTTTATTATATTGAATTTATATTTTATGCCAGTGTAAATAAGAATTTTTAATAAAATATTAGTTGGTGAAGTTTGAGTCCAGTGAAGAGACTTATTTATTTTTAGAAAACTTTCATTTAAAACGTTTCTAGTAATTTTCAATTGACAATATTCTAAAATATTTCCAACCGAAATCCAATATGCCATTTTTAACGAGCGTATCAAATATTGAACCAGAAGGGATTTTATTTATTTATCTTCCTGTATTAATTTCTAAATAACATTAGAATTGAACTAAGGATCTAATTAGACATATTATTGGCACGTAAGAACTGATTGATAAGGTTAAGGCACTGCTGGAATCTTCATTAGAGAGTTCATGTCTTTGGAAAGGATGTTATTCTAATTTTAAGCAAATAGCTTCTAAATTTTGATTTATTGTATATTTTATATCTAGTTGATTATGCGTTGATTTATCGTTTGTGAATTCGGATATTCTATTTGTATGGGTGTAATACAATACTTATGTTACATATTTTCATTTATTACATATTTGTGTTTGCATTCATATTCATTGTCATGCAGGGTGGGATAAATTTTGATGCATAAAACTCAACATGTCAAATAAACTATAAATTTATTTTGTTTACCCTCTCAAATTTCAGGAAATGATTGATGAATGATATGATGCTGTAATTATTTAATATCATTGCACCGTACTTTAATTTTTTTAAAGATATCTATTCCCACTCTCATAAAGTGTTGAAAATTTTCCTGCTTTATCTGTTGAGTTTTTCGAAATTCAAGCTAAGCAAGAATTATCTCAGATTTACTATGAGCCACAGAAATCTCTACCTTATTTTACAGAAGAATATAATGTAGCTAAAAGTATCGATTTTAGTGACGTCATCTCAAAATGTGACAAATAAATAAAAAAAAATTAGACAAAAGAGATTATTAGTGCCATGCTAAAATAAATTTTTTGGATTAAAGACTAACAATCAATCTATAGAGAGAGAATTATTTTTATTAAATAAGTACAATCAATATAGATAATTTATCAAAAAGTGATTGATTATCGCAAGAATTAAACTCTCATTCTTCACCTTTAAGAAAAAAAATACTGAAATACTCGCATTTTACAGATAGAGTTAATATCTGTTGATTTCAATTTTCATTACAAACTACTAAAACTGTATTTAAAGTATTAAAAATTAATTGAATTTAATGAATGAATTAATATCTTGAAAAACTGTATTACAATCGGGGGTCATCTAGTACAAGTTTAAAAAATGTATTTGAACTGGAGTGGATGGTTAAAAAACATTGTATTAACGATTGAACATTTGAACAAGATATATATATAGAGAGAGTGAACTAATAGCAGGAATTGAAAAAGGGAAATTGAAACTAATAGTTGGAATTGAAGGAATTCAGGAAACAATTGAATTTCCGTTACAAATTACATTATAAAAATAGTAATATATATTTTAGGTACTGTCTTCACGACAAAAATTTCTTATATCATACGTAATAAAATAATTTATTAATAAAAAGGAATTTTTGCATTTTTTATTCATAAAATTAAGAATAATTGACATATACATTATTTACTTAAACTATTCAATCAAAAAATGCCTCCTTAATAAACTTTGCTTTATTTTGGTAGATGTGGGGATGACAAGACACAAAGATTCTGCATACAACGTCACCACACTTTCTAAAGTTAAACTAATTACAGCTACGTTCATCGAGTTAAAAAAAGTACAATAAAATGTTTATTGCTAAGCAAACAATTGTGTAATATTTACGTTTTAGAAATTGATATAAAGCAGTTTTACTCGAGCGAAAGCTTTCTGACAATCTGATTTTTTTTTTCGATTTGTTTCATTTTTGTAAGGGAATGAAATTTTAGAATAAAAACATTGCCATTGAACAATCTTCCTTTTATATACTTTATTTTCGATCGTGTCTTCAAGAAAAAAACTATATTTACTTTTTTATCAGAATCGAATAAGTTTTTTTTTCCTCATTTTTTCCTCGTCCGTATTTTTATTCGTTTTTCAAACGATTTGACTGCTAGGGTTTTCAAGAAATAAAAACAAGTTACTTTAATATAGAGGGGGTTTTTTGTAACTTAAGTATTCGGTTGTAAGTAATATTCTAAGAAAATATTCTTCTAATATTCTAAGAAAATATTCGGTAATATTCTAAGAAAAAAAATATAATTTAATGGAAGAAAACCTAATTACGAAATATTCCATAAAATATAACAAGCTAAACATTCTTGCTCATATAACTTTCTCCAAGAAAAAAAAGATTTTTTATTGTAGACGTTACTTTATTAGATACAGAATTCTTACACTATAGATCTAATGCTATATTAATGAATGCGGATAATCAAAAATAAATATTTGATTATCCGCAGAACCAGTTAAAAGGCAATTAGTCTTGTGTACTGTTTATACTCAAGATTTGGAAAAACTTAAATTCTCAGATTTCCTAGGTTCCGAAAAAAAAAACATTTTTTACAATTATGAAGGCATAAATGTGTAATCATAAATTCAAAAGCAATGCCAGCCATAAGAATGAAATTTGAAATAAGAAATTTTCATTAAAATTTTAAATTTATTTGCCCGAATTTGAAAATGGAAGAAAATTTATTTGTCTGCCCATTCAGTGCAAGCGGACTCCTTCATTTAAAACAACATACTTAGTAGTTGAAATATAGAGAATTTATATACCACAGGACCTTTTCATACCATGATTCAAATATTTGACATGTTTGTGGCGCCTAAGTTCTGATCGCTGAAGTATTATTTTTTGTATCACGTGCATCAGTGGAAATGAAAGATTTATTATCGTGATGTTAAAAAGATTATCCTCGCTGAATCACTGTATTTCCGTACTTTTTATGATGTATCTAAATATTATTACTTATATGTTTTTTCTGAGTTGGCAACCAGAAATTGCTTTAAAAATTAATGTTTACTTTGTTTTCCGTTCGTAAAGTTGTTTCGTAGAGTCGATGTTATTCCAAATGATTGAACTGACTTAATTCTCTAATATGTGTGCATAACATCAAAAAATATCTTTACATTCTTGGACTTGAATTCCGAACGTTGCAAAGCTATTTTTTATCGCGGTAAATAACGAGGTACGTTAAATTCTTTTTAATACCGTTATTGTGTCATCTTTTCATTATGGTTGATAATAATAACAGAGTTGAGCAGAATCGCTGTTAAACCGCCAGTGTTTTGGAAAAATAAACCAAAACTTTGGTTTATACAACTTGAAGCTCAATTTTCCAATGGCATCATTACTCAAGATATTACTAAATTTAACATCGTCGTAGCAGCGCTCGACGAAAATGTGTTAGAGTTCGTTGTAGATGTTTTATCCAATCCGCCAAGTGAGAATAAATACGAAACTTTAAAAAATGCTCTTCTAGCCCGGTTAACCGACACAGAAGACTCTCGATTAAAAAAACTACTTACTGAAATTGATCTCGGCGACAAACTCTGACTTATTGCGGCATATGAAAGGTTTGGCTGGCAATTCTATCTCGGAAGAAGTTTTAAAATCACTTTGGCTTCAGCGTTTGCCTCAACAAGTGCAAGCCATATTGTCTATTAGTAAAGATCCACTGGACAATATCGCGGAAATGGCAGATAAAATAATTAGTGTCTACAATTCTTCAGAATCATTTTCCATTGCACAATTCATTACTACTAATTCATCCATTGAAAGCATAAAAATTGAAACGTTAGAAGCCGGCATTGCATCACTCACAAAACAATTCGAAGAATTTGCACGTCGTCAACGGTCACGCAGCAAGTCCAGAAACTTAGACCATCAACGCCAACGGTCGCCAAAGGTTTAGTAACTCATTGTCGACGGCATCAAATTTGGCGATAAACCGTCAACACCAATGAAAACCACAAAATGGCGGAATACAGTTAAGGTTTGAATAATTTTATAAGTAATGGCGGTTTTTTGCCATTATTTGCGGTTTAGCAACTCGTTGGAGACGGTTTCAAATTTGACGATAATGATCAACGGACTAATTCATAAGTACCTTTTTTTTCTTGAACTTACAAATATGATAATTAAAAAGTATGATTAAAGATTAATGAAATTTCGCCTGAGTTATTGGCATCGATATTTTAAACCTGTATCAAATGTGGGCTTAATAGGCCAAACATAAAGTTCCAAAACATTTAATGTTCCAATTTCAAATAAATCACTAAAAGTGATTTATAACGAATCACAAAGTTATGGGTTAGATTAAAAATCCAAGTACGATTACTTGGAAAACTTTAAAGCCATTCTCGCCATTCTTTCAGATTGCCACTATCAGTTATGAATGCAAAAGTTAATACAAAACTTGGCGGAATATCATTTCAAAAGACTCCTTAATTGGATGATTATCAGGTTTTGAGTGGTACTTTTTCTTAAGTACTAACATTTTAATGATACAGTAAAAAGGTTATTAAATAAATATCTATTACATTCAAGGAAGTTAAAATATATTATAGTAGCCTCTTTGCCGCTGCAATCCAAAGATTGCATCATTGCCCAGGGAACACCACGAGGAGGTGGGCTACTCTCGTTCCCT
The DNA here is from genome assembly GCA_026289955.1 of Argiope argentata. Lineage (NCBI taxonomy): Eukaryota > Metazoa > Arthropoda > Arachnida > Araneae > Araneidae > Argiope > Argiope argentata. The sequence goes on along the minus strand of JAOUZG010024443.1, from coordinate 9,908 downwards.
GCCCTCCCTCCCTCCCGACTCTACTATACATACGATCGTTTCAGTAAATGATTTTTTTAATAATGAGCATTCACATTTGGGATTGCAGTCTTTTAGAGAAGATGTTTTTAATTTCTGAAGACGAGTTTCAGTTAGTACTTGGAAAATGAAATTAAAAAGTCACAGTTCATCTGTGAAGAGTCACAGTATAACTTTAAAAAGTCACATTTCAGGGTGTGAAGAGTCATAGTTCCGGTGTGAAAAGTCGCAGTGTAACAAAAAAGTTATATTTCGGGGTATGAAGGGTCACAGTTCAGGTGGGAAAATTCAACATTTAGGCCGTGAGGAGTCACAGTTAAGGTGGGAAAATTCAACATTTAGGGCGTGAAGAGTCACAGCTCAGGTGTGAAAAGTCACATTTCAGGGTGTGACGAGTCACAGTTCAGGTGTGAAAAGTCACAGTGTAACGCAAAAAAGTCACATTTCAGGGTGTGAAGAGTCACAGTTCATATCTAAAAAGTCACATTTCTGGGTGTGAAGAGTCCTAGTTCAGGTTTGAAAAGTCACATTTCAGGGTATGAAGAGTCACAGTTCAGGTGTAAAAATCACATTTCAGGGTGTGAAAAGCCATAGTTCATGTTAAAGAGTCACAGTTTAGATGAAATAAAATTCACATTGCAAAGCAAGAGAGGGCACGAAGCAGATCAGACATGTGGACAATAATCGAAGTTCTTCTTGGACTTTTTAGCCTTAAAGTGTAGATGATGATGTGTCTTATCAAATTGTGCCTTTCTTATCCGATGGCAAGTTTCTGTCAAAATAGAGAAAAGGTTCATTTGAGTTTCAAATGTCACGGCTCAGTTTAAAAAGTCATAGTTCAGATTGTAAAAAACACAATTCATGGTATGAGAGAGCATCCGGCAGAAATAAGCAGATGGATCAAGAAGGGCTTTACAGGAAAAATCAGTATCGCAATGATAACTCTATTGTTTCCAGTTTTAGATTATTTGTTGATTTTTCATTTAAATCATACAGTCTAAGGAAATGTTCTTTGAAATGCAGTGTTTATTTAGAAAGGCTGTCCAGATATTTAATTTTCGCAATGAATATCTGAATTAAATGAAAAAGCCCACGTTCATTCATTTAAAACCAGGCAGAATCGAACCCAAACACGAGTATCGGAGGCTCAGCAAAAGCGATCCGAATTTCGTTCTCTCGTTCGAACTTTTCAAGTTCGCGTTTGTAGTGAGCGCATTCCTGTTCGTAAAAGAGCTCCGTTTCCTCCTGAGTCGGTGTTTCCATATCAGAGGATACAACAGATCCGCAGGAATCAATTTTCCACATTTGAAAATGGACAGACTGTTAAGAAAATAAAAAGTAGAAATTAATTTAACGAAGGCGAGAAAAAAATTATTGAAATAACATAGATAAGAATACATTGTTACTTCCGAGTATACTAAAATTAAAGAAAGTGTACTAACCATCGAAAATTCGAACCCCAGTTATTGTAGAATGTGTATATTTTAGACTTACTTAAGTCAGAAAAACTCTTTGTGGAAATATTTCTGTCAATGAATACAATACCTGAGAAATGATTTACGCTAAAAAGATGGAATTTGTTTTATAACTTGCTAAAAAAATTTATATTGCTCCCAAAATTTGAATGAAATTCTTTTTCAGGAAGTCTGTCAGATTATTTGAGAACAAGCGAATTCGATATGAGCCAAATTCAAAGAGATGGGAATATAAAACTTAGCACACATGTTCAGCATATAATTCTTCATCAAATTTCAAAATAAATCAATAAAATGCGGAACATCTACCGGTTTGTAATTTCGTCTGCAAGTAAAAGCAATATCTCCCAAATGTAAAAGGCAGAGATGACCAAATTATTCTTGTACGTGATCTTGTATTTACTATTGCAGCCTTTTTTGTAAAAATTTATGGCAGAATAAGTAAACTCTTTTTCGGCCGATAACTCGGACAAAAAAAGAGTTTTCCAAAATGCATATTCTCGCCATAAATTCAATACAGATGCTGGATTATGTATAAAAGAAAATCTTTTTCTTATTAAAACCATGCAAACTCTTGTCAATATTCACAGGAAGATTGAATCTTACTGGAAAGTAGAGATAACAATTTTGGGGTGACCACTCCGTTGATTACTTCTTCAAATTGATTTATATAAGGAGAGTAATTGACAAAATATTGCATTCGGCAAAAGAATTCAAAATCGTAATTTTGACAACTTGTGAAGCGTTTTTCAAATTAATTATGTCTAATAAAGTACTTTATACAACAAAGAATTTGTAAATTAAGTAAATGTATTTCATCCGAATTTAATGGACTTAAATTGTCAAAACCTCGATTGTACTTGATGGGAATTTTTGATACAACATATCAAAATAAACACGCAATAGTACCTATACGCAAAAAGAAAAAAAAACATCAACTTACAATTTGCTGTAGATTCTTTTGAAAACTTTAGGAGCCATCCCAGATTCTTGGATTTCTTTCTTTAGACCAAAAATTATCTCAAAATATCGATGCAAAGTTTCAAATAAGCGCAGTGAAAATATTTTGATGCTGAAGCGTCAAAAGTTTTTCACCAAATGGACGGAAACATTGTTGTTTCTTTCGGATAACAATACCGATACATCGTTATATTCAACAATAATTAAAAGAATTATAAGTGTACATAAATGTTTATTGTCTTATGTTTCCCATCAAATAAACAGAAGCATTATTACTTCTAATGCACACTGTTATGTTTAATAGTGTTTGATAATTGTTAAATTACCATATTTTAATTGTTGTAGTGTTGTTAAGAAATATAATTAAAATACTGAATGATAATTGATATGTAAAGAATTTAAACATAATTTTCTTCTGTATTTATTTAGAATCGATATTATTCTTATTATAAAGGATTTTTAAACAGCTGGGACCGGAAATCTCATCTATATTTTAAATTTCAAGATATTGAAACCTTACTTTTTTTTTCTTCTACAAAACACAAATGTTAAAAATAGTTTTTCTTGTTTGGTTTTCATGGGAAGAACTTGCTAAATTTATTTTTGTGCAAAATTGTCTTTGGAAAAAATGCCAAGGTAAGGGGAAAGTCTAGAGATTTCAAAGACGCAAATTTTTAAAATTGGACGTTTTACAACTTCTTTTCGATTATGCTATTTAAAAGGTTGAAGAATGTTTGGTAAACTTTGAAGGAAAAAAAGGAGAAATAAAGTCTGAAAAGTTTTCCTTGTATAAGACGTTCAGATATGTCATGCTCAGCAAATAAATGTCAAACTGCTGTTGATAGCCCCCCCCGTCAAACCTTCAGCCACTGGATCATGGAGCTATAAAGTGTTTGAAGATGGAATTTAGACAGTGCGCCGTGCAATATATCATTATACGTATGGATAGATGCGAAAGAGCAAGTGAGCTTTCAAAGAAAATTTCTGTCGATGCTGTACTTGGGAGGATTAAAATCACCTGACAAAAAAGAGGTCAATAAGTGGCCATTAAATGTTTGGTTAGAAGTTGAACCAATAGAAGAGAAATTGAGAGACAATCAGATTTATTCGACGATTTCCTGATGACAGATCAATTAGCAGATCTCTGGAAATCTTACGGCACGAAACAGAAACAGAGAGCTTTGGCGATTACTGTGCCTATTGGGAGGATCATTTGTAAGCATGGCTTGTTTTCAAAATCACTTTAATCAGACCTAGCATTAATTTGAGACTGATTTAAATTAACTAAATGGTATATTGTGTGTATAATGTTCAGGTTCCAACTATAGCTTTGAGGGGAAATTTTCTGATTTTGGTCATAACCTGATTCTAATCGCAAACAAGCTCAATTTTCAACTGAAGGAGGAAACCCTTAGAAATTCTGATGCAATGATAAAAGATTCATTAATAGATTTGCTTTTGAAATTTAAAGTCAAACTTTGAATAAATGTTTGTTTCCGAGAGGAGCAAAACTTTTAAAAATTCACAAATTGTAACACTTATGCTCTATTTTCTCTATAGATAATCTCACACTTTCTTTCTAATAAGAAATTTATATCAGGCTTGTTTATATTATGTGTTATAGTAAATAACTTAAAAATTGCAACGAAAATATTCAGAACATCCCACCCTACCTCTGAGCTATCAATTGTTTTTTCGAAACAGAAGGATGGTAGCTCCGAGGGGTTTAACTGTAAACATTAAAAAAATAAAGACCTAAAAGAGTGAAAAATAGTAAAAGAGAATGTTAAAAAACAATATCTAAGGGAGGAAAAAGCTAAAATTAAAAAAAATTTTAAGCAAAGGGGTTTGATAATAAGTGTAAACATTTTAGATAATGAAATAGAAATAAAATTTATTTATTCTTATTTAATTTATTTTTATTTATAAATATAAAGAATATTAATTAATTCCTATTCTTTATATTTATTTTATATTATATTATATTATTACATTATATTATTATATTATATTATTTATATTATATTATATTATTATATTCATATTACATTAATTTATATTTATATTTTATTATTTATACGGTTATTTAATAATTTGCTTTGCAGGTCCTTTAAATTAATATTTTATAACACTATATTTATTCGAAATTTACTATTTCACGCACTTATATACTTGTATTATCATCTTGACTTACATGCTTATACTCTTATCATCATGATTATTTTCTTTTATTTTCAAGGAAAAAATTAATAATTATTAACTATAGATAATTTTTCAACTTGTTTATTAATTAAACTTTCTACAAAGCATTTAATTAAAATAAATCTATATAAACGAACATATTTTCATAATTTTATTGAAATAAAAAAAATTAATCTGAAATAAATCCTTTGCATTTTGAATAAGTAAGCGAAATGCAAAACTACACTATCTATCATTTAAAAAGTGCTAATCTTATAAACGTCTTAGTACCACTTAAATGCTTGAAAGCTCTATTATCTATATACTTACTATCACCACCATGGGGTCCGTACTTTTTCTATCATTACAAAAACAATTATGCATCAAATGTGCCATATTATGTAATTTAAGAGAAAAAAATTAATCTGTACTTCTATTTCAGTCACTTTCACTAACTATTAAGAATAGTCTCTACAAAACTTTATCCTATACGCTCTGAAAAGAAGAGTTGTGTCAGAGAACGCTTTACTTGGTACTGGCGTACAATTGTTATGAAATATTACATTTTGGCGTGAATTTAGCATTTTAAAGGAATCTATTGTGTCATTCTTGGCGAGTTATTTGGCAATTAACTGTTGGCATGAGATTAATACTATCCCAAATCGATTTTGTATTTTAGACACGATTTTCACAACCTAAAGAAAGAAACATTTGAAAGAAAACTTCACTTGTAATCACAAAATTCAATACCAAATTTAATGAATATGTAAATCATTGCGTTTCTTAACTATCTCGTATATTTATTTCTGAAAGAACAGAACAACAAACAGTCAATCCGTTGTTGAATTTGGCACAAAATTTCACCTTTATCTGCACTATAAATTTTAAATATGTGCACCAAATTGTATTCATCTATCCATATCCGTTAAACATAACTTATATTCAAAAAGTTTAATTTCCTCTAAACATATTTTTCCTCAAAATATGATAGAAATCTGTAGATTTGGTCGAAAGATTACATATCAAATTTCAATCGACTAGCTCAAAGTGTTTTCATTTATATTTGTTTTAGTGAGATGGATGAAATTTTTTTAGATTGTGCTTTTCAAAATCTGAAAGGTCTAAAACGTAGAGATTTATCAAAACCTCATGGTTGAATTTCTCGACGATTACTAGGCTTTCTCTATTCTCCATATAACTGAAAGAAAACAAAATATAATGTTGTAAGCCAAACTTTGTAATAAACATTTTTTTAACTTAATTGCAGGTAGTAATTAATAATGCACTTTTGAATAGATTTCCTCATGAATCAAAAAATCATACGACATTTCACAAATTGAGTAATTAAATTTAATTCTTATATTTGAAGTTAATAACTCTTAATTATATTTAAGAATCTTAACTAAATTTTTCTGTTGGACATTCACGGTAAAATAATTTATTAAATGTTTGAATTACAGTATCAAATTATTTTTTATTTTAAGATAATTAATGACTGTCGATTTTGATTATTCTAGAAACAGGGTCGTAAAAATTATCTCTTTCCATTAATGAGCATTCGGATATCAAAATTTAAAATGCTTGGAAATGACCGATTGTTCGATAATTTGTAAGTAAATTTTAGTATTTTCTTTCCTATCGGTGAATAGCAATTGGACTAGCTATTTGATTTCTCGATTTCTTTTTGTTGTTGTTATTGCTGGATGTGAGAAGAAACGGCACGTTCTCTTTAATATTGAATACAAGGCATCTAGCCATTTTTTTTTATTTTTTGTTTTGTTTTAGCTTGAAACTTTTGGATTAGGAAGAATAATACATCTGTCATAATAATACAGTCTTGGATTACTGGTCTTAAAAGGAATGGATGCAAATGCATAAATAAAGTGTTGTTAATATCTAAATAAGAAACTATTGTGAAATCTTATGAATAACAAAATATTAGAATAGTATTAACCTTTGTTAAGTATAATTGAGCACAAATTTAACTATTTCATTTCGCTCACTTTGCTATTATATTAATAAGAACCTCTTAAAAATATTCAGTACTTTACATTCATGACTAATGATAAATAAAAAAGTAATGATGTAACACAAAATTTAAAATAAAAGACTTTAAAATATATTTTAAAACAATTAGAAAATCTTATTCAAATTAGGAAATATTATATGTATAAAATTATTGTCATTGGAATGTGTTTTTTTAAATTTTATATCATTTAAAAAATATTGTGATTACCTGCTCAAAGTTTATTAATGAAAATGTAATTTTTTAAATTAAATATCTAATTTAAAGTTTGAAAAATCCTTTTGTGATAAACACTTTTTATTCAAAAAGGAGCAACACAAAATACAATGATTCTAAGGCCAATTGTTAGGTTTGTTGATTGTTTTGATTAAACTTTTCATCATATAATTATATTTTTAATGCTAATATTATTTATATTTATATTGATAATGTTAATCTATAAATATTACCATGTTAGTAATGAACTGACTAACAGCATGCACTGAACTGACCTGAATGAACTAACGGTATAAATTCGTCTGTAATTTTAAAATCACAGCAACGTGAGGTCCTATAACAAAACAAAATATTTATTGTATTATGCAAGTCCATAATAAAACGTATCAGAATGGCAAAGATTAAAAAAAGTATTGAGATGGACCACTTTTCACATTAATTTTGAATATCACTGAAATTAGTGTGATTTATATGGTATAAGTATCATAGTTGGAAAAATTCAATACCGAAATATTCTTTTTTATGAGCATATGTCAAAATGTTTAAATTTCTTAATCTTCAAAATATGCGATAACAATCACTTATTTCATGGTTACAAACTAGTTTTAAGCGATTTAAAAAATTCGATTTTACTTGTATTCAAATGAAACGGAAAATTTAAGCAATTGTTTCCAGAAAAGTGTTCCTAAAATGTCACTCTTTTTTCGAAAGTTGAACAAAGAACCAAAGAAACGTAAAAGGGAGAATGTAAACAGATCCAAAGAATCAAATTAGGTTTACAAACGCTGCAATGAAAATAAGAAAAGCATTCTTTTGATTTCGCCAGTGATAAGAAGGCTTCTTTAGAAAATTATCGCTTTCACTTTTACAATTTTCTTTTTAATGCTATTATTTACGCAGTTTGCGATTTCTTTTCAATTATTTTGAGTTTTCCTATCAAATTATAATTATCTTGCACTTTTCTTTCTTTCATTCATTGTTGAGAAAAAAAGAGCTTTTTAGATACTTTCATTTATTATGTTTTGTTATATTATCATATAAGAACATGATGTTGTTTTCGTCAAGGGGTTTTGAATAATTAAAGTCAATGGATAATTGAAACTCGAAATTGTTGCTCGAAAATCGAGCAATGCATAAAGCGACTAAAGGCAATATTCATCGATATCTTTTAATCGCATTTATTTTTTACCTGCTTTTACTAGTATTGCTTTACTTTTACGTATCCTTCTTTGGCAGCAGATGCGTTTATAGAAAGTTGAATTAGATCTATGACATCATAGCTGTTATTTTATCTCAAATTCGGTCGAACTCCATAACTTTGAATGGTAGGTAGAAAAATTGAAAAAGAAAGTTTTAAAAAATTATCATTATATATAAATACCTATATAGAGAGAAAAGGAAATAGACCGATAGAAAAGTTTCGGGATTTTTTTCAAACCGGTTTAAACTAGTTAGTATCTTAAATTAATAAAGACAAATAATGACTTTAAAAATAATAATGCTCTCTCAAGATGACTTGAAATTTGCGTACGCAAATCTCATTTTCTTTTCATTGTTTAGTATCTGAGATAACTTTAATAGGCAGGGGTTTTTTTTAAAAATGGTAAATAAAATCCCTTCTATTTTTCATTTACAGCTACAATAGAAATTTAATTTGATTGCAGACGCGTGACAGAGCGTAAAAATTGCATGGGAATCCGCACACTTAACCATAACTTCATCTCGGATAGGCTTATGCTGGTTATGTACAGCCACATGTCAACATTTATTTCTAAAAAAATATTTTGGGTTTAAAATCACGTGTTTTTTTGTCAGAAAAGACGCCAATATAGATAAACTTAAAAAGCAAAACCTTATATAAGTGTAAAATTTAATCCAAATTGCTCGATCGTATTTATATGTTTTGTTTTGTCATGATTGAACAACCATACAATTACATTTACAGACGCAACTATCTTTTATTTCCACCTTTTACAGGCTTTTTCATTTGAAGGCAAATAATTGTATGATTCTACTTTTAATTTGTCATATCATCTTATTACGATCTTAATGTGAATACAACATTATTTGGTCGTATTTCTATTATAAGATGTGGATCTAAAATTGTAGGAAAAAGATATCTTTTTATTAGAATATATGGCGAGTAATAATGAAAGAAAATTTCTGCGTCTACACCTCACTCGTGTATTATACAGAATTAAGAATAAAATTCCACCTTAAGAAAATTAAAAGTAAATAATATGAAATAAATCTTTTTAGGATTTCTCTTTTATAGTTCCTCAAAATAGAATAATCTCACTATCTGATATCTAGTTAATCCATTAAAGAGTATTATTATCAAAAATGTATTTCTTTAGAGCTTAAGTATAAACATTCAAAAAATTGTTTTTTCACTTCTTTAACTTGTATCACTTAGATAAGAAAAAAATTTAGAAAACATCGGGGCTAAAAAAAAGATTTTTTTGTAACTTATTGAAAGTTAAGTAAGGAAGGATAAATTTTATTGATACAAAAAATGGCATATCATGCTTTAAAATGAGAAAACATATGCAACAGTGTTTTTAAACCTACACTTATTTTCAATCGAAATGCTTACCTTTTAATTTTAAGTAAAAACTAAAAAGATGAATAGCACAAATAATTCACAATTTCTAATTTACAAAAACAAATTTTTATTTAAATTAAAGTGTTTGGAAAAAAATTATTAAAAAAAATTAAACTAAAGCATCCTTCTGAAAGTTGCATTCCAAATACATTTTTAAAGATTCATCGAAATTCCCAGGAATGAAAAGTAATTAAATCTGCTAGACATTCTTCATAATCCTACAAAAAAAAACCTTAAAAAACCAGATGGTGTAATGAAAGAAAAATTTATGGCAACCTGTAAAAAAACAAAAATGCATTGTTTTCGAATTCTTTTCAGATTACATGGGAAATGACTCTTGTTTTATGATAATGGCAACCTCTGATAAGTAAAAGATCCAGAATCGTTTGGCTCTTTTATCTCACCATAGAAAGACCAATAAAAAGAG
>JAOUZG010024435.1:0-11117 GCA_026289955.1 Argiope argentata | reverse complement strand
TGTTATCCAAGCCTACTGCATTACAACAAGTAGGTTAATTTCAATTTTCAATTTTTATTAAGAAAGCTTTTTTCTTTTATAAAAAAAGAATCAATTTTATTTTGCACAACTTTCCTTTTTCTTTATATATTTTGAATAAATTTTATAATAACCTCTTTTTTTTCAGAATAACAACTCAAGTTATATTAATTATAGTTAATTGAATTAATTTTTCTTTTTATCTAAATTCTTTGTTTTTGTTTACAATTTTAAATGTTCAAATGAAAGAAGTTTTAAAAAGTATTAAATAACATTCTTATATTTTGGTATTGCAATAACATTTGTATAATTATTTTTATTTTGACATGAGGTCAAAAAGGCTTAGCAGAATATATTTAAATTTATTTACTGTAAACTTCAAAACAGAAATTTCTTTAAAACTGGAGATAATGCAGGCATTTTTTAATACTCGTATATGAATAATTTCTAATTATTTCATAAAATAGTCACAAATTTTACTCCTATTAGTTTCAGATATTTTTATTTTTCTCTATAATCCTAAAAATTATAGTATTTGCATAGAGAGTCAATATCAGAATGAAAATATTATGTTTATGTTCTATAAGACTTTTGCTTGTTAAATACTTTTCTCCAATTATCAAATATTTTATATGTACTTTTTTTAATAAAAAGGAAAACTCAATAATAATTATTATTGTTTTTTAGGCTCATGAAAGCTGATCAAAAAGGATAAGGGAATATAAAGAAATGTTCCATATATATTGCAGATAATTTAGTTACACATATATATAATATTTACATAAAGTGTGGTATTTATATAAATTTATAAAAATTTCAAATGCTTCTAGTATTATAAATATTCTAAATAAAATTTAAATGCTTTGTTTATAAATGATGTGACAATATTATTTATTTATGAAAGTCATTGAATCAGTTTTAGGATGCTACTTGGGTGAAAAATTCAGCCAAAAATTTGAAGTAACTAAATCATTTTACTTTGTATTTGTGAAATTTTATTTAATAAAGGTCTTTTTAAATAAATTGTTTTTTTCCTATCTCCAAAAATAAAAAATAGGAAAATAATATATATATTTTTAAACATTTGTCAGAAGTAATTTTGTATAATTGAAAGTGTGTGTTTGAAATTGAGCATTTGTTTAGATTTTCGTGAAATGTTAGAGTTAATCATTGACCAAATTTGGTTCTTGTGCTACAAAACCAAGTTTAAACTTATAATAAATAAATAAAAAATATTACAGATTTCAAATAATTATTTATTTGTAAAATGTTGTCTATTAGACACTAGCTAACACTAACATTTATAATGAAGTATTAAGTTTCTTCAACATGAAGTATGTAAGTAAATAGTAAACATAAGGAATTTCATGCAAATAAAATGAAGAAATATATAATAGGAATTGCATTATTTAGTGTTTTAAACAATTTTTAATCATTGCATTAAAAAATAGGGAAATGTTCAAATTATGTTTAAATAGGTATTTGTGATTTATTCATTATTTTTTGGTAATTGTCTTGTAGAATGTTATTTATTACACACTAACTAGCACTAACATTTATAATAAGGTATAAAGTTTCTTCAACATAAAGTATGTAAGTTAATAGGAGTTTCATATAAATAAAAGAAGTGTTGCATTTTGTGTATGGAATTTTTGTATAAAATTCAGAATTTTTCATAGAACAAATTTGGTTCTTTCGCCACAAAACCAAACCTTACTATACATAGATCTAGAAAAGATATTTAAATTAAATTGTGCTTGCAAAAATATTGTCTATTGAAGAAACACATAAAAGTGATGCTATAATTTAGTGTTTTAAACAATTTTTAACCAATGCAGTAAAAAAGGGGGGGTCAATGTTCAAAATATATTAAAATAGGAATTTGTGTTTTATTCATTTTATTTTAGTAAATCTTTGTTTATTGCTAACATTAAACAATATAAAAGCTTATAGCAAACTATAAGAATATATATATTGTTCTATATATATTATATAGAACTATATAATATTTTTAAAAAGAGTTATATAGTCTTATATAGAAAATAGAATTATATAAGAATAATATTCTTTGAATTTTCATGAAATAACTTTTAAAATTAACAAATGGTATAGGCAATATTAAAAATTTAATATATATATATAATTATACTGATTAATTATACAATTGAAACTATGATTAAGTCAGCAGTTTTTCCCATGCATTTAATAATGAAAATAAATAGGAAATATATATGGAAGACACTAACCTTATATAGAGATATACGATTATATTATTAGAATTAAGATGGGCAAGTGATCAAATTTAAAACTATTTCAGATAATTTTAACATTTGTTTATTTTCCTTAGAGCAGTAAAAAAAATGTAATTTGAAAATTTATAGAGTAAGATTGTGATAAAATGATATGCTATAATAATAATTAAGAAAGTCAAAGAGTTAAAATTAAAATAATGAAACATATCATTCTATGAAAAGCAAGTGTTTTATGGAACTTTAAATTATCAAAATAAATAGCAAACAAAAATATAAGTAAAAAAGAAAAGTAAACCACTTAAAATATTTATTTTCATTCGTTTGAAAAAAATATGAAATTACAATAATTTTAACTATTATAACACTAAATTATAGGGTTTAAGAAAACAAATACCAATAAATTAATATTTCAATAAGATACGGCAAGTTTTCAGTAATAAATCGCCCAATGATTGATATTTGGCCTCCCATTGCTGAAAAGCATTGGGAAATTTTTGGTAACAAATCGCCCATTGCTAAAATACATTGGGAAATGATTGGCATTAGGTCGCCCTTTGCTAAAATATACATTGGGAAATGGTTGGTATTGGGTCGTCCATTTCTAAAACACATTGGGAAATGGTTGGCATTAGGTCACCCATTGATAAAACACATCGGGGAATGATTGGAATGACGTCGGCCATGAGAAAACACGTCGGGAAACGATCGGCAGATTCATCGAAAAGAAGTCGGCGCGATCATCGCCCGGCGTTCCGCCGTGGGACAAGACCAATGTTGGCCCGAGGTCGGCTTCCGATCTCGGCCCGACGTCGCGCGTTCTGTGTTGCGATGTGTGGCCAATGGTTGGCCGACGATCTTTTGCTGCTTGGGGTGTATTAAGTCTCATCAAAATCAACCCAGATTTATCAGCCTTATTAAAACTATATTTCAGTTGTATTATTTTCCATAATTGTATACAATCAGGATATCTACGTTGTATTTTATTATTCAAAATATAAACTATTAAAAAAAATAACTACAATTTTAATTTTATCTAATGATTTTCTTTCTTCAAATTATTTTTAAATAAATTTATATATGATAAATTAAACAGCTATATTTCAATAAATTTTAATCGAGAAAACGATGTTGCTTTTTTTTTCATTGCGTTTTAAAAGGATAAAAAAATTTAAATAAATATGACTGACAGGTCTGTAGAAATGTATAAAAATTTATAATTCGTATTTCTTTTAAAAATGAAAACTATTTGAGAAATACATTTATTGACTACTTAAACAGTATGAAACATTATTCTTTCCGTCATTTAAAACACTTTTACAACTGGAACTATATGCTTATCTGAAACTATTTAGAAATCAGTTGTTGGCACCACGATTTGAAATTGATGCATTACATCACGACATTTTAAAGAAAATCATATATTTCATCATAAATAATTGGGAGGAAACCAAGAGTTATAAAATTATATATAATTTTTTAAAAAAATTGAAACGAATATAGAAAAATTCCTTTTTACATGTCTTAAATCTATCACTTTTTTTAATTAAATGCATTTCCTGAAGAAAGAAAGAAAAACAAAATACGAAAACGAAACGGTTAATGAATGAGAAAAGAAAGGGAAAAGAAGGTCATATTATCTTAGATAGATAGTTTTTTTTTATGAATTAGCACAAGTTTCTTTATATAAGCATATTTTCAAGTTAAGTGCAATTCACGAATAACCAAAAGTTCTTCTTGAAAAGACTTTCACTGTCAAAACAATAAATATAAACTCTATCAAGTAATAAACTACTAATTTACTCTATCAAGCAAAATTTATAATTAAGAGTTTACGCCGTTTGCAACTGCACAGCAAATCCAAAAATTTTATTTTCCACTCCGCTCACCCCCACCCGCCCCCAAATCTGTTTCGTTTTCTGCAAAGCTACTTTTAATGAAGTGGAGTAAGAATTTTAAAAGACACCTCCTGCCTCCTCATTTCCACTTCTTATTATCAGTATCATGTAAAAAAAACTGCGAAGCAAAATTTATGTAAAATCTTATCTTAAAACATATTCCAGCAATCTGCGCGATGTAAAAACCACATTTACTGCTGTTTGCGAATCAGTGATATCAATATAGTATCCGGATCTGTGTGTCTTCCCAGTGCAATTAGTTTTAAAGTAAGAAAGAAGATTTTACAGATATTTTAAAGAATACTAGATCAATGACACCTGGTATTAGATATAAAAATGAAGGCTCTAGAAATAAAAGAATTATAGAGATATCTTTATTAAGAGTCGGTTTCGGACATTCTACGATATTTCGGACATTCTACTAGATTTATACTAATTTGCCTGCCAGCAAATTAATATAAAGCAAGAGGCTAAAGCGTGTCGAGTAAATTCACTTTATGGAATGGCTCCGTGGAACGAATTCCCTAATTGTAATTTGAAAGCGGTGTTGTTTAATTAGAGATTTTAATAAACTATGTGCTGTTGACTCCTAAAAATGCTGTCTTTGAATTTTCCTCGCCTGTTTCGTGGCCTGTATTTCTTGAGCAATTTAGTATTGCTATTTTTTATAACTTATTTGACTTCTCACCGAACAAATTTTCCGTAAAAGTAAAATGTTAGTCGACGCAATAGCCAGTTGTTTAATTCATGCATTTTATTATTTCTTACTGAAATATATTCAAAATTATATCAGAGATGATTAAATATCTTTCCAAGAAAGGAAAGCATTTGATCCAAGCAGAGTAAAAAGGTAATAGGGTATCTTAATTTTACAGCATTTTACATTATTTTTACATTCATAGTAGCTCGACATATTTTCTTCATATCAGATTAAGACAACTATGAGATATTCTTCATCATAAAGTTTTATCTGACACTGAATTCAGCTTTATAAAATAAAATATACTTTTTAAAAAAAATCATGCAATGATAAAAACTTTTAGCTCTAAGCTTTACATCGGTTTGACTATAAAAAAGTGCATGCTCATAATTTTGTTTAAGTTGTTTCGAAGTAACTCTGATTTTGTGTTGCAAACTCAAATCACAGTTAAAATCACTAATTATAATTTAGTTTTGCTTAGTTACATTAGCGTCACGTTTTTAAAGCAACAATAGAGATGAACCGTGTTCAAATAACGAGGACTACATCTAAGCTCCAAATTTTCATACTACACCAGTGGGAGGATATTTGGTCCCAACGGATTTAACGTTCGTATAATCACATGCGCAAAATGACATTTTAGATTTTATTAGATGTAGTCATTAACTTATTTTTTTTAATCAGAGCTTTTGTAAATTCAAAGGCAACACGTTATTAAAAGCTGATATTTTTCATATGCTCGTACAGCTAATAAAATTTCAATTTTTCACCTACGGAATTTTTTTTGACGCCGAAAACCTCATCCCCAAAACAACATCATGTTCTGACAAGGTAATAACAAAAATCGAAATTTTTAAGTATCAAGAGGGAGTGGGAGACAAATCAAATTTCAGTTCATAAAAAAAACAAAAAGAGCAAAATACTTCAGTGGGTATTTCAATACTTTAAAAAAATTATTCAAATTTCAATCAGTGTATGAAGAGTTAAGAACGCAGCACAAAAGATCATACGTGGAAAGGAACATTAGTAGAGTTCACTGCATAATTTCTTTAAAAAAATACAGCAATCCATTATCGAATAATTAATGCATGCTACGAAAAGAAAGTTACGAAAAGACGTATCACCGCAATCAACCTTTGAAGATAAAAACAAGCGAGAAAGAATAGAAAAACATCATTAGAAAGTGTTCTGACTTAATGGCCAGTTGGTTAAACTCAAGACTGGACAGGCACGCCAGGGTGGGGGAAAGAATACGATATTCATGAGTTACGCACGTGCTGTTCTTTTCAATGGCCTAGACCCAGTGATTCAGAAACGTGTACGTGTTCAATGATCCATGAGAACAGCGTGTTTACAAACATTCCCAATGCAGATATTAAAATCTGCTCGAAATAAGAAGAATAATCTTCTGCTCCAACCGGTTTGTAAGAAGAATTCATCACTTCTCAACGGTTGCTTGGCTTTGCATGCAACTGGAACTCATTTGGTATTCCTTATATTAAGAGCCGGATTACTTCAACTTTCGATAACACAACCTGTCATCACAGCAAACGTGATTTAAAAAAAAGAATGTAACAAATAATATCAATCTAAAAGTAGCATGCTTTTAGATACATGAATTTAAATTGTGTTTAATTGAGTAGAAACAACCAAGGGTTCCAACACGTTGAAGGATATAAAATGAAGACATATTAATAATGCAATGTTTGCTTCAAAAAGACAAGCAAGTTTACTCGGGCACGTCAATGAACTATCAAAAATACCATCGCCGTTTTATCACTTTAATCATGCAGCCAATAAATCTATATTGTAAGTAATTAATAACAGCATTTCTCCTCAAAACAAATAAAAGAAAAGAAAAAAATGATAACATGATGAAAGAGTTATATGGCTTTATCTGTCAGAAAACATTCCATTTTGAAAGGACATATGAATTATTGAAAAGAGACGTTGAAATGTTGAATTTAGAACAAAACTAAGTCGTTATTCCAATAGATAATCTATTTTCCTAATTTTAGCACCTCAATACAATTAATGGCAGGGTTAATGTTAGATGAGTGTTAGTTACATTGAACATAAAACACTTCTACAAAATAATTTATCATCTTCACAATATTGGGTAGATAGAAATGTTAATTAAAAAGTTTATTGGCAACCAGTTTGAAATTTCTCCATTACATCTGTCTTTTTTTTAAGTGGATTTCATATTCAATGATGGATTTATCTTTAGAAAACTTCCTAGGGCTGTAAATCAAAAGGAGGTGCGCAGCAAAGCCAATTTAAAATAAATTAATAGGCCAGCCAAATAATTCAGTAAAAAAATAAAAGTTCAATGAATTTTAAAAAAACAGAAAATACAAAATATACTGAAGATAAACGTGAATAGCGTGTATTCATGAAACAGCTTAGCTGTTTGGTGAAAACAAAGGATGGATAAATATCAAACATGCATTTGAACTAGAAGAAAAAGTTCACAATGTTTCCTGCGGAATTCTGAAAATTAATTTTTGAAAAACAATCGTCTTGTCTTGTAACAATCGTCTTAACCAATAATGTTTCTTAATCTTTTAGTATCTTTAAAAAATAATAAATTATTTGAGAAATTCTTCAATAAAATGTAGAATTGTAAAGATTTTTTTTTACTAGTCTAAAAATGTTCAAAGAATGTTCAATGAATTCGATAATTCAACTCTTGGAAGAGTTAATTCGATATTGAGGGTGTTGCTTTAAAAACACGTCGAGTTGAACTGTAAGTTCATAATTATTCATTTATAATATTAATTAGTCATTTAAAACTTTATATTATATTCTGGACACATCATAAAAAATAGTAGTTTTTATTATATTTGCTCATTTTTTTAATATTATATTTTCTATTTTTATAATAATATTTGTAATATAAGAAATAACATCTAATATTTATGACTAAAATTCAAGAAATTTATTATTTTAGGCGCCCTTGCCTATCCTTTTTGATATTCTAGACACTTTCGGCGATCAACTGGTTTGCCGGAATAAATACTCACTAGAATTCTCAATTAAATATTTTATATTTGGTTACTTAATAGCTTCCTCACAAAAATATTTGTAGGATTCAAATGTTCATAATCACAAAAATCATACAATTTCAAAGATTTTAGGATATTCTAGTTTTTTGTACAATGCATATTTCTAATTTTCTTTAAGTTCCTGTAAAAATTGATCTTTAATTCAAAGTGGGAGTTATTTAACTTCAATTAACATTAAAAAAATTGTAGTAAAACCAGGTAATTTTTTAATATGAATTTAATAAATGGAATCATTTGGCAGTGAAGTCTTATACAATATAGATTGATGGTTTTGAATAATTATCAAAGAATTAGTCAAGAAAAATTCTCCGACTCAGCATAAAATACAATTTTTAGTTTTTACCTTTCAAAAGGAATTAAATGACGTAGACAATATTTAATTTTATTTGAGTCAATAAAAGTAGTTATGCAAAAAAAGAAAGAAAAAGCGAAGTCTAATATTACGAATTTTATAAAATTCTTTGGTCTGAAGGTATAATTTACGATGAAATATTCTAAACAATAAACATTTTAAATAAAAAAAAGAAATTATATTTTTTGGAAACAAATCTAGCCACAATCGAATGGAAACAATCACTACTTGAATGACCTTATTTTATCTTTATTTAGATGCCCTTATTTATTTACTCTACGAAAAGCAAAAGATTTAACGGCCATTATAAAACTGAGGTTGGATAAATATCATGTCTATTTTCAGGTCAAACGATATTAATATAAAACGGATTTTGCTTTATTTCTGAAGAATTGAATCATTTCTATTCGGAGAGCAAAAAAATCTATATGTTTAATCAAAAATAACTTAGAGTTAGAAGAAATAAGGATTATTAATAATTATAAGTGGAAAACGACGCAAATTGAATAATGTTTACACAAAGTTTTAATTATCGGCTTAAATTTATATGCAATGGTACTATATATTCTTAATTTGCATATTTTAATATTCCCATTAATTTTTACAATAATTAAACATTAGTTCCTTTGGAACGAACAACAACTTTTCAGAGGAACCCCGCATCCCTGCGTTAACGAAAAATTTGATTTGCAAGACAATTAATGCACGAATGTGCCGAGCTTTTGAAATGCAATGTCAAATGTTGCTATTCGCCTTGTACATGAGAATTTCTCTACTCGAAGTGAAATTGAAGTTTTGTAAATGTTTCTGAATCATTGGATTTCGCAAATGTAAACAGAAACACGTGCTAGGGAGTGTAGAGAATCTAGTGATCATTTTTAAATGGTTATTCCTTTCTTTTTTCTTTCAGAATGAAAGATTATGAAAAATATTTTAACAAAAAATCTGTATCAATAATCTAAAATTAATTTAGGCACTTGTCTGTAATCATAAAATTGTTTCTATAACCATAAATGTTAGTTGTTTAATATTAATTAACAACATTTTAATTAATTTTTATTATAAATGGAAATGAGATATATGTTTTTACAAATTTAACCAGGTGGATTAATCTCCCCAAAACCTTTCTGCATACTCTTTAATAAACTTGCCATATCAGAGAATGCCTTATATCGCATTGGCATACAATATTAACAAAATATTAAGTTTTGTCGTGAATTCAGCATTTCTACTGAATCTATCCTGTCATCCTTGGCGAGTTATTGGGAGATAAATCCCTCCAATAACTCGCCAAATGAAATTTGTGTTTTAGGCATGTTTTCTCAACCGATTGAAACAAAGATTTGACACAATACTGCAATTATAGCCACGAATTCCCATACCAAATTTGATACATCGCGTTTAATATTTCTAAAGGTATAGACCGACAGACAGACAACCCGTTGTTGGACTTAGGACACAATTTGATAGGTGTCTACCCTAGATCTAAAATAGGTGCACAAAATTTTATTTATTTAGCTCTCTCATTTTGTAGTTATCGTTTTAAATTATACACGAACAGACAAACTTCCCCAGAGCGGATTTTACTCACAATTTCATAAAAATCTAAAAATTCTGTGAGAAGACCTTACACCAAATTCCATTCTTCTATCAATTCGTTTTTGAGTTATCTTTGTCACATACATGACAGATTTTCACCTAAAATGTATTTTTTGAAATCAGGAAGGTATAAAACGTAGAGATTCGTTAAAATCTCAAGTGTATGTGTGTGTGCATGCATGTTTTTACGATTACAATATTTTCTCTATACTGCGTATACAAGAAAGTAAAAATGGCTTTATTTTTATATAAGGCTTAGATTTTAAGAAATATTAGAAACATTTTAAAGAAATTGAGAATGCATTAGGATTTAGCAAGATTGGTCCGAGGTGTACAAAAAGCCGAATCTTTTCAAGTTTCTATGAGGCCATTGTTTTTAACACACGCCTGTCCCAAAGTGAACATTCAGTTTCCATCAAATAAACGAAATCTGAAGACAAAATACTTTTAGAAAAATTCAACACAATAATAAAGTTCATTTTTAACTTATTACTAACTAATTTCATTTTCCACTTTAAAGGAATGGAAATAACCCTACTTTTAAATGACTGGTAATTTTAATATGACTAACAATATTTTGGTCGATGCATTATTTGTTTCAGTTGCAAGATGTTGTGACATATCTCAAAAACAAATATGTTTGTGACATATCTCATGTTGAAACAGAATCAGAAAGGAACTTGAATCGCGGTGCAAAATAATATTTTCATCAAAATCTATGCGAAATATTTCCAGGTAGCAAATTTTATAGCAGACTAGACACGAAATTTCAAATGCCGACGATTGCTATCTCCGCAAAAGGACCTGGCAACATTCTTACCGTCATACGTTTTCTACCCATTATGATTTTTACAACTCTTATTCTCGTAAATATTTTTTTTTCCCGCGAAGCAGACAAGGCAGGTGTTTCGTAGTGGATTCTGCTATGCTTGAATTACTTTGCAGGGTCTCGCTTTGCATCTGCACTAAGTACATACACGAGTATTAGCAGAAAATCGAAGCAGGATATAGCAGAATGCAAATTTCCTTTGCGTGTATCAACTCTACACAAGAAAAATGACATCCCCTGTTCTTCCAGACGTCTGGGACAGCTGTTATTCTTATTACAAGATGGTTGAAAGCAGTTAAATAGTATATCCGTCAAGTAGTGGATTTGGGTATTTTTGCGGTTCTAAACAATGTATATTATGTGGCCATTCTTTTAAGCCCATTTTTTAACATATCAGGGCTTAT
>JAOUZG010024416.1:41614-52816 GCA_026289955.1 Argiope argentata | reverse complement strand
TCTGGATCTGGATCAAATTTTCTTTTTGAAGATATAAAAAGTTTTTGATATTAGATGCTTTTTCTTCTCAACCAAGACCATTTTAAGCACGTCTAAGTAAATATTTCTATACTTTTTAGTCAGTATCACAAAGACAAAAGGACATTTAATCACCATTTTTTAATGATAAATATCAATTATCTTTAAAAACTGAAGGATCTCGGTACTACTAACAGAAGTCTCTAGTTTGAGTCTTTGGGAAAGAAAAAAAGTCTAAACGTTTCATCCACAATCCTAAAATATTCATTAATGAATAATTAAAGGGGAAACAGATGTTTTATCCAAAAATTTATTGTACTTCTAAAATTTTCAGCAAGCTCTCTATTGTATAAAGAGATTTGAAATATAGTGAAAATAATTTTGTACAGCTCTTATTGTTATATTAATATGTACGAGGCATATTCGGAAAGTAAGTATCGTTTTTTAATAAATAGAACAAAACATTTTTTTTTCAAACAAATTTTATTATTACATGAAAGACCAAACCTTAAACTATTTTTCTACGTAGTTTCCACCAATGTTCAAACACTTGTCGTAGCGAGTGACGAGTTTTCCTATGCCTTCCTCGTAGAAACTTGCCGCCAACGATGATAAACACGACTGCACGGCATTTTTAACCTCCTCGTCGGATCCATAGCGCTTACCACCTAACTCACGCTTCAAATGCAAAAACAGGTGGTAGTCAGATGGTGCCAAGTCCGGGCTGTACGGCGGGTGGTCAAACTGCTCCCAACCAAACTGTTGGATCAGTGTTTGAGTGGCTCCAGCAGTATGGGGCCGAGCATTGTCATGGAGCAACACGATTCCTTTACTCAGCATTCCTCTGCGTTTGTTCTGAATTGCTCGCCGTACTTTTTTTAAGGTTTCACAATATCGTGCGGCATTTACTGTTTCACCTCTGGGGAGAAATTCTGTGAGCAAAACCCCTTTCCTATCCCAGAACACAGTGCACATGATTTTTTGTGCTGACATTGTCGTTTTGAACTTTTGTTTTTTTGGTGATTGTGTGTGCCTCCACTCCATTGATTGTTGTTTGGATTCAGGCGTAAAATGACGAACCCAAGTTTCATCACCAGTCACAATTTGTCTTAAAAAGTCCTCACCCTCATTACTGTACCGTGTGAGAAATGTCAAAGCACTGCCAAGTCGCTTGGTTTTGTGACCATCAGTAAGCATTTTCGGAACCCATCGAGAACACAGCTTGTGATAGCCTAATTTGTCAACAACAGTTCCGTACAACACAGTACGTGAAATTTGTGGAAATTCGTCTGAAAGTATCGTTATTGTGAATCGTCTGTTCTCTTTGATTTTTTCATCAACTTTCCGTATCAGATCGTCATTGACAAGAGAACGCCGACCACTCCGAGCCTCATCGTGAACATTTTTTCGACCTTCATTAAACATTCTAACCCACTTCCGCACCATTCCATCACTCATCGCGTTTTCACCATACACTTCTTTAATTTCACGGTAAATTTCAGCCGGTTTCACATTTTTTGCGTTTAAAAAACGGATAACAGAACGAATCTCACAGTCGGCGGGATCAGTAATTGTCTTAAACATTTTAAACAAGCACAGCGAACTGGAAACACAACCTACAGCGTCTAAAATGGCGTCAGTTGAGAGTCAGTGAACAAGGAAGACTAGTGCGCATGCGCAGAACGCCGATCGCAGTGCTGCAGCGGCAGTATAATGAAACGGTACTTACTTTCCGAATATGCCTCGTAACTATATACAATAATTCATTACTTCATAGCAAAACATTCAATCTATATTTTATCTTATTTTAATACAACAAAGCTTGTAAATTACTGCGTAATTACAATTACTTCTAAAGAGCAAATTCAAATTTGTAAAGAATGAAACACATTCAAGTTCTATTTTATACAATTTTGGATCAAATCTCTGAAAATATTTTTATTGTTCTTAAAAAGTTCTTAATTTATTCTTAAATTTGTTCTTAAAAAGTTCTTAATTTATTCTTAAATTTGTTCTTAAAAATCCTCAATTTTCTTTTCTAAAATTAAGATGAATATATAGTTTCTTTAATTTTAAAATTTTCTTCTCCTGTTTCATTTTTGATGAAAAAAGGCTTACAACCCAGAATTAACTGAAGAATGCTTTAAAATCGATTGACGGTTTTTTAAGTTTAGGTATATTAGCGTCTCATCGTAAAGCAGCACAAGGGCTATTTTGGCATGAATCTCATCATTTTGAACCAATGTCCGATGACGAGGATGACACCTGAGTTGTTACCCCTCTCTACACACTACACAAGAGGACACTTGTCTCTAAAGATTCAACAAGCAACAGGCCCACTTAAACGGGTCTCTAACCTGACACCCTACGGCTCATGAGCAGAGACCTAACCGTTTGAAGGAATTTGTATCCGAAATAAATTGTGCATGTGTACGAGTTTATGTGTTGGTTCTCTAAAAGCTAGACCGTCTGATCTACAGCTACTAAAATTGGCACATAGATGGCGAGAATGTACTACATCTTCTTTTAAATTCCACTTCTTGGATTAATTTTCGAAGGAAAAAAAACGTATTAACAATTTAACTCAGAATGGAAGAGAAGCTTGTATTTATTGAATTTTTTAATTAAAGGTGTTTTATCTATTAATTTTAAACGCATACCTTTGAAATGGCCAAGTATTTTCATTAAAAATAAACTTGGAGAATAAATGACCAGATACAATACTTAATTATCTTGGGATAATCATGTGTATTTCCAAAAATTAAACAGGGAAGAAAATAAGGAATTCTTAAAAAACTTCTATAAAAAAAACCTTTACTGTTTAAAAACTCTTCATCAGAGCAGAGCCTCCCAATGTCTATTAAGATCTTATTAAATGAGATACAGTAAGAAAAAAAACATTAATTAAAATTTTTTTAAATGAAAATTTGTATAACCCAAGGGAGATTTATTAAATGTAGTTGAGAAAAATATTTTAGTTCTCAAGGTCTTTCATAATCTTACATTTAATCGAATGTTTTACATTTTATGTTCCCTTTAATTTGACATATTAAAATTTTCTCAAATGATTAATGGAAATAAATTACGAATTTTTTCATTTGAGAATATTAAGAACATAAAAATAAAACTTATGTTCATAAATAAAATCGCTGTATTTTATGTTCTTCAGAAAAGTAGACTCATATACTCATAATCCTCGTGTACTTATATTCTACTGACCGAGCAATGGCAACTTTTAAAATTTTTATCGTTGATATAAATTATATTTTGTTAATGTACAGTGCTATACAGTAAATTATAGTAAAACTAATTCCAATTAACCATCAATTAACTCCAATCGTAATTTTTTAAATCATAAATATTTAAAAAAAATTAACAATGTTCACTAGGATAAGTTAATATTTAATTCAGTCAAAATGGGTAAGGTTTGTGTAATTCAGTAGGATTAATTAGTAATTAATTTAAAGTAATAAATTGAAAAGTATATATGAATGATTCTTTCAAAATAAAAAAAGTATTTTTCAATTTATAAAAAAAAATCAGAATTCTTTGAAATTTTTGGAATATATTTGCAGATTAATGAAATTTTATAAAATTCAAGAAAGATATTTGAATATCAAGTTCTCTAATGTGGGTGTGAAAGTAAAAATATTAAGATGTGAAAATAAATCCTTACTTTGTCATAAAATTGAAATTTAATGGATATTAAATTTAGAGATATTTAGTTTGGAAAAAAAAAGGATTATCCCGTAACTTGCAACGCATATGTTTCGTGACTATGCATGATTTTTAAATGTTTAATTTATAATAATAGATAATGGTATATGTCTTTATTAATTACAAAGCGATCTTTATATATATTCTATAAAATAATAAGAGATAATAAGATATCAAAAATTAGTCAATAAGTTCCTATGCAAAATTTTGTTGCTCTTATTTTTCTATTTCTATTTTTTTCTTTTATAGAAAAAGTAAAATTTTTCTAATTTGTATTTATATTTTCCGTTAAAAAATCAAATTAAATCTCACTTTTTTAGATTTTTTTCTCAAATTTCCTCAACCATACTACCACCATCTTTACACAATAATTTTTTCGTCCGAAAAAATTCTTAGTAGTATATTTATGGAATGTGTTAAAAGTATATACACTCATAAGGCTTATTGTGAGAAAACAACTCCAGAATATATGCATTTGCATTTAGTTAATAGAGTGAAGAATCATTTTGCTTTTCTTCAAAAGAATATAGATTTGTTATCTTAGGTTTAGGAGTTCAATTTAAATTCGGATTTATACAGTTGGGTTAAATTCAGTTTATCATTAGAATTTATTTTACGTATATTGCTATAACATAAATCATTATTACCAATCCTAAAAATGAGGAAAATGGTAACAATTTAACCGAATAGAAATGTGATCTTTATCATTTATACCTTAGTAAATAATCCAGGATTAAATTATCTTTTAATTGATAATATTTTGGATTTTGATAAAATTAATGTTTAATACACTGGAATTAAAAAAATAATAATAATGAAAAATCGTTTTTTATTATTTAAAAATTTCTATCTATATATTTGTCACTTTCAGCTTTATTAGTATGATAAAACCAAGCACTGAAGATTTTACTATTATTAAAAATAAATAAATAAAATCAATTTGCCAGATTTTATATTTTTTCTTAACATTAAATGTATATTTATTCATAAGTAAGAAAACTACGATGCTATGCAATTCTTTATTAAATCATTAGATATTGACAGATTACATCATAATATATAAATACATAAAATTATTTACGAAATTATATTAAATAATATTTTATTATATATTTTATGTGAATAATATATGATTATAATAAATAATATTTTATTATATATTATTGTTAATTATATATGATTATAATAAATAATATTTTAAAATTAATTTGCAGAATAGACATTTATTCATGTTATTACGTAATGTGTGTAAATGATTTTTAAATCATTTTCGTGCTAATTTGAAATTTCTTTGACAGTATCACGCATAATTTCTGTTCTTAATTTTCGTTTTTTTATTGCGATCTAATGAAAAATTCAGAAGTGAAATATCAGAATCCGTAAACATGTTTTTTACTTTTTCTGAGAGATTTTTCTTTTCTATGTAATCATTAATTTTAATTAGGTTTTAATGCAAAACATAATTATGTTTTAATGTCAACATTTTATCATTGGTTTGCTGATTAATTTTTGTTTAGAATAAAATATTACATTTTAAAATCTAAATCCCCAAATAATTATCAATAATAATTATATACTTAATTATACTTTTTAATTTAATTGAATCCTTTGTGAAGTGAAGTATCATAAATGAACATCATGCTTATAAAAACTAAATACATTTCCAACCGGAAGATTTCAGACTTTGCGATTTTAAATTTTTGTGCATTTATTTCGAAATGATTAATAATCATGAAGGGAATAAAAATATTATACAATTGAGTATGTATAGCTTTTTTCCTGCTTCAAACACCATTTGTAATTAAATTCGTGGCTTAATTAGAATAGCAGACCAATTTATTATCCAGGCTTTAGAAAATAATTATATTTTTTAAATCTTCGATGCTTAATTTTAACTCAAAACATCATATGCGGTTGTAATAAAAAAAGAACAAATAAATAAATTTAAAAAAATCGAAAACTATCTCTCTTGCAATGAAACTACATGCAAAACTAATAATATTAATTGGGAACATGGTATTTCACTAGCAAGAAATTTTTTTTTGACCTTGACTGAGATAGTTATTTGCGTAATTCTAAATTAAAAAGATAGTTACTTTCAACTTTTAGCTCCAATTCATGAATATCGCCTTTAAAAATATATAATTAAGAAAGTATAAGCTTTCTATTTTTAAAATGTGGTCCTTAATTATGTTGAAATTTTTATTTGATATCTTGGATCGCACATATAATTTTTATACGTACTGCATATGTGAGTATATTATTGAATTGGGAAACTAATTTTAATTTCTTTCAAAGATTATTGAATAAATACTGTTATAACTCTAGTAAATGAAAATATTCTTGTATAAAATAATTTTAAAATTCTATTTAATATGTGATGTATACAGTTTTAATATTTAACTTGCTAAAAAATATTATATATTTAAATAAATTATATCAATTCTTAAGATTTGGTGCTTAGCTCCGTCAAGACTGTAAAGTCCCAAACGGTCTGACATAACATTACAGCAGGACGCATAGAAATCACTCACAATTTCTTTTCCCTTTCGTAAAGTGGGACTGATTGAATACCTTAGAGCATGAGCTTTGAGCTGAAGAGACGATCTCTCAGATGGTTTGGGGATTCGGAAGATTTTCAAAGTCCTCTGAGAAGATGTCCAAGAGTATATTTGTTAGCCTATTAGTCATTAGGTAAAAGAATGTTTTTGCATACCAACATTTTAAGAATATGCCTGTTAATATGATAGATTTTTCGGATAGGGGATTTTTCATATTTTTGAAAGAGGAAGTTGAAACTATTTGTATTCCTAGATATATCCCAAGAACTTAAATGATTTAATGCCCAAGAGTGTTAAAAATTTAAAAAATAATGAGGTATTTTTCTGCATGATAATTCTTAATAATAATATTATTGAAATAAAGATTTTATATTATTGTTATATTGATGCACAAATCAGAGTAACTAGTAGTATTTCATTTGTGATTGGTTGATCTGTCGTCCGAATCCAAAATAAGAAATTTTATCCAAAATACTTTGGGATTTTTTAAATTTTAAATTTTTTCTATTGTTTATCTAAAATCTGAAAAGTTCTATATATTTCTTAATTATTTAGATATGGAATATTCCATTTATGGTCTATCATTTATATATGATCTGGAATGTTTTTACTAGGATCTAGAATCTATATTTTATCTGGAGGGTTCTATCTATGATCTATAATCTATACATGATCTGGAAGGTTTTATCTATGATCTAGAATCTATATTTGATTTAGAAAGTTTTATCTATGATCTAGAATCTATATTTGATTTAGAAGGTTTTATCTATGATCTAGAATCTATATTTGATTTAGAAGGTTTTATCTATGATCTAGAATCTATATTTGATTTAAAAGGTTCTATGTATGATCTAAAATCTATATTTGATTTAAAAGGTTCTATGTATGATCTAGAATCTATATTTGATCGGGAAGTTTCTATCTATGATCAAGAATCTATATTTGTCTTGGAAGGTTCTGTCTATGATCTATAATTTATATTTGACCTGGAAGGTTATATCTATAATCTAATATCTATATTTCATCGGGAAGGTTCTATCTATGATAAAAAATATAAGGTCTGGAAGGTTCTAGATCTTTCTTAATTATTCTCATTGAATTTTTCTTGAACATTCTATACATGTATAAAAATTGAGCTCAATCAGGGATATGTTAGTTATCAGTCCCATGCTGTTGTTATTAGCATCGTTTTAATGAGTCTGCTTGTTTAAATTAATGGCGTAATTCTTTAAGTCTTCCAACCAATATTATTAATTTAGTAGTATTCTGTAAGAAGTAACTAATTTTTATCTTCCATAAATCTTTGCACCAAAATATCAGTGAAATTTACTTATATTAAAACAAGTAATATAAAAAGCAATTTTTTAAAATCAATTCCTACTTCGGATACTTCTAAAAATATAGGAAGTAAAGAAAAGCTTTATTTTAGTTACTTTTCATTAAATAATTACAATTTTTGTTCTCGTGTTTTGTTTAACAACTTTGGGAAGGCTGCAGTATTTTCTGAGGGCATGAACCCCACATCGCCCGAATAACGACCACCTTTGACTCAGTTTCTATAGTGGTATAACTCTCAACATGGAGAACTTAGCGACCAGGTTCGAACTCGCAGAAGAAAAGATGCAAATCTAAGGACATAACAATCAAGCTATTCTGACCTAACAGTTACAACTACTAAAAAGAACTACTATAAAGGCGAGAAAGTTATTTTTTAATTAATAAATAAAAAATGATTGAATTAATATTAGAAAACCTTTATTGACATCAAATGTCATCCAATACGAGTTTTAAAATATGTACTTGAACTTGATTGGATGAATAGAAAATATTTTATTAACGATTGAAAATTTGAGCAAGATATATAGATATAGGGAGAGTGTGAGCTAATGGCAGGAATTGAATGATAATTTTTATAATAGATATTTCTATGCATTTTAAATTCTAGTTCTTCAAATCATCTCTCTACGATCCAAAAAAATACTTTGTGCAAATGTATTTTTGATAAATAGAAAAAAATAAATAATAAAGAACAACAAAGGCAACTTTCGGGCAGTCAGCCATGACTAATGATTCGGCGCTGTCCACTACCCATTATCACCTTAGCTATGGAGACGGCTGGTCTACGATAAAGTCTTGGCTACCAAAAATACTTTTCCATCCTGAGGAAAACCTCGAGCTACTATTCTAGGAAAAGAATGATAAAATTCTTTGAAGAGGGGCTAAAGTAATACATTTTTTTCATGTTCCTTTTTATTTTCTTGCATCACTTTTTGCTCCATTTTATAAATTTTGAGACCAGAATCACGGTTTCATAATAAGAGTTTAAGAGTTTTAATTTCAAAAACGTGCATGGAATATAAGATATAAAAGCACTCTCTTATAAAACCGGTTGTTGTTGGTAATTGAAACAAGGAGAAAAATACATCAAAGAGCCCATTTCTATATAAAATAATTTAAACTAAATTATCGCGCTTGTACCACTAACCGCAGGGACAGCGACCTCTGATGCCTGGAGGTGAAGACTCAGTACAGATCAGGCAATGGCTTTTGCTACGTCATTTTATCCATGCTCTTGTTTGTATATCTCAAATCATTCCACCTTTTATATGTAAAGTGTCTGTGTGCAACGTAATCCTGTAAATAAATAACTGTTACATTAATTCTAATTTTAGAGAAGTCCTTAACAGCCCCTACAACTATGAAGTTATTTGAATGTGCTGTGAATTTCAGAGTAACAATAATTATGTACTATATTTTCTACTGGGTTAGGAAGAAAAAAATTTAAAATATATAAAGAATAATCAAATAAACCTTAAAATTAGTTTGTTCATAGAACTACTCACTTGCCCATATTTTTATATCTGTAATATCAGTTTAAATTTCAAGCTAAAACGATATATATTAAACATATGTGGCATAAACAAAAACCATTTTTTTTTCTGTTATACCATATGTTTCATAAGCTAGAGCTAAATATTTG
This sequence comes from Argiope argentata, assembly GCA_026289955.1. NCBI lineage: Eukaryota > Metazoa > Arthropoda > Arachnida > Araneae > Araneidae > Argiope > Argiope argentata. Next base: position 43,540 of record JAOUZG010024416.1, on the reverse strand, counting down.
AGACTTTTTTATTACCAATTCTAAGAAACTATTAGATAAGGAAGCAAAATTTCAAGTTTATAATATGGTTGTATATTTTATATAATATACAGTATATTTTATACATAATTCAATTATTTTATGTGAGAGATTAATAGAATCTGGAAATTAACAAACTGCAAAATCTTTTATTCGTTGCTTCTTTTTTCAAGATAAATCTTGTCTTTACCAAAAATTAAAAAAATTACAAATATAATGTATCAAATATGCTCTTTTTCTACTATTAATAATTGAAAATGTATATTCATACGTATTTATTTTTTATATTCTCTAGATCAAACTGTTTGATATAAAACTTCAACATTTAGCGTTTGTATACTTTTGAAAATAAAATTGTACACTCCTACTATTTATCTCATTTCAGGCTTCCAAAATATAATTGCATAAAACTGATTTTTACATCATTTACAAATTTTAAAAATTATCCTTTTAGTGCCATTAGCATTAAACCCGATATTTCTTTTCAAACTTATCCTTTCTCGCGAAAAGCATATACGTGATTTTTTGTTAGTTTTCCTCTTCCTCCAGAGATCAAGTTGTAAGATAACGAAAAAGAAGTGTGTAGTGGATAATATGATTGACTTTAAACTATAATAACTTTATTTTCTTTGGTAATAATTAGACATTAAAATTTCTCATAATATTAAAAATAGAAAAACAATGAAAAAATAACCCTTTAATCTAAATATTACTGTCGTTATTTGAATCAAATTAAGTAGGACTGTAAAGATACTAAACGTATCTATAGGATATATTCTTTAATTGAATGATGCATTCATAAATGAAAAATTCATATAGTCAATCTTTCTGTTTTTGCTAGTTATAATTTGAGTCTATTTTTTCTAAATGTTTTTTTTAAAATTTATACTCGTGAGTGAAAGAATTTATATAGAGAAAGTTTATTTCTATCACAAGATTATTTAAGTCTATCTTCAGTAAACGACCGTACTTATCGACGTTAATTGACTTCCGATGTTAGTCGAATTTCCCTTTATACTCAAGACGTACTCGAAGCCACACATTTGTAATTTCAGAGGTATTTTCAAGTTCATCCAAAGCAATTTCCTCTAAATTGAAGTCTGTTGAGTTCAATCAAATATATGCGGAAAGACTCCAGAAAATCAAAATCTTTCGGGGGACAGACCTTCATTTATCAAATAAAATTACGTTTTTTTGTTGTTGTTCCGAAGACAATAGAGACGGAAGAACCTTCCTTATATCTTTGAAAAGAACGAAAGGTAAAATAAATATCAATCTTTTTATAGCACACACACACACACACACACACACACACACACACACACACACACACCTCCCAAAATGTCTATCCATGCTAGATTTAAAAATTTATATATAATTAATGCGTTATAACATTAACAAATAGGAATTTTATAAGAATAAAGCACAAAGTCTATTTTGAAAATAAGATAAACTTATTTCTGAATAGCACAGCTTCTTGCTATTTTCAGTACAATAAATATATCGAAAGAAAGCTTCTTGACATCAAGAAGAAACTGCATTTACCCAAATTACGCTTTTTCTCAATGAACTGGAAAAACAGAACGACCAGCGACTGTAAACAAGAACTAAAATTACTGTTTATCCAAGAGAAACTTTTTAGATCGTTTACTCTTTGTTTGATGAAACAATTCGTTGCCAAAAGGATTTTCAAATTCCGAACATTTGTGGAATTTAGAAAGTACAAATAGCTTTAAGATATTTCGTCGGATTTTCTTTATTTCAAATTATCAATGAATGAAAAATAAAGAATGTAATGAGAGAAGTAAATTTTGCGGCAAATATCTAATAAAAGTATGTTTATATTCAGATTATTCAACACTAAATTCGCAGTGTTTGGTTTAAATTTAATATTTTGATTATTCAAAT
>JAOUZG010024416.1:0-16614 GCA_026289955.1 Argiope argentata | reverse complement strand
CGTTCCAAAGCCTATTGTAGATTCTAATATTGCATCAGCAAGTATAGCGGGAATTCCTATGAAATTTCAATCAACTAATAATTTGGTTAAAATACGTCTATAAAATAAATTATTGGTATAGCCCACTAAGTCTATTCACACTATTTAATATTATTTAAGAAATGGCGGAAATTTGAAAAAGAAGAAATTGATGGGAAAATAAGAAGAATTGTTCCTGTATTGCTTGGTGAAATTTCTTATCATTCAAACACCCCAGTTTGAGTTGCTTGATCCTGTTTTTTTATGTGTGTTCATTCATACCGATCTTAAAAAACGATCGGTTTCACAATTTCAACTTCATACATCAGATGATTTCCCAGACCAATCTCCCTGCATTTCAATCCTATTGATAGGGTCAGGAATCATAGGCGATGACGGAGGACGAAGATGATGACTATTGCCAACCCCAAGAGTTGTTCGCCTGGTATCACTGCGATCACGTGATGTGTCCTTGCAAATCGATATCGAACAGCATTCTGCCTGCAGATAAGTGAGAAGAATCCTCCGGAAAGCCTCCCTGAATTCAGTGTTGAATATGCTGTATATGATTGGATTCAGTGCCGAATTGCAATATCCCAACCATGTCAGAAACTTGAAGACCATATCTGAGATGCAAGACTTGCAAACGGCAGCCACGATGTTAATACAAAAGAAAGGTACCCAGCAAACAAGGAAAGTTCCCATTATGAAACCTAATGTGATAGCTGCCTTATGGTCCATATTGTGATGATTATGATTGCTGTTACAGGATTTCGATCCAGAATGCTTTGAACTAATTGTCGTTTTAGTAACAGCTCGTATATTGCGTACATGTTTGCGGGCATAGAGGTAAAGTCTAGTATACAAAGCAACCATTACCACACACGGTGCATAAAAGCTTATTATAGAAGAAACTATAGCATATACAGGTGTCAAGTCCAGTGCACAAGTTGGGCGGAGCTCTTCATCTAGACTGTCTGATACTTTTTTCGGTTTGTGCCACCCAAGACTAATGGGAAGGAATGAGACTAAAGCAGACATGATCCAGATTCCACCAATGGCCATCAGGACGACTCTTTTTGTCATCCAGCGTCCGTAACGTAATGGATCCTTGATGTGAATGAACCTGTCCAAGCTTATAGCGCAAAGATTCAGAATAGAGGCTGTTGAACACATGACATCGAATGCAATCCACGTATCACAAAATTGAGGTCCAAACATCCAATATCCCATGACGTCATTCGCCACAGCAAATGTCATAACTAGCGATGATACGAAAAGGTCCGATATTGCTAAAGATACTAGGAAAAGATTTCCTAATTTGCGGAGTCTTCTGTCTGTGTAAATAGCGAGGCAGACTAAAAAGTTGCCTGTTAATGCCATGAAGATGATTATTGCCAGAGGAATGCCGATGAGACACTTGGTGGTAATGTCCCAGGAACTATCTATGTCTTCGTCACTCTCCGATGAAGTCGCTGACAAGGATTCATTTGGGAATCCTGATGGTAGAAGCATCATTGATGACTTTTTTCACATCTTTCAGGAATCAATAGATATTGACCTGAAATGAAAAAAAATGCACATGATGATTACTGGAAATGCATAAATTCATCTACATACAAATTTGAGCATTTTTACAATAAAGTTAACGAGAGAAATTTCAGATTTTTCCAGAATTCTCAAAATTATCGACATAGTTACAATTAGTACAGAAAATGCAACAATCACTATTTTTTTAGCAATTTAGTTAATCTAATTGATTATAATTAATCAAATTATAATCTATATAATCGACAATAACCTTAATTTAGAATGATTTCTTTTATTGTTCTCTTAATCTTGAATTAACAACTATTCATTATTTTACATAACAAAATAGCAAATATTTAAGCATCGAATTAAAAAAAAAAATCCTTAAAAAGACTTAGTAAAGAAAGAAAATCCATCCAACTCTAGAAACTATAGCACTATTTTATTAAGTTCGATCTCTAACGATAAGGTTGCTAAGAGAATTTTAATAATAAAAATTGCTATGATATTGAAGTAATATTGTTTGCATATTTAATGCAATACAAGCTCTTCATTCTGATAAATCTCCTTCTATAAATCTATATCAGACCTTAAAAATCTGTGTTAAATTATTCAAAACAAACATGATAAATAAATTTCCTGGATTCATACATTTAATTCTTTGAAAAATGTTAAGTAAAAAGGATTAAAATATAGTGACTTTTAATGCTATGTGAACATTTATCTTCCATAAGAGTTTTCACAGGATAGTTTATACAAATTTGAGGATTATGATAAAAATACAAAATATATGAAATGTTGAAAAAGTGATATATTCATTATAAGAAATCTAAATAATATGTTTCTTTTCATACATACTCTTATAAATCATCTCATATGAGTAAAAATATGTTTGACAAAATTAACAGAGTGACTTTATTAATTAGTGAATTAATTTTGAAATATTAATATCCTTTCACAACAAAATTTACACAAAGGGACTTTCTTTAAAAGAAGAAATTTCAATTCAAGACTTAAAAATATCGAATTTATAATTTTAGATTTATTAAATGGATAGACCTTGAATAATAATCCTTTCAACAAACACAACAAGACACAGGCCATATTTTACTGTAGCTTACTATCCTAGAGAAAAATATTTACACAAATATGGTTGATGGAATGCCAATTACAAAATATTCGGAAAAATGCAAATAAGACATCTACATTGAGGCTAGAAAAAACATGTCTGACGTATTCTTAAAAGCCTCTACGTTTTAACTAACCGAATAGAGGATTTGAAATTGGACCTGTTGACCATAAAACATGGAATTCAATCGCCATAAAACAGAGATCCGAACGCCGATAAGCCTGACACTTTCGAATCACATATCCACTTCCGCTACGTATGAAAGAAGGGAAAAACAGAGACGCATTATATAGCATTTGGTTGAAATTGCCTATTATTTCTGAGAAAACAAAGGCCTATTGCTCGGTGATCATGACTGTGGTTCTATTTGACACTTTGAGACAGGTGCCAGAGATTATAACTTTGCAATCAGTGGATTAAAGTCAATAAATTCTTTGGAAAGATAACGAGTACAAGATTATGGAATTTTCTAGATTTTTTAAATTTAGTGTCAAACAATATCTGAAAAGATGAATTACGAAATATGACATAGCAATACTAATATATGTGTTATGATGATGTTGACGTGTCCACTTTACAACAGAAGTAGTGGGGCAGTAGCCTCTGGGGTATGACCCCTAAGCACCCGAGAGCAGAAGATTGATTTCTATCTCATATAAAGATGATACACCCTCATCACATTTTCTTGCACAACACCTTTTTTACAAGGGGGTACATTCACACTCCTCACAGATATAAGAACACAAAAGAACATGCCTTGACCGGGACTTGAATTCAGGACGCCAAGCACACGAGGAAGACCCTACCTCTGTGATAGAAAGACGGAAATATATGTATTACGATTTATGTATTTAATATTTTCTACTTAGCTTAAATCAAACACTAGAATTTGTTTGTTAATGAACTAAATGCTTATAATTTCTAAAATCCTCACCATAATACCAAAAATGTAGTCTATAGAATGGAAAAAGAATAACTCAATTATAAAAGTGTCAAAATAAGCAAAGTTATATAAATTTTCGAAATTAATGTAGTTATTTCTATGTATTAGTTTTTAATAGCCTATATTATCAAACATTTTTTTAGTTATAATGTGCAAATAATAAAATACTTCGAAATCTGGCATTTGTATTTTCATACTTATGTAAAGCTAAAAGTTATGATGGCAATTAAATCTGCGTGAAAGGTTATTCTAAAATATTCATCTGGTATAGTCATACCCTAAGCATTCCGTTGTAGTAAATGATACCTTGAAAGTAAGTGTTTTATAATCATTTAACTTTTTTTTCAAATGACACAATTTTATTAATCTCTTTTTGACGTAAAAATAAAAATAATTTCCTCTAACAGAAATGCAATTTTATCATGAGATAAATTTATGAATAATTTTATACTTCTAAATCCACCTTTCTTTAATTAAAATATTGCAACTTAATTCATATTATAAGTATATTAAGTTAAGGCTTTTAAGTCCAGAAGATACGAATGAGAAATTTTGTGTGAAATTCATATTTAGAAATAACTAGTCGTTTAATTTTGTCAATGAAACACAAGAAATCTTCGTCAAACAATATAAAATATACTTTTAATTTTTTCCCCTTGAATGAATTTTAATTTGTAATTTTTCCTGCGAAATTTTTAAAGAAATTTAAAATCTTATATATGTATTAGTTTATTTGTCTGGTAAAATTTTTATTAAAGGGGAATTTTTTAACAATAGTTGTATATCTATAACTATTTCCAACGTCACTTAAAATTAAAAAAAAATATTAGATTTACTATAGGAAGCAATAAGAAAATAAACTTTGAAAGAAATGATTTCTAAAAGGACTACTGGATTTGCTGGAAAGATTTCAAAACTTTAAGATGATATTATTCCCCCAACTTAGTTTGAGAGACAGCATTTTTTTTTTGCTCGATAAATTTTAGCTTCAGCTTAGAAGCTCCATGAGTACTTTTCAGAGTAGGAATTTGAATCTGCTTATATGAAATCATGAAAAGATGTAATTGAAAAAGTGTTTCCATTTATATAATTTTAAGATTGTTTGATAAAAAATTTTTTCTCTATACCTGTTAAAAGCATTTTAAAGCACGGAATAGTATCTATATAGTAATGTCAAAATAAAATACGTAAAAATAGAAAAAAAAATCAATTTCCTTTAAAATTAAATAGAAATACTTTTAAAAATTATAATTAAATTGTCTGGAAATACACTTATTTTTAGTTTATAATTTGATTTAGAAAAAAGAAATGAATACATGATATAATGATAATATTCATTAAAAAACAAGGGAACTTTGATTTTATTTATAGTTTATCAAGGCTTTAGAGACTATGATGGTATATTGGAAAGATTTTTGTTTTGAGGTCCTTTGGTATGGCAGTATACTTAGAGAGCAGAATATCATTTCAGCTTATTAAGCTTATTAGTTTCCAGTATAAAAACTACAATAGCACTCAAATATACCAGCTGTGTCACTAATTAAATTAAATTTTTTGAATGTTAGTTATAATATATAGTAGATGAATCCAAAAGGAAAAGCTTTAGGTGTTTCAACCCCATTTGGTTTAATGATTTAAAATTCGATATGCATTGAATTTTGTTACTCATTATACTTTAAGACCAGGATCTTTCAGAAGTTTAAGCACAGTAATTGTCTCTTGCTTTTTCCAGTGGCACCAACTACAGCTAAAGGTACGACTTACCTACTTCATACCCTTTTACAAGGGGGCAAATGCACAGACTTTAAGCAGAAAGCCGGCTTAGTTTACAAATTAAGGAAAAATGAACAAAAATTCCAGATCTTCTCTCAATCATTGCTTACTGCGAGTGTTTCTGTTCAGAGTTTTGGGTGCACTGTATTTGTTTATTTTGGCATTTTGAAGAAGAAAGATATGAATTTATGAGTTTGTGTAAAATTTTTAGAAAACTCTGCTCCCACTCTGTATTGATTTTTTATTTATTATAAAATATTTAAAAAGAGTATAATTTTAAACAGTTTCTGTTTTATGAAGAATTCTCACAAGTGACAATCGGAAAAATGGTCCAGGTGATTTGAACATTGCACAAAATTCCATATTATTTGGCATATTTCATGTCTAGAAACTACATTTTGACGAGCAAATTATTATTTTAATATCCATAGAATTATGGATGATTAAAGGACCATAGATGCATATGGGCTTTATCCAAAACGTATATTAATACTCCTTTAAACATAAATTGTCACAAATTGTAGAAAAATGAAAGCCTCTTCCCTTGATGAATAAAATTTAATTTCGACACACAGACGCTATTGATCTTTTAAATGCGAATTAAATCTATCTTAATTATGGCCCAACTCCCCCAATAAAACACTGCAGCTTTCTATTTTCATAAATGCAAGATACACACTGAAATACCTACGGTTTAAAGTTACAAAGCGTGATAGATTCCCTGGAAAATCTAAATTTAATAATTTTTCGCTTTTTTTATGTGATGCTTCACAAAAAGATTCACCAGAAATGTTCTAACATTACAATGTATAAAAGTGGTGGCATAGAAAGATAGGACAATAGCATTTTGAACGACAGAAGTATCATTAAAAGATATTCTTTGTAATTATTGGTTCATTGCTAAACTTTTACTTCAATTCGGATAATAATATAGAAAAAAATTATGAAAATACAGGTGAATTGCAATTTTATTTTTACGATCAATTTCATATATATCAAATAACACTTTCTATATCCTTCATCCTTAGTTCATTTCGCTTAAATCAAATAACAAAAAATATCAAATTAATTTAAGCTATCCATATATTTTTATTAACAATTCAACGTTCTGATTTTTTGCTGAGATTAGGAAACACTGTTCGAGATTTAATGAAATTAGTTTTTCACTTTTTAACAATCAGACACTAAAAAAATGTCTGCGTTTTTAAAGTTCTCTCAGACAACATTCATTTCATTACGAAACGTAGTTTTTTAAAAAAAACAAGCGGAGAAAGATAATCTAAACTCTACTTTTAAAAAAAAACTATGAAACTTCAGATTATATAAAAAATTCAGAATAAAACATAAAACTAAGTTAAAAAGAAATTTGAAACAAAAGAAGAAACAATAAAGGATATCAGTTTGGAAGGATATTAAACGCTGCTATCTTAAATTTATTAATTTAATCTTAACTCGATCCTTGCTTTTTTGCAGGATAAAAAAATAGAAAGAGAAATAAATTAAAAGCGAATAATTCAACATACAATAAAACCAAGAAAAAAATTAACTTTTGTTAGAAATCAACTTATATTGAGAATAATTAAATGTCTTCATAGGTGCATATGTATATTTCCAATTCCGTAATTCAAATCATAGTACTAGAAGTAATTAAAGGAAATTAAAAGCGTTGCTAAGAGATTAGAATGTTTCTTTTCAATAGTTTTCAGATAAAACAATAAGTTAGGAATAGTAAATTTAATTAGATTAACAATAGTTGGTAAAAGAACATGAAAGCTATTATTATTTGATTTTAATTTCAAAAATACTTTTGTTATTTCTATTTTAATAATGAAAATTGAGTTTTACATATATTTCAGTTTCATATTATTTGATAATTTAGAAATTGCCAGAAATAAAAAAGAGTATTTTTTTCTTTACTTTATCAAATATATATTTTCTTTACTTTATCAAATATACTTTATCAGAATTTTATTAATAAAATTTACTTTTGATGCTTTAAAAGTAAAAATGCTAAAATATATATAAAAGAAACAGGAAATTTTCTAAGAAAATTAAATTTGTAACTGTATTATCCTTAAAGTGTTACCTGTAAATCTTCCTTTATTATACTTTTGTTTTACTATCTCATCATAAGTAAGTAATTTCTACAGCAAAATATTTCTTGGTAATTGTAGGTCAACACAATTTACATATATTCCAAATAACATGGACATTTTTTTTCTTAAACAATTATATTTTTAAGCTCTTATTTTACCGTCGAATTACTTTAATATATTAATTTCGGTTTAAATGAAAGTTTGATAAAAATAAAATGAAAGCATATACATCAAGGACATGTTTCTTAAACATTCTACTAATTTTTCAAATGTTAATAACTAAAGTTACATAGCAAACTTGTGGACATAAATTGTTTTGAAAGTTTGAAAAATGATACTAATTCGTTAGATAAAAAGTATTTAATTACAAAGAATATTTGACGCGTGAATTTTCCTAATTTGGAATTCATAAATTGTTTTTAAGATTTAGATAACCTTTCCCCTTATTCTCATTAAAAATACTTTTATTACAAACACAAATATTATTATTTATTTTTTTGTTAACAGTTTTTTAACAAACTAAATATCTATTAAATTTTATTTTCTAAATCTATGTTTCTTTACAGGAAGAGAGGTAATTACAGCTTTATTAGTTTTAAAGTGATATTTTGGATATCATCTCCTGTGAGTATTTTTTAAAAGTCAGACAAGATTTTTTTATGTGCTGTCGAACTGATTATTTATATTGTGTGCCAATATAAAATGTAATTGGTTTTGAGTATATGTGACGTTCTCAGAAATATGTGTCATAACAAATATTAATTAACAATTAGCATCACGGTATGTAACAAATGAGTGCTTAGGATAAAGCAAAACCACATTTTTATTCTAAGCTTAGTCAGAAAAATTTGCAAAAATATTTCAAAAATTTATTTTTATAAGATTTACTGCACTATTGTTATATTAACTGAATAATGTTGAATAACATTGATAATATAGCACAAAGCTATTGTACGATAGTTTTTGATATTATGAATGTTATTCATAATATCACCTTAACCTTTTGAAACTATCAATATAATACAGTTTAAATAGATCAATTTTAATTCAGTTAAAAGTCCAAGTGCAGTTTGGTCAATTTAAAACAAACTTCCCTAGGATTGTTGTAACTTACTCAAAATTGACGCAATTGCATAAATGATGACATCACCATAATGTTTTCTGTTATATAATAATTAAATTATCAAATTTTTAGCAGTTTTAATTATCCAATTTTAGTACTTAACGCCATAATACTAAAAGAAATACTTCAAAATGCAACCACTCAAAAGTTTGTGTCAAACATGAATGTTGAACATTATTCTTCATAATTTTACAAACTAATTCAAGGTTTATTTGATCTAATCTTGATTTAAAACCTTATATATAACAATATTTTCCACATTATAATATTATTATAAAAGCTTTGAAACAACAATACGAAGATCAATATTCAGAAAAAAGATTTATTTTATGAATAAGCAATGAATTTTGAAATTTACTGTATACATATATGTATTTACTTATTATTAATTTCCATGCTGAAATGTTTAGGCTGTTGTATTATCTGTAAATTCAGTCAAAATTTACAGATAATGCAGTACAAAAGAGTACAATTACAGTAATACCACAGTTTACAGATAAAAATCATTCAAAAAGCATAAACCGATAAAGATTGTCTCAAAGTATATAATTCAAAACACTCTACAAGAAAGAGTCAAAAGGTATTAAATTTAGTACTGAATTGTTTCTTAATTAACAATTGTACACAAATAATAGGTTTTTCAAAATTTCAATTTTATATGTCAAGGAAACATTTCACTGTTTTTTCTTATTATCTTTGGAGAATAAAAACTCACAGCAATCCTGTTGATGTCATTGCGAAATTCAGAAACTCGAAATTTCAGTGATATAATTATTGTTTCCGTAAATTTTTTTCTCTAATTTTAATAAATTATTAAAAACAATTTTAAGATATTTTGCACCATTCCTTTTAAATGTTTTATTCACTATTTTTTTTGGCACGTGCGCTGTGATTACATTATTCACTGTTTCTTTGCTACATAAATTAAAACAAATATAAAGATTAAAATAAATTAAATATAACTAAAACTTACATTTCGAGCTAGTGTTCTAAATATTATACGTATAATCCTCTTTACCATTCAAATAAGTCGATATATTTAATATTTATTACTTCAAAAAAAAAGAAAATATTAAAATTGCAATGCAAAAATAAATTAGAGAATAAATATAATAAACTATTTTCAGATTTTTACGAGTAATTATCTTGTTTTGAAAGTTTTAATCTTAAAATTAATATTCTTACATTCTCAAAATATTTCTTTTGAATATGAAAGAGAAGAAAAGAGTCTTATCGCTCTGAAAATTGAAGCTGCTTCAGTTTTGATATCAAAAGCAAATTTGTTGAACAAAAGCGTAAACAATATTGTAATTTTATTTTATATTTTTTTCAGATATTTCGATAATTAGGTTTTAAAAAGTAGTGATTTTTCTTTGTTCATATATAAATTGATTTCAATGGCGATATTTCTAAGAAGGAATTTACAATTCTAAATTATGAGAAATCCCGATAAGATTTAGATTAAATCTTTAAAACAAGTTTTTCCCAATCACTGTCAGCGCGTGCCTCCTGAATTAAAATTCTAATTTATTTGATAAAAGTTAGAACAGAAACTATTGGATATACATTTTAAACCTCATTTCTTAATTACATAAATCAAACATAAATCAATTTTTAAGGTTTCATAATCATATACAATATATTTTGTTTTACTGCATCAAAGAACTTTTTGAAAAGTTCATATCTATTTAAAAAATGCAACCGGTTTTATTCAAATTTTTTTTGACAAGATTCAATTCTAATATTAAATTTAAAAATCAATAAATGCTTCACAAAATATTCGCCAGCTTTAAAATGTATACTTCAAAATCAATGGATGATAATTGTGATTGATATTTTGTTTTTTTTTTAATGTAGAGATGAAAGGAAAAAATAAATTGGAACAAAAATTATTATTATGCAATATTATTATTTCATAAAATCTTGGCATTTTTAACCATAAAGAGAAACCATACTTCTCATTTTAGTTTCTTTATTATTTCAAACTTAAATTTGTCTTATGTTGCCAATAAGCAACAGAACAAAAATTGCTTTCAAGGGTATGAGAATATATTTGAAGTACTATTTTGCAAGTGATGAATTATTTTAGCCGCAAAATGATACGGCATGTTGCAATTTTGGTAAGAGTTCAAATTTTGTTTTTCAAGATACAAGTATATGTCTGCATTATTATTTTTGCAAATTAGAGGAATTGAAATTGTTACAATGAAATGCACAGCAATGGTTTTGTGTTAATGAATAAGTTGATATTTTTTTTCCTGTATATGTTTTGTTCGCTTATTTATGTAAAACATATTTTGTGCTGCAATGTTGAATCAAAAGTTAATACTTGAAAAACAAGGTACTTAAATCTAAATGATTATTTATGAATTATTTTATTCAATGTTGTAGACTGGATATAATCAGTTTCTTATTTATAAGCCATACTGAAAGCAAAATAAGGTTTTTAAAGCATATTGTTATTAATGTATTTAAGAAATCAAATTTAACGAAAACATTTCATTGTTATTCCTTTTAAAGAGTCAGGTATTTAATTTAATTATTCGAATTAAAAAATAGTAGTAGTAGAAATTTAGTTATAGTCAGATTAGTTTTGATACCTACTTCGAGGATGCACAAACAAAACAAATTATTTTTTTTCTATTTATAAGGAAGAAATTATCAAATAACTTGATTATGAAAATTGCTCAAAATAGATCTTAAATGGAACAAAACTTTATATTCCATATTATTGGCATTTTTGAAATCATCACTGAACAATTCACTAAGAAAAACGACCAACCATGCACATTATGAGATTTTTTTTTAAAAAAAATGCATATCATCATTGATGAGTTATCGCCGTTTTGTCCTGAATCTGAAATGGTCTAAATAACGACCAACTCCACATCGATACTTGATTAAAGGTGATGTGTTATGGTTACCTGGCCAAACACTTTTCTTTTCAGCAAACCTACGAAATCCCCTTAATCCCATAATCAAAACTGACCCTATTAACAAAAAATATTCTATGATTTCTCCATGATGCTGTTGGGTTTTCCGAATACCATGAAACATCATATAGATATTGTAACAATATAGTTGGGGGGGGGGGGTTAGAAGAGAGACAACAGGAGAGACAATTCATCCCCATGCCAAGATGTTCTTCCAAGTGGAGCAAAAACACGATAATTTATCGAGTGATTATTAATCCAGAACCTCCTAAGGCTCCCTCCCCTCCTTTGAGATGAATATCAAAAGGAGCAGTTGCTTTTCAACCCTATTTATTCCAGTGAAGTGTTCTTCTTTTCAATTATTCAATTTTAAAAAAAGAACTTTACTAGATAATATGTTACAGGCAACCGAAAAATCACATCTCAAGTTTTTTTAAAAAATATTTGTGGATTATGCAGTTATGTAATTTGTTAAAGGAATTTAAAAGATTATAGAAATTATTATTCATTAAAAAAATTTAATTTTTCAAGGATTATTTATAAATAATAAAAGATATCTTGATAATTAATTTAAAAGAGACGTTCAAAATAGTTTGAGATAAACTGTAAAAATTTTAGTAATATCTATAAGCATGCCTTTTCACTAGAAGATGTGAATTCAACATTTCTCTTGTTTCAAAGTTCTAAATTCTTATGCTCGAGTCAATAATTTTCGGTTATAAAACTGCTACATAGTTCCAATGCATCGCGTGTCTGTTCTTCATTTAACATGAAAAGTAATTTTTTTGCCTGTCTTTCTTTAAAGATTTTTTGCAGCTATCTTTCTGTTGTCTGTTCTTCTCATTTTCAAAAAATACAAAAAAATATCTATTTTTTATGATAAAAGTTGTCGTAAAATGAATATAAAAGACAGTTATTAATCGGCTATAGATAAAAAAAAATCTATATAGAGTAATTATCGCATAAATTTAAATAAAAATTCTGATTTAGGAAGAATTTTAAAATACTTTAGTGACAAATTAAGAATTAAAAACGACGCCGTGGTAGTTTTTATTAAAGCGCTGTTAATGTATTGAATTTAGGTTCATTAATAGCAATTTTAGGAGTTTAAATGTATGCTATTTGAATGCATTTCTTGTACCAACTACCTTTTTAAATAAACCTTGAATATAAGATATGACGTGTCTGTTGTCCCAATTACATATCATTGTTGTCCATATTTTAATTCCCACTAATCACACTATTGTTGAAGTTGGATTTCAAGAATCATGTATAATTTCACTGAAACTCCAAATGTACTAGAGTCATTTTATTTCCCCCCATTTCCGATACAACTGAAAAGAGGATTCTATGAAATTATTATAAATAGCTATATGCAAGCATGAATATTTTTTCGACGAAATCACGATGAAGTTTCAGGCATTTGACATGTCAACGGGTTAGGTTTTTGATACTCTCTCTCAACGATGCCAATGGCAAAATAGAATTTAATATTCCTTGAAAATTCATCATGAATTTAGTAAAACTTGGACATTCTAGCTAGCTCTACAATTCAATTAATATGGAAAAATCACTTAACTCTAAGCCGTATTCTCGATAAAGGAGAACGAGGACATAAATCTTGTAGAACAAAAAATATTGCTGAAAGACTTGATCTAGGTTTAAAAGAAACCAAGGTTGTTAGAAACCTAGGCAATAAACTAATTAACCAGCCTATCCAATCAGAATTCAAGTTTGGAAAATGAATAATAATATGTGTTCGATCCATATTATTTCTTAAGAAACTCAAAAAACTTTTAAACTAATAAGAACTTTCAAAAGAGCTTTACGACTCATCTAACATTCGCAATGCCAACATTATTCGAAGAAGAGGTTGAAAATATGTTGTGTTTGAATCTTCATGATAACTGTTTGAATCTTCATGGTGATTATTTCGAAAAGTAAAACGGTTTGGGTATAACTTTTAATAATCAACTCCTTTTGTCATTTTTATGGTCTACTGGTGATATAAAAAACCATTTTTTAAAGTAATTAGGATTTAGTTAATCATCTTCTCTCAATCTAGAAAAATGAAATGTTATTTGAAAACAAGTACAAATATTAGATGAGATAAAAAGCGGAAATAATGATTTCATAGAAAAAAGTAAGGTAAAAATAATACTTTATAAAAAAATTAAATGGTGACATTATTTCCATTCGTATCATTACCACACTAATCAAAAGTTAATTCAAGCTATGCAGAAGGTTAAAGCAAAAGAGGGGGTTAATTTTCGATATATTTTATCTAATCGCTCATGGAAAGATTAAAATTATACTATGAGATTATCTTGATTTCGCACTAATTACCTTTGCATTTTACACCCCTCTCGTTAAAGCTCATTATGTTCAATTTATCAAACTTACTTAATGAGCTTTGCAAACTCACAGAATGTCGGTAATTTTTCAAATGAAAAGTAATGGGGATAATTCTTCTTTAGGTATAATATATTTTTAAACTCTTGCTGTTGGTTGCTATTCAACATATATTAACCATTAATGGTAAAGTGTCAGGACTTCTAATTATATTAAGTCGTTATTATTTTCCTAAAGAAGTCACCTTTAGAACTGGAAAAATGAACTAAGGAATATCGGTGATAATAACCTAACAAAGGAATAGCGATAGGAATGTAATAATAAATTGAATATAACTACTTAACCCCTTAACTGTTTTTTCCTTACTATCTAATAAGATGACACCTTCTATTTTGGGAATATTTTCTTATTTTGATTCAAATGGAAATCCATACAATACTTGGCTTATCTACGTATTCGAAGTCATTTTACTAATGAATTATAATTGTTATGAAAGATTTATATTTTGTTTACAACTATCAAAATTCGATAAATCGATGCATATACGGAGTACGAGCAAATTGGTTAAGGGGTTAATTATATTAGACCTTTAAAGAGTCATACTATCGGAAGTAACTGAATTTGAACTCATTTTAATTTTTTAAAAATTTCATTATTCAGCATGTTATAATCTCTTAGTAAATATTCATTATTTACTGTGTCTAATAAGCAAAGATATATCAAATTATTCACAAACGTTTTCAGTATAATAGGATATAATAAAAGAAGTTAAAAAACTAAAAGCAATTGTCTAAAATTCTATAGATGTCGAATAATATACAAAACATCATTATAATAGTTACAGATTGTATAAGATTTATAAAGTATTACTTCATTCATAATTGGATCTGTTTATTAGCACTCTATTTTAGATAAAAATAAAAGTAATAAATGAATAAAATAAAGTAATAAAAGGAATAAATTTAGTAAGAAATAAAAACTATGACAACTATCCAAAATTCCTATGATGAAAAAAGTACACATTCTGCTAACTGTGGGACAAAAAGAAAGGAAATACTTTATTGTTCACGAGCATTATTTATAATTTTTGTAAACTAGCTTTTTATACAATTTTTTTTGTTCTTACATAAAGTACAATAGAGGGGGGATAGGACAGGGGAAGGGCAAAAAAGCGTTAGAGATTGATCAACTTATTTGCAGTGTTATTTTTAGAGCATATATTTCATTCATAAATACATCAATCAATATTTATCAATATGGATCGAATACTACTACACTATATAAAATATATTGGCCAATATTTAATATATTAAGCTTTTGCAAATATATGCTACCAATATTGGAGTGTATTAATCTCAGTGCTTTTATATACTTCCAGAAATAATGCCCAATGTCCAATAATCTCAACATTTTTTTTAAATTTTAATTATTTATGATATTTTGAATTTAAAATTATTATTGTTGTGATAACGAATGAATTTATTTAAAAGTTGGAACAAAATTTGAATATACATTTTCTTCATTAGGACTAATATTATTTTAAATATACTATGTTATAATATATATAAAATATTTTGCGATTTTTAATACCAGATTTTGTGTACGAAACACACAATATATTGTATTTCGTACTCATTTTCGTATGGTATTTCGTATGGTAAATATTTTTGATTTAATTAAATAAAAAAACGTGATATCTAAGTTTGCATTGAGCAGACAAACAATACAGAAAAGAGACGAATAAAATGAAAAAAAAATGTGCTGAAACATTGGGCCAGTGAATTTAATTTCGAAAGATAAAAATTAAAAAAAAAACATTAAATATATATTATGAAAAAACTATATATTAATTTAAACTGAAAAAAAAGAATTGTTTTTTTTCAAATCTTTATGAAAAATTAGATATTTGTCTATCAAAAATTATCAGCTTGCAAAATATATCAAAATGAAAACATTTTAGCAGTTTTAAAATAAAAAAAATGCATGATATAAATACAGTCAGAAAGTGAATAAGGATTCTATAATGCGTAGCTTTTAAAAACAGATTTGGAACAACTAAAGAATATAGAAATAGAAACCTTTCGCGTGCGTATATGTTTAAATAAAGCGTCAGATTGCTATTTTCGGCCATAGAAATTCTAAGTGAATACAAAATCAATGTCCTAAATTTGTTTTTCTTATTCATAAAACCAAAATAGCAGTTTTATGGGAATGTAAGATTGCTTTCTTACCCACTTTTGGAAATAAGTTTCAAAAGCTTTAAAAGACGCTTTTTAGAAGTAATTCTGCAAACACACAAAAAATTGAATTGGTTTTCATTTCCAACAATTTGAAAAATTCAAGCTATCGATTATACATTAAACATGATGATTGGAGTTTTCTTCTAATAGTAATAAATATAAATTTATTTCAAAGTTTTTTTGTTGTTGTCACATTAAAAGGATATTTTTTTTTTGCAAATAAACAATTGCTGAGATCTTGAATATCCATGTAGGAAATTAATAACAACAAAAAGTTTAAACAACAAAATTATAAATTATCTTAAGTAATTTGAAAGATCACGATTGATTCAGCACAGAAACTTCCTTATTTTAAAATCATATTTTCTAATTAATAAGTATAGTTTCACAAAAGTTTTATAAATTGCCTTAAAATAGTGTGAAATTTTCAAAAAAAAATAAATTATTTTAATAAATAAGTTATTTTAGCGCTTGATG
>JAOUZG010024409.1:0-12754 GCA_026289955.1 Argiope argentata | reverse complement strand
TCTACAATTTGAAGTTCATGGAAAGCTGGAGGGAAAAATAGTTGATAATACTTCATTGTATAAAATTTCTTTCTTATTATGAAAAATTAATTACATAAACATATATTTTAATGTTAAGGTACTTGAAAAAATTTCATTGTTTAATAAACTTCACTGAATTGGAGACTTGGCTGTGACATTTAAAAGGATCAAGCTTTTGAGCTCAAGATTCGTGGTTTCTATTTCTTTTTTGCGATGATATTTTATGGTTTTATAATGTTATTTTAAATTGGCTCCAGTAAAAAGAAAATTCCAACTTTCAAATTTTTAATTTTTAAAATGCTGTGATCGTATTAGATTTTTAAAAAGAAGCAACTGACTCTTACTTATTTTTCATTTCCGGTGCTTTTCTTTATATGATGCTCGAATAAAGCTAAATTAGAAAGTATTTACAATAAATATTCCATGTAATAATGATGCAAGTCAATTTTCACTTTAACATCAATGCATTTGAAGGTAATGCAGAAATGTGTTTCGTGTGATGCAGAAAAGCAAAAAGTTTTCGCTCTTTACGTAATGTAATTTGCAATCTCTTTTGCTTTGATGAAATACAATTGCTCCCTTCATTTAATATCTTGATTAAAAGAGAATGGTTTCGAGTTCAAATTAAAAAATCATTATATTCATTATCTTCCAGATTAAGTTACCTTTTTGTGCCACGGAAATAAGTAAAATGTTATAATTTGAACAAGACTTGAACTCTATTTCCTTACGTTTCAATTATTGCGTTCAATTGCGATAATTATTTGTTATCTAAAATAACAAATAATGTGAAGGATCTGGATATCTTCAACTTATGAAAATTATCGTTAAGGAAATCTTGATACACACAAAACAACGATTTTTACTTTTTTTCAGTATTAATGCACTCAGGACAGTGACTTTTACTTTTATCATAATTGATACACAAAGAACCGTGAGTTTTTTTTTTTCAGTCATATTAGCTGAAGAAATTATCATACAGTAAATATTAAATTTATCTGCGAAAATTGTTTCTTGTGGACACTTGTAAGACTTTGCAAGTTTTGATCTACACAAATACGCACAACTGGTACCCAGAATGTTCGAATTTACTTGCACTATGTAGTGAAACTTGTATTGGTTTTAATATAGGCTCATGCTATCTATAGTTACTTTATGACAAGCCACTCGAACAATAGCGAGTTTATCTTAATCATTTCTATTCAAAACACCGCGGCTATACCAGGGAACTAGGAAGTCTCTGCCCTTTCTCTTTCAAATTCAAACTCAACTAAGCTGCTCTCTTAAGAGTTTTCGTTTTGGATTAAAAAAAACTTCCTAAATACCTTAACAAAGGCATTTGCCTTTCACCTTTTGGAACAAATATTCCAGGAACTGGGTGAGTGAACAAAACCATCTGCAGACGATCCGCCATCGTGGATGGACCATCATTCGAAACTCCTTTTCTTTTGTTGAAAAATATTACTTTCGCATTTGACAGGAAATAACGCCTATTGTGTTTTGTGTTTCCTACCGAATTCTTACGGGTTTTTGCTGATAAAGGCTGTAAAAGCATGCTTCCATCAATTTATGAAAACTTAGATTCTGAAACATTTTCGATTACTTGGACAAAATTGAAAAACAGATAAAGCAAATTTACTTAACGTGAACGTTCTGTATTGTTTCTGAAATCCAATTAAAACAATGATTTCATTTCCTTTTTAGACGATTCAGTTGACTCTTTGATTGAAAACATGTTTAGCTTTTTATCAGAACAAAGAAAAATAGAATTATATTACCTTTCAGAAGTTAATTAAAATTTAGTTATAAATAAATATATTAGGCGATATAATATTACCGAATTCCTGTAATGAGATGAATTTTTCGTTGCGTTGAAGAATAAATTCAGAAAGAAGAATTTTAAAAGTTGATAAAAATTGTTGGAACAAAAAAGAAACCTGTTCAATGTTCTTTTTTTTAGCTACCCGATTTCAGATTGTAATGTTTACAAGGTAAACGTTGATACAAAAAACATGATAAATATTGGAAATATGAAAAAAATATATGTTGAAATTGAGATTTATCAATGCACTTAGCTATGGTGCCGTAATTTTCCGTCACCTGTTATTTCAATTTCTCTTCCTTATTTACTCACAAGGTTATATTTTCTTAAATTACGAAAATAAAGCTAGAACTGTTAATATAATGGAAGTTTTGTTATTGTCTTATTTAGGAATTATTTCGAAATATTCGTTTCCTGGTAAAACTGCTTTTTGCATCTAAATTAATTTTGATGGCGTTTATGATGGCATTTCACTCAGACATGGTAGCGCTCGGCGAAGGCAAATGAAAGAAATGAATATTGGCTATGTTTCTTGTACCAGTTGAGACGGTGTTTTTTTTTTTAATTTATCAAATTGTGTAATTCTGAAGTCGTATTATATTTTAAAAAATTAGAATTTCTCGGAACTGATTGATGGTACACATATTGTCTATTTTTAATAAGTTCCACTAATGTAACGAGAGAATGTGGCGGAATAAATGTGTGGAATAATTATTTAAAAATGTAGCGAGTTCCTTTCAAAATTCGATACTTTTGTCATTAATAATAGAGCTTTTTCATTCCTTTAAACACAGCTTTTAGTTTAAACTCTGCTTTAAACATAGACTCATCAGTGGCGTAGCAAACTTTCGTGGTGGAGGGGGCTTTTACGACACATCTGAAGAAATGGTAAAATACTAAAAAAGGCTTTCAAAAATTTCAAGGTATTGACCTCCTCTAATAAATTTTAGATTCCTCGGAGGCAAATAAAGTCAATTACCCCACCCCACCCCACCCCTTCTCTACTAGTACTAATATTGTATCTAAGAGGATTTGCACCAAAAATCATTGATCAATGCTAGTGAAAAACTTTTAATCCGTTTTGAAAATCTGCATTACTTTTACGTCTTGCCTTACACTTGCCGCTGATGGGTATTCAATATTTTTGCATGCATAAGAATCACTCAAGTAAGCCGCTATGTAAAGAAATATAAGGAATAAGTTGTTATAAAAATATATATATCGTTCAAATTTCCACCTTCTGTGCAATATCAAATTTTCAATCCTTTCCCCTCGGTAAACCGTGTTGCAGGAACAGAATTTCTTGATTGACCAGGAATGTGGGATCGGAGCGTCTATCCCCGAGGAATGTCGCGTCGAATGAATCCATCCCAACGACACGAGAAGAACGGTGAAGCGACACAAATAGGATCGTGACAGTGTTTAGAAGGAGAACTATCCTTATGCTTACACTTGTGCGATAATTGAGTTAAGAATTTATGTTTGCATATATATTTTTGAGACTGTGATTCTGTTGCAAATTCTTTGTGTATGAATTGTGAAATTTAATTAGTGCACATTCGCCCCTACCCTCTTTAAAAGGTAAGTAAAATTTATATTTGGTTTTTGTGGATGATTTAGCTTAAATATTTAAAATTTTCCGGTCATAAGGGAAGTAAGAAGGACTCTATTCAGTTCTGTAGATAACTATAAAATTATGTTAGTTTAATCGCACGTTACGCATTTTATTTAAATGATTGCAATTTCTTTACAAGTAGTTTTCAACTGGAAAATTTTGACTAGTTTACATATTTATTAATACTCAATATGTTAGGATTTTTTTCCCCAGTATGATCAGAAAAATATCCTATATGCCCAAATTAATACATATTTATAGAAAATTGTTTTTTATATTTCGGTTAAGACAGTAAATCGATATATAAAATGTATTCAAAGCTTAAGTCAGACGTTTAATATTGCGTAATATGTATTTATACATTCTATATTTTGTATTATGTAATCTACAAGTTGAAATCATCCAACCAAACATGCTGCTGAACTTACTCTCCTTAGTGGTAAAGATTTTACTTCTCGATCGAGAGTTTCTAGACAGCCATATTCGAAACCCAATTGCATCAAATAAGAGCCTCTGTAAAGTAGGTTTGGTGAATGCTAAATCAATACATTCTTCCAGTGCTGTGGAATGAAAATTTAGAGTGTAAGTGCCTGTTCAAGTGTCGTTTACACTATCTGACCGTGGTTCAATATTTTGAGACTCATTTTAAAGTAAACCTCTTGCTGCGCTAAAATACAAGACATAATGAAACTTGGCATAATTAGTACCTTCTATGTAGCATTGGCTTACGGAACCTCTGCATTACAAATATTTTTATCATCTCTATATTTCCATTAATATACTCAGTGCCTTTTAAATAGTTTTTACTTTTGATGTGTGCACATTAAAATTTCAGTGCATTGCAGTCAGAGCATCTTTACTTATAAAAAAATATGTACGTCCATGTGAGTGCAATGGCTCTTCATGCTAGATCGATAGACGTTAAGGCACCAAGCATGGTATCTATGCATATTAAATTTGGGCATAAATCGAAAGACGACTATTTTATTTATGGGATTTGTAAAGTTTTATCTCACTCCTTCGAGTAGTTTTCTGTTACTTTTTTTCAACATTTCCCCTGAAATAATGCACTTAGGGACGCATCCACAAATTCCAAAATGCCGGCAGCATTCAGCAATTATTGATCCTGCTATTTTTGAATCAAGTTATCCTAACATCACAATCCAAATTATTGTAGTTTAAGAATAAAAATATTCCTGAACGGCAAAATAAAAGTATAAAATGCTTTTCGGTGCTCTAGATTTTATTAATAGCTCAACTTAAATATGGAGGACAGACTTTCTAATTATGGCAAGCTAGGAGTTTTACTTATCGTCTATTTTAATGAAAGAATTTCTTGCTATCTCATATTTCATAAGATTTAATCCTCCGTAATCAAAATGATTAAATATAACGAAACAAAACAAATCATGTATCAAAATATTAGGTAAAGAGTTTAATTTATATTTTTTGGATGCGAAATTATCTTGTCTTTATTCCGTATACGAAATCGAAGAATTTAAAATGTTATGAATTCATTAGTTACTGATTAATATTTTAATATAACACCGTTTTTGTAAGCATACAGTTATATTTTTACTTTTAGGACAAAAATAATCAAATAAAATTCTTTAAAGAATAATCCTTTTTAAATAATAAGATATATTTTTAATATTATTTTATTCAGACAACAATTTTAACTTTGTTAGGCTTTCTCTCAGGGTAATGATGATTAAGGATCGGAATTAATAAATATTTTTAATACTCTTCAATATTTCTTTGCCCAAAACAATCGCAATTCTCTCAGATGTGTTCATTGTGAACATTTTGTCATGAAAGAAATAACAATTTATTTTTAGCTTATAGATTGAAGCTTTGAAGATGCTTTTAAAGTAAATAAAAATACTATTACGACGTATCGAGAACAACAAGTTTACTCGTCTAAATATGGAACGCAACTTCTTAGCAGAAATTCCAAATATCGTGAGGTGTAATCCTATACCAAATACGACACATATTATCAAAATTTATACTCGGGATAAATTTTCCGTGAAGAATCTCTTGACGACAAAAAAAGTTCTGCCTTAGCAAATTTTATAACTAACTCATTGTGGTCCGATGTCGAGTGTGGTCACCATTCAAGATTGTGCACCATTTTGACGTTTTATTTATTTATTTTTCAAATTAAATTGTTAAAAACGCCTACATAATGGTTAAGAGATGTAGATTAATTTTTCAATGAAATTCGACTCAAAAGAATTATATATATAAATTTCATAGAAATAAACAAACCTTTGCATTAGGTAAATAATTGTGCATCTAATTATTTTTCGGAGTGCAAAGAGCTAATACAACTTTAAATATGCAGATGAATATTTTAGGCGCATCAGCTTTTTCGTACATTTTACAAACTTTAAAACGGTATTTTTAGTTTTGATATAGGATTAATCTACAGTAGAATAAAGATGGGGTGGGAAAAGTGGGTCTCCTTTCCTTCCCCCCTTCAACGATCGCACACCGATATTTCGTTAAGCGATTGAATCTATATTTTTACATTCACCTACAATTTCGGTGGCAAGTACTTACAGCAAATTGATCTGCCTTCTTTACTTGAGTTATCTCCCGTTCTCTTATGCAGAGACTGAACACGTCACCGTCGATGGATTTATCGTGACATTCAATGCATATGTAAAAATCTAGCTACAAAACAATACACAGAATTTCACCTAACTGGCATCGTCTTTGCATTTTTATAGTACTGTATTGAAGCATAATTCGAAAAATATATTTCCGGATTCTCTCAAGTTTTTTGGCATAGGAAGTAACTGAAATAATTTACCGAATTTTTTGAACAATTACGATTTTTATTATTTTTTACGTATAAATTTTTTGCATTCTATAATCATGTCTCATTAATCTTCTTCAGCATATTGTATCATCAAATTTTTTTCATCCGTAATTTTCGTGATTATGAATATAAATAAGTGCAGGTTGTGTTATTTAAATACGGACAATTATTTATTATTGCGTCATAACAAAACGGAGGCCAAGAAATGATTCAAGAAGACAAACTTGTTCAGCATGGTGAATTGATGAACTAGTTTAATTATAATTAGAACAAGTTATCCCGACATTTTCTCTTTGCGCACAGCAATTTTTTCATCTCATTTATAATTACTCGTGGTGAAATCATTTCACTAAAATTTTGGTAGATTTCGTACAAAAATGTCGGAAGTTAAAAGTTTTAAAAAGTCATGCTTCCAGCGTTGAAATTAATCAATCATAAAACCGTAGACGATATCTAGAAATCCCCTTTCAAATGGTTTCGGTCATTAAAGAAGCCTTATTTTATTACACAAATTGATGAAATTCAGAAATAAATCTTTTTACTAATTTTTAAACACGATTTTACAAAATTGAATTGTATTTTTTCAAAATTTCTAAAGCAAGCAATGCTCCGATACTAAATCATGAGAATTCTAAATCTTAAAGAACTTTTAAAATAAATACTATAAACTGAATAATTCGTTAAATACCAGTGCCTGGTATTTAACGTTTTGAAGCAAATAGTTAAAAGAATTGCATTATTTGTTATTGTTTACATTGATGGACTCGCTTGGAAAACAAGTTTTATGTGTAATTATAAAAAGAATATCAAATAATTTCCAGATCCTATGATCATGATATAACGTAGAATTTACTTTTTTTATCAAAATAACTAATTAGTGGATAGATAAGATTTCTTACTCAAAAAATTGCTGATATAGTTTTTTTTTAATCGTAATTTATCATGTTGAAATATTTATAAATATCTGTCTTGTTCTGCAAGTAATATGATTTTATGAAGATAAAATTTAAACGTCGATGATTATTTACGTGCACGCACATGCAGATGATCCAAATTTTTATGTTATGCAGTAAACCTATTCAATTTTATGAATAAAAACAAGCATGGGATCAAGTTCTGAAATAGATTAAATCGTATTCTGAAAAGTAATGAAATGCTCTACATAAATACTTTATTAAGTGTTTTCAATTTAAAAATTTCCCATTTGAAGCTTGACAATGAATATTTATTTTCAAAAATTTTCTAAATTGGATTCGATAGATAAAAAAAAACGAAATACTTTTGCTGAACAAGCTGAAAATTACTTAACTCATCTTCCTTAGTGAGCTGACTCTTTTTCAGGCAGATATTTCAGGAACAAATTCATTTATAAAGAATTTCTTCGAATTTTAGAACAAAATTTCATATACGAAAAAAAAGCATTCTAGATCGTATAAATAAGTTTAAAAGAATTGTTTCTCTACGTTCTTTCTATATACTCTGTAATAAACATGTTATTCTCCTTCCTCTCATAAGGTTGTGGATTTCGGGTTGCGCTTATGCCTTGCCTGACATTGGCAAGTAATAACTACGTGACAGGAATTTAAAATAAACAATAACTATGAACTTTGGCATGAATTAAAAAACAAACTATTAGCGATAACTAATATTTGTATAGAATGCTCCATGTAATTCTTGACGATTGTGTTGGCGATTTACCCTGGATGGTGGTATATATTATCCAAAAATATAATTCTATGTTTGAGATGCGTTTTTTCTAACTGATCGAAAGCAAAACTACACTCGCAGTTACAAATCATAAACAAGGAAACTGAGAACATTTCTAAATTTCTAATTAACGTATCTTCACAAATTTGATATCGTGGAAACGATTCGTGTGAAGAGGGGGGGGGAGATATAGGTTTCTTCAAAACAATATTGATATGAACTATTTGATTTCTAATGGAGATACTGAAGCTGAAAAAAGGTGACTTTTTAGCAGAGTATTTTATATTTGCTAAGAATACTAAATAATAATAATATTTAAATGCATGTAGTGAAATCTACTGGTTTTAATATTTGCATCTTGTTAAAATCCGCATTTATTGCAAAAAAAATGCATAATTTTAGTGATTTGTTTAAATTTCTTTATTATGAAGGACAAATGTTCCCGTCATGTTCAAATACATGCAAAGATAGAATTTCGAATTTTTCCTGAAAAACTAAAGTGAATCAAGAAGCAGCTTCATTCATTTAATCAAATTTCGTTCAGGTGATTCCTACTCTAATATTTCCAATGTTAAATAATTTCCTGTGTTTGGGAATCTGCAAAAATAATCCTTGTGTTGTCACGTGACAATGCAACGACGAAAAGTGGATTTAGCATCAATGAGGATTTGCTTATTGAAAATCTGAAGCGAGACTTTCATTGGTCTAAGAAATGGGTCGCCCAAATATATGAAATGATAAAAATAATAATCTTGCCTCCCTTTGCTTTTTGTTTATTAATCATAAAATGGAATGTATTATACGAGCAAATACGTTTTTTTATTGTATTTAATCGAAGACCTAAATTATCTGTTAGTTGCAGTTAAAGAACGTTAAAGGTAATTAACATCCACCGTTAATAAATAAAATTTCTCTTGTTAAATTCTAGACAGTGAATAAAAAGCAATTGTTTTTTTCCCTCTCTATGTAAATGGAAATCTTTTAATTTGATATTTCGAGTAATGTTAAATTGCTGCTTCTTTTCCTTGCTTTTTCCATTTATTAAAATTATGCAGTGTTTTTCCAATGCATATTAACCATTGTTTCCAAATTTAATATTGTATTGCATATACAGATAACAAAAATGCAAGGAATTTGTTTTCCAGACTTGGGTGGCAACCCTGTTGACTCAAATTTATAGCGTGTCTATGTGTTTGGCTCATTTCTTTCATACTTGTCTTGGTTGCATCGGCTGTTGACTAAGCAAAAAAGACCCTCTCTTCATCATAGCTCTTTATAGCAATATTTTTTAATGTGTCAATAAGTGGTTTTCGTAATTCTTCTCTCTTAGTTTATTAATGTTATAAAGGGCTTGAAAATTCTTGGACTAAATGATACTTCTAACGGACTGACTATTTTCTAGTTCCACAGCTTTTTCGTTTTCTATAAAAATATCCTTCCGTTAATCTTCATTCAGGGCATTCATTCCAGTGTGTACCTTTTGACTCCCTTTGATTGAGTCGAAAGCTCGATGGCGAAACAGTTCAGGTGTCATAATTAATATTATCATTTTTTGATAGTTATGGAATTTTGTATTTGAAAAAAATTAACAAGTATGATGATTCAGTTTCGCACTTTATCGATCTAGCATTATTCACTCGCACATATTTAAGTAATAAGATATTCTTTTAAACAATTTCGTTTAAAACTTCATTTAGTTCGATGTGAGAAACGTCCAACTAATTTGATCCTTCCAGCACGTTCCATTCTTGAGTTGGTATGCATAAAGCCTGGCAAATGTAATACAAATATGCTTTTTCTTTTTGGTTCGGAGTAGACTGAAATGCGAAAATTGGCGAAATATAATGGCTATTTTGTTTAAAGACTAACTTTTTACCATGTATAGCCATTATATGACAAGAAAATGCAAGTATCAGGTATTGTTTCCTTTCTGAAAATAAATGTCCTGCAATTTTATAAGTGGTATTTCATATCGATAATTAATGTTCAATGGCCTAATGCATTTGTAATTTAATTTTTGTTCTTAATCAACAGATAAATCATTAAATATTTAACATTTGTTGAAAGCCTTAAATAATAAAAGTATTGTTCAATTCTGTGAGAAAATTAGTCTTATAATATTTTTATTACAATGAAATATTTCT
The DNA here is from genome assembly GCA_026289955.1 of Argiope argentata. Taxonomy (NCBI): domain Eukaryota; kingdom Metazoa; phylum Arthropoda; class Arachnida; order Araneae; family Araneidae; genus Argiope; species Argiope argentata. Next base: position 2,618 of record JAOUZG010024409.1, on the reverse strand, counting down.
ATGAATGATCTTCTATCCAATAAACTATCTTTTCCGCCTGAAAATAAAATTTCTTCAAGTTAATAAGCACTGATCATTTCATTGACATAGATGTATTTACTGTATTTGCATCTATGAAATCAGCGATTAAAAATTTGTTTAACATTAATAATAAAAATGATGTAACTTATTTCATCATAAAAATGAAGATATGTATTAATCCGTCATAAAAATGATGTATATTAATTGATAGAGCCGGATAAGCTAAAATTACTAAATGATGAATTAAATTTAAAAGTAATGGAAAAGCTTCTATATTTAAATAAAAAAATATTTTGAAAGATCTTAACCATATGAAAGATAAATCTGAATCATGTTTATTCTTCCAAAATTTCTGTGAATAAAAGCACGGAATTTGTTATTGATAAGATGAGTTTTGCTTAATATATGGCCCCAGGAACTAGGTTCACTTTGGGTAGAGTTTGCGGGAAAAAAAGTTAAATATCTCAAGAATCCCGACAGATCTCATTCCGAAATTCATAGTGCACTCATGCACCAAACGACTGAGGTGCACATGCGCACACATGCATGGCACATCTATAAGACCTGGATGCGCATATGCAACATATTTCCGGCTATAAAAAAATGTCCAGATAAGTTAATTAAAGTAGTTAGAGGAATTAGGTAATAGTTCGAGATAGTTAATCAAATATAATTACTTCGATTAATCTGTTTGTCTACCACAATAAATCTACCCCTCTAAGTCATTTTCATCGACACTCATTTTGTAAAGAAATAATTATAAATAGCAAAATTACAGAGATGTTTCTTTGTTGACAACTGTACTAAATTTGATTTCGTAAAATCATTCAATTAATGAGTCATTAAAAACTTTTATATTTGTGAATCCGGACAGATTTCCTTTGAATGGATTAGTTCAGAATTTCATATAAATTTACGAACTTGCTACAAAGACCATGTACTAAATTTCATACATCTGGCTCAAAGTGTTTCTGATTGTATTTGTCGCAGTCAGGTTTCAAAAATTTTCTTATTTCAACAAAGTCTAAAACGCGAATATTCATCCTTCTAGATTTCAAAATCTTTGACAATTTTTTTATAATTTCGTATATAAAAAAAGTACAAATCTCGGAATCTGATTAATCATTTTTTAAATCAAATTCTTTCTGGTAATTTGCATCCACACTATCTTTTAAAAATGCAGTACTAAATAAGAAAGATAGGGAACCGAATGTCATCGCACATCGCTGTATCCGTAACCCTTTATAGTCACTGAATGGTTTGATGGTAGCGGACGTGAATTTTATTAAATGACAGTAATTATACAGAAGAAAAAAAAATAACGATGCGCAGAATATACAAACATAAAAGAAATGGTTGTATTATAAAACCATTTACGACGATTTTCTACCTTAATAAATTATGAGGTAATAATATGCGGAAGGATATTATATATAAAAAAAATCCCCACATGAATTTTGTGATTATTTTACTTGTTATAGCATAATGAATGAGGATGCAGTTCAAAAATTTGATTAAAGGTAACAAAAAGAATTTAATGAAAGGTATTTATTGAATGCATATGAATATGAAGAAATTGTGCGAATTTTCCCCGTCTAGCCCTTGTGTGTATATTTGATGTTAAAAAGCGGGGAAGGCAAGAAAAGATCTCTATTTTCATTTACAAATTTAATTATCCTTTAAAAAATTTTCCTGAAGATGAAGTTGCTGGTGACTCTTTTCAGCCATTTTTGTTCAATGCTTGGTAATGGTTTTCTTATATACCAAGACATTGTAAGGATGCAATCCTTAGCATAATGAAGTGCTGTGCCAATACCATCACAACTGCGTTACTCACTCCCCCCAGTTTTGAGGTAGACTGGAAAAAGGCCGCGTTCTGGGATAAAAATTCACTGAGAGCAGAATATTAAAAAATTTTCTACCTCTATCGCTATTTCTCTAATTTCTTTACCATTCTTTTAGAACGTTTTTTTTTTCAGATGAAATCTTTTATATGTGGTTTAGAAAGCTTCGTTTGCATATAAAATAGGCCATTTAGCGTTACGTTCCTGGCCAGTTGGTTGTTTTTTCCATTACCTATGTTGCTTGCGTGCGCTTTTACCCATGTGATTTTTACTATTGAATTTGAAAATAGGATGCTTAAAAATTTCTTACTATTTGGTTTGTTTTCTTTGAAGGAGAGGATCCCATGATATTTATTGTCGACATCTATTTTAACAATGATGTTTGGAAATTGAAGTGTATATATAGCTACTTCAAGGAGAGCGGCGAGTTCAGTTTTAAAAAAAAGTGTTATTGGCATTCAATTTAACAGACCAGCAATAGGACTAGATTGTCTGATTTATTGCTTGCGTTCTGTGATCAGGACACTGAACGCAACTGCAACTCCATATTCCGTTTTCGAACCACCTGTGAAGATATTGACGTTGTTAAATTATTCTTTCACCTTCCCGTGTGATTTGTTTGGGATTCAGATTCTGTGAAGGACGAATATACCAGCCAGTAGCTTTCTCCACTAACTCTTCTCTTTAGATCTCTTTTATGTTATGCGCAAGAGGGACTCTTGGTTGATATATTGAAGTGAGCCTGGCTTCAAA
>JAOUZG010024404.1:8243-22046 GCA_026289955.1 Argiope argentata | reverse complement strand
AGTTGAAGTATGGTTAGTCTTTTCAGGAAAATTAAAAGCTGAAATTTATTGAATTATAACAATTTAATAAATTATTATTTATCAGTTCTGTATAGCGCATCTATTGGCCTAATAGCTTTTTTAATCAATAAATTAAACACATTTATTTGAATATGCTATTTACTCTGAATCCTTTTATATTTTTCTTAATTATCGCAGTAATAACACGATTCAACATTTCTAAAATGCGTTTAGTTGATTTTTTTCCCTGACATTACCGATATTATAATACAAATATTGCTATTTATAGACTATCCTATGCATATTTTATCTGTTAGAAACATTGATTATACAGAAATTAGAACACTAGTTAAAATTTTGGAAAACTAAATACATGATCAAGAGAATCAAAAGTTAATAATTTAATGCCTTTGATTCCTTATTTCAGATTATTTCTTAAATTCTACTGACCTTTATTTCATAGTCTGTATATGGACACTTTAGTAGTGAAATCTTTGCATGCGTGTATCCCCCATTTTTATATAGACGTCATGTAACAAAATATACATATATATATATATTCGACATATATCTCAAAACTACAATCAGGCCCATTTAAACCATAATATTAATTTATGAAAGAGCTTAGGGATTATTATGATAATTGGGAATCATCAAATATTTGTAGGTTAGATAACAGCTTTTTCCATACATTTGAAATAAAGAAATAATGCATACATACACATGCAGAAAAAAAAAGAATTACACAAACATGAAACGGTATATAAATGTAACATTAAAAAAACTGATGAAAACAACACTTTTTATATGAATTTTTGCTTTAGAATGTAGCAAATTTAAAGAAAGAAAACTGTTTAAAATTTTCATCAAAAATTTTATGCATTCTTAATGCATTGATTTCAGAACTTCATAGAAGGCCAATCACATAAGAATTTCTTCCCGGAATTTTGGAAATGCCCAACAATTAAAGAAAATTTAGCAGAGAGAGGTGTATGCATTCAGAAAAATCAATGGGTTCAATGATTTTTAATTATATATGAATCAAAATAGGAAGTCACAAAATGAAATCTCTTACCGATAATTTTGCTATAAAAGAATTCGAGTTATTATGCTCAACCATTCATTTTAATGCTATAATATTGCTTTATTTTATTGAGAAAGACGCAGATGATTGATGAAACGATAATGGGGATGCAAAAATACTCAAGAACATGTTGGTTAAAAAACCATCCTATCAGAACTTATTTACGTTTATCAAATAATGTTATGAAGTGTAATGGCACTTACGGAACATTTGCAGCAGAACAATTTTGAGTTTCGTCTTATAGAACTTCCATGCAATGCTCTTAACCATGTAAGAATATATTTTTGATCATGAGATTTTTGGGCCGATATAGCTTGGTTGGGAGGACGTTGAATTCGCATGCTTTGGGCTGCAAGTTTGAACCCGCCAGCCGAAGACTCTCCGTAAGTGTGTTGGCTGGCGTACGATAAATCTGCCGTGGTAGCAAAGTCATTCATGTTGAGAGTAATATCGCTTGGATTACTGAGTCAGATGTGTTATTTCTCTATTTCAGATCTTAATTACGGTCTGTGGATGAATGAATAACTTTATGAATGAAGTAAACTTCGTGAAAAGGGTCTGTGCCGTGCTTGAGTTGAAAGTTAGACTTCTACCTACGGGTGCTCAGGGGTTCTAAGTACCCACAGAAGCTACTACACTCCTCCTTCCGCTGTAAAGCGAAACACAAGAACACCAACAACATCATGAGATTTAAAATTACATTTTAATCTATTACTCCTAAACATTTAGTTAGTAAGAAGTGATAGCTTAAAATATACATGTGGTAATGAGTTCCAGTTAGTTTGAAATATTATCATTTGCAGACTCTTGGAAAGAAAATGCAATATTAAGAAATAATTAGGCATTGTTCAAGGTGCATTGAAACAGAATTATGTACAATTTAAAACAAATAATCTTCTTATATCAATGTTTTTTTTTCTAATAATTTTTCTTGGGTTCATCATTGAAGTTACATATTTCATATATTTCATTTACTTTCTCTTTTAATAAGTTGTTTTTTCTTAATAATGCAATAATTTTGCCTATAATAAGTAATTTAGGGATTAAGAAAATAAATTAATTGATTTCCTGAAATAAAATTAGTCCCTTCGTTAACTAATTTGATTACTTAATAGTTAATTTATAAAGGTATGCTTTTTTAGGATTTGTGATAAGAAATTTATCTATCGATGTTTTAGTGTCATCAAAGGAGTCTGAACTTTCTTTTCGACTTTAGTTGCTTCTTAACGCATTACTGTCTTCGAATAATAAATACTTCATTGAAAGTTAATTTAATTGTTAAAAATTCTTAGTGTGATCCGAGTATTTATTAATATTTTTTAAGTTTTCTGGAAGTTGTTCCAATATCAGAGAGTACATGGATTTATCATGAACAATTTAAATTGGATAAATTTGAGGAAAAATTATTGGTAAAATAATAAAAAAAGTATTAACGAAGATATGATCAACCTTATTATTTATTTAATTAATACAAATAAATTGGATTTTCATGATTATTCATTAGTAACTGATCAATAAATTTTTTCTATAAAAATTGCTTTATGTAAAATGGATTAGAAAAGTACATGTGTGCATTTTTTTTCTTTTCAATATTTTTACATGATTTAAAATTAATTGAATTTCTCTAAACTTTGCTTAATTTAGGATTAGTTAAACCAAAATTTTAATGAAAAAGAAACACTATGAGACGTACATTCTCTTCTCCAAAATACACAATCAAACATACTTTCAACTTTTTAAAAAAATAAAACAAAAGAATCTTTATCCACTCCAATATAATGATCTGTATAGATTAAGACAATTAACAATGTTGTCATTTGAATTCATCAATTGAAAATATTTTTTTTACCCTTTAAGCTATTTTAAACGTTATTTAAATATTCCTATAAAAGCACATTATTTTCGATATTTTACCTCCATTCTTTATTGATTTTCCAATTAATATACTAGTTATCGTTGCCATTTAATTATATTAAGCTTTGCCAATAGAACTTTTAAACAATTTTAAACTAATATTTGATAAAATTGGTAAGAAAAAGGCTTTACAATATTTTATTCAATGAGTACATTTCCTTTACATTTCATCATTTCAACAATTAATTGCAAATTCACAGTTAATTTTTTTTCGGTTTCCTTCCTTCCGCCTTTAGCAATCATTTGACTTCCGAGAGGTGCTTCAGAAACTCGAGTCGATACGATAAATTAATCTTGATATGTTAGACTTTCTAACGATTATCGATTAAAAAGAAACGTTCCTGAACATGGGCGGCCTAGATAAGCCACCAGGATGACTGCAGCCAGCTTGTTTGCTAGTTAATAAAAGAAGATTATGCGCACTCGATGGATTTTAATTAAATTTACACGATAATAGTGTTCTTCATTGTCGGTGATTGGAAAAACTGATATAAGCTTAAATTTCGGAAGCGAATTACTGGGGATGCTAGCTAACGATGGAGGGGCTTTACATGTTGCAGTACGATCGTTAGTTTGAATTTAAGGCATCAACAGTGAGTTTTTAATGAAGAGGATTTCGTTCAAGGGCATATTTCTTCTCAAAATATATTCTTAAGCCTTCGGCATGCAAGCATTCTGGAACGATTTTACGACATTTTGGATAAATATTGAGTATTCTTTCTACTAACGAAGGATTTCCATGGTTGAATTGATTAAGATAACGCAGTAAGAAGTACTTTGAAGGAATATTTGGGTTCATTACGTTTGGCTTATAAATTCAGATTTATGTGTAAAAAAATGGTCATTATTTTAAAATAAAATCAATACTGAAAGTTCCAAATAAAAAGAAAAAGAAAAAAGTATTTGAAAAGTCGAAAACACTTTAGATGAAGAAAATTGTTTCGTTGTCAAATAAAAGATATGTCTGCAGCTTAGCAACGTAATGAGGACAAAGCACTAATTTTTCTATATCATTCTTCCTTTTCACTTAAATATTTACTCATGAGAAAGTTTCATAACTGCTTGTAAATGGCTATCTATAAAATTGATTTATGTTTATCCATCCAAATGGAAATAAGATAACAATTTGATAAGATAAGATCCTGTCTTACAGATTGATATGAATTTTTTAAAAATTAGATGTACATTTTGATGTAAGTAGTTTAAATATTTTTCATCTGTGTTCTCCTTGTTCTTTGTGTTAACAAACGTCGGCGTTATTTTCTGCAGAAACATGCTTGTTGTGTTTCCACAATGGACTGTATCACAAGAGTAACTGGCTCGGATCTTGGATTAATACTCAAAGGAAAGAATGATATTCGCATCTTCCAATAGTTCACACTTTTATTCACGGCTACTCGTACACTACTGAGCTATGCTTGCTTTCGGTGGGGCAACACACTACGTGCGCGCCACCTATTGGTTGCATATTTAACACCTTCTTAACACTCCCGACCTTGAAACCATAAGGGTTTCAATACAAATATTCTATTACAAAATAAAATATTAAAGAATACAATAGTTTTTTAAATACATGATGATATTGATGCAAAAAACACAGGAATTATATAATAACAACATTGAGTAATACTACAACTATATTTTATCTACAGAATATTCAATCATTTATGGGTAGAATACAAATATCTCTTACATTTCTCTTAAGTATTTTACCAGTAGGTAGTAATACATTCACTAATCTTACTTTAGCATCTTTACTTATAAATAATTCGGATATTCTACCAGTTAGCCACTTTATACTTGGTATATTTTCATCTTTTATTAACACAAGTTCACCTAGTTTTACATTATTTTTGGAAAACATCCATTTACTACGCTGCTGTAGGGTATTCAGATAATCCTTTTTCCATATCTTCCAAATTTGTTGGCTATATTTTGTTATCTTTTTCCACTTGGAAAGTCTATTCTCTGATATATTGATGAGACTAGGCTCAATAATTGAAGTTAAAGGTCTACCTATGAGGAAATGACCTGGTGACAAGGTCTCAAAATTGTCGAATTCAGTTGACAGTGGGGTGAGGGGTCTTGAGTTTAAAACACTTTCAATCTCAAGAATTATTGTGAGAAATTCTTCAAGAGTCAAATGAGCATTACTAATAACACGTTTCAGATGATATTTAAAAGATTTAACCCCAGACTCCCAGAGACCACCGAAATTCGGCGATTTGGGAGGTATAAATTTCCATTCAATATTTTCACTAAGAAGAAAATTAGCTAAAGTTTCATCTGGGTGACTTACCATTTTGTGTAATGTTTTCAGTTCAGTGCTGGCACTAATAAATTCTTTGCATTATCACAAAATATTTTTGAGGATTTTCCCCTACGACTAAAAAAACGTTTCAAACTTGCGATAAATGCATCTGATGTAAGGTCAGATACAAAATCCAAATGGATAGCTTTTGTACCTAAGCATACAAATATACAAACATACACTTTATTTAATACTCCCTTCCGTTGGTTTTTGAACTTTATATAGAAGGGTCCACAAAAATCAATCCCAACATAACAAAAGGGAAATGAAGTTGTAACTCGTTCCTTGGGTAAATCTCCCATAATTTGACTCTGTAATACAGGTTTGCTTTTAAAACAAGAAATACATTGATATACAACTTTTCTACATACACTTCTACCATTTAAAATCCAAAATTTACGTCTAATGTGATATAATAAAGCATTAGAACCAACATGCAAATATTTTAAATGATAATATCTTACTATAATTACTGTAAGAGGGTGCTTGGCAGTCAGAACAATTGGGTGTTTTTCATTTAAACTCAGGTCTGAATATGTTAATCTGCCACCAACTCGTAAAATACCATTCTCATCTAAAAAACAATTAAAAGATTTTATCTTACTATTAATGGAAACTGAAACACCCTTTTTGAGATTTTTAATCTCTTCTTTAAACTCACTTTGTTGAACCAGCTGAATTACACTCATTTCAGCTTGTTGAAGTTCTTTGATGGTAAGGTGACCTGCAAGTCTTTTACTATTTTTAACATTATGTATAAATCTAAATACATAGCACATAACACGAATTATACTCATAAAGTTATTACTTATTTTAAGAATATCATCAATCAAGGTATTATGATTAAGGATAGTAAAGGTAAGTGGAGAATAGTCTCAACTTTTCTTTAGTTCATCGGAAATGTCACTCGGTGAAACTGAAGTATCACCCATTACCCGTATTTGCTGGAAAGTCAACATCTCTCAAGAATTCAGGTCCTCTTCACCATAGGTCACTATTTAATAGAACATCAACACTGACACCCCTGCTTAAGAGGTCAGCAGGATTTTGTTTGCCAGGACAGTGAAACCAGGCACTTGTATCACACAGACTCTGGATTTCAGTCACTCGATTGGCTACAAAGGAATTCCACTTCTTACTGGATCCTTTAATCCAATAAAGTGTGATTTTTGAATCGGTCCAAAAGAAAACTTTAGAAGGTCTTTTGAGATCGACAATTGCCTTAACCTTGCTTGCTAGTCGAGCTGCGAGCAATGCACCAAGTAATTCCAGTTTCGGCAAGATTATTTTTGTAAGAAGAGTAACACGGCTTTTGGACACTAGAAGATTAACTTCAACACTGCAATCTTTCACAACTCTCGTATATATGACAACACCATAAGCCTTTTGACTTGAATCACAAAAACAATGCAGTTCGAAGACATCCGTGGGTTCTTCAATACAACCTAGTACACACCTGGGAATCTGCAGCTCAGGAAGACGAGGCACCTCAGACATCCATTGGCACCACAATTTTTGAATCTCTGGGGGCAGTTCTTCGTCCCAAGAGAGTTTCTTCTTCCACAAGATCTGGAGGATGCACTTCACACGAATAGTAAATGGAGTAAGAAGACCAAGAGGATCAAATATCTTTGATATTGCACGTAGGAGGTAACGTTTCGTGTTCTCGTTTTTCGATAGACTATCCATTAAACTCTGCATTCCTACGAGCAGGTGATCTTTAACAGTATCCCACAGCATCCCTAAAACTTTGGTTGAATCGGTACTCTGACTAATTGGATTGTCCTGCAGATGAGTTTTTAAACCTTCACGTTTCCACAACTGCATCAGTTCGTCGCTATTTGTTGTCCACTTTCTCAGCACCATACTAGCTTTGGACAATATGGATACAGCTTGAGTAGAAATTTCCAATGCATCTTGCAGTCTGCTAGCTCCGCATACAAAATCATCTACGTAGAAAGATCGCTCCAGACATTCTGTAGTGGTCGGGAACTCCTCATGGAATTTTTTCAAGTGCGTCTTAATGGTAGCAGAAAGGAGAAATGGGCTGGATCTTACTCCGAAGAGTACGCGATTAAATCTATACACCTTAAGTGAATCATTTTCTGTCCATAGGAAAAGCACTGCATCTCTGTCTTTTTCAGCTAGCAATAACTGTAAGAAAGCTCTCTCAATATCAGATGTGATTGCGATTTTGTTCAGTCTGAAACTTATTAGAATGTCAAATATATTGGAATTCAAGTTTGGGCCAGGCCAAAGACAGTCATTTAAACTCATGTGTTGAAAGCTTTGACTTGAACTCGCGTCGTTAACAATACGCATTTTTGTGGTTGAACTATCCTCTCTAAACACTGGCTGATGAGGTAAATAGTATGAGGTAAATAGTAGATTGGTTTGTTCGTAAGCTTCTCAGGATTGGTCACCTTTTCTATTATGCCCTTTTCCTCATAATCACGAAAGGTTTCACGATACTGCAAATTTAGATCAGGATTTTTCTTAAATCTCCGCACAAGGGAATCTAACCTCTTTTTTGCAACACTGTAATTATCATTAAGTTCATTCCAATTCCTCTTCCATGGTAGTTCAACCTCATAACGATTATTTTTGTAGCAAACGGTTTTTTCAAATGTCTCTAAAGACTGATCAACCTCATTGCAATTAGGATCATCTTTAATTCCTACTGATTCGAGCTCCCAAATTTTTGGATTTCATTTCCTATGTCACTACAATCACAAATAAGCCCACAATGAGCTTGTTGTATATTTTGAGGTTTGGAATTTGAAGCACTACCGGTGGCTATAAAGCCAAACACTGAATTATGAAATACTATCTCAGAATTGGGCATTTGAATTTGCCCGAATCTCAAGAGTTGATAGAATATTTCTGCACTTAAAAGCATATCTATGTTACCTGGGCGGTAAAATTCAGGATCGGCGAGTTTAATATTACTCGGTAAATTCTCTTTTGGAATTTGTAACGAATCAATTGGAATCATATTACAAATTTTGGGTACGCATAAAAACTCTAATTTTATCTCAAAGTCACTTCCGTTAGACACTACCGCGCTAACTCTAGAGTTCACATTTATTTTGGCATTATTTAAACCCGATACTGCTACGGATATTTTTTCTTTTTTTATTTTGCAATAAGTCTGCTAACTTAATGGTTACCATCGAGCACATACTGCCACAATCTATCAAACATCTGGCCTTTTTCAGATTTCCGTAACGATCCTTAACGAATGTAATCGCAGTTGAAAGTATCACCGTTTTTTTTTTTTTTTTTTTTCATCTCTTACTTTCACTGCTGCACCGGAAAATATACTACGATCATTGCACATATCAAAGCTCACGGCGTTTGGATTGAGACTCGATGACTCATCTCCGTGGCCTTGAACGTTTCCATCCCCAATTTCGCTAATGTTTAGTTTCTCTTTCTCGAAATGAAGCAATGTGGAATGCTTCTTCAAGCATTTTTGACACCTGAAAGTAGACGCACAATTTCGTACTGCATGAGATTTTAAACAGTTGAAACAAAGATTATGTTTTTTCACGAATTCACATCTATCTTTTACGGAAAGATTTAGAAATTCAGGTCATCTATAAAGTCCATGAAAATCTTGACTCTGGCATTTTACGCATTTAAATTTTAAGTTTTTAGCATTAGATATAGAAAGCATAGTCGTAACTTTATTTTGAAAGTTATGGCTCTTTTTAATTTCTTTTTCTTTTATTTTACTGTTTTGAAGGGTTCTCGCTTGGTTTAGCAAAAACGAAAGCAGTTGATTTAAAGTACCAAATTCTTCGGAATTAGTCAGTTCTTTTTCCCACCAATAACGAGTTGATTTATCCAACTTTTCGACAATTAAAAACACGATAATGGTTTCTGATAAATTCTCAACTTTATAATTTAGAACTTCTAGAGATCGAACACATTCATTTGTTACATCGATTAAATTTAGGATGGCACTCGATGATTCATTAATACTAGGGTGATGTAGAAGTTTTTTGATAATGGAATTTAAGAGTTCTCTTTTATTCGACTATCTATCTTCTAGAAGTTTCCAGGCAATATTAAAATTAGCATCAGAAAAAGATATGGAATTGATTACTCTTAAAGCCTCATCTCTGCAACTCGCATTTAGATACTGTAACTTCATAGAATTAGAGATTGCTTTGTTTTGAATTACGCTTGCAGTAAACATGTCTTTAAACATTAAACTGTTTTCGATTTTACCGTTGAAATTTGGAATAGAAAGTGGCGGCAATTTCACTTCTGATAGAACGTGATCAACGTCTGAAGAATGTTCAGGATCAGATTTTTTATTTATTTGCCGGTTAACTTTTAATCTTAATTCGTCTATAAAATCGTCTATGATATTTTTCTCTTTGATGAATTCCTCTAATTCATCTGGTTTGCACGTTGAGAAAATAGAGTCAAATAACAGTTTAAAGTCATTGTGTAATTCACTGATTTTAGAGTTATATAATAACACAGTTTCTGAATCTACATCATCAATTATTGACGATGCCACTTTATTTTCAAGCCTTGTCAATGCAGTTTTCAAAACTTTCTTTTTCGTTTTTAAAGGCTCCATTTTAAATGAATTTTTTTAAACTCTTAAACTGAAATTTGAATAACTATTGGAAATATGCGCTCGCCTGCAGCTACAACGGACCATCTGGACTGTATCACAAGAGTAACTGGCTCGGATCTTGGATTAATACTCAAAGGAAAGAATGATACTCGCATCTTCCAATAGTTCACACTTTTATTCACGGCTACTCGTACACTACTGAGCTATGCTTGCTTTCGGTGGGGCAACACACTACGTGCGCGCCACCTATTGGTTGCATATTTTACAACTTCTTAACACACACCATATATCCACTACAAATGAACCTATTGATTTTCTTAACAATATATATATATATATATATATATATATATATATATATATATATATGTGTGTGTGTGTGTGTGTGTGTGTGTGTGTGTGTGTGTGTGTGTGTGTGTGTGTGTGTGTGTGTGTGTGTCTGTGTGTGTGTGTGTGTGTGTGTGTGTGTGTGTGTGTGTGTGTGTGTTTAGTAAGTGTTTTATGTTACATAGAAATTTCAAAAATATTATATTTGATATTTGTATTATATACATAATTAAGTATTTTGAAATATATTCTATGATATAGAAAATATATTTTATAATATTACATAATTTATCCATTATAAAGTTTTTCTTGTGTTTCATTAAAAATAATTTTTTTCGAATGTTGAAATTTTGACTGATAAATCTGTACATCAGATTAAATTACTTTTAATTAACGCCATTTGCGTTTGCTTAGAGAATGAAACGTTGAGCTCAGTGTAACATGGGAATTTAATATTAGATTCAGGAATATATATTCTTAATGAATTATTCTAATGCCTTCACTGGAAGAATATATGTTACTTAATACAAAATTCAGGACAGATATTTTCCAGAAAAATATTATACTATGAAATAAATAATTATTGTATAATAAAATAAACGTTTCCTTATTGCAAAATAATGTGATATTTAAGATAAATAAAAATAAATTTCATTAAAAAAATTATATTTGATTTTTCTATTTTTTTAAATTTTATTTATATTTTCTATATAGACAAATATACTATATGGAGTTGGAAAGTATTTTTTTTAAATTCCTGTATAATTTTTTGCCTTTATTATTATTTGAAAATAAACAAAACCTGAAAAATTCTCGTTTATTTGGGAAATTTTTAAAAGCATAATAAAATGTTTTAAACATTTTTATTTGCACTTAAATTTGAAAATTTATGTTTTATAGTTTTCTATTTAATTTTGTGTTAGGCATAAAATATTTCTGATAAGCAAATAAAACGAAAGTAAATATTACATACCGTATGTATATGGAAACTTTGGGTAATAATACCGACAAAAAAGGAAGGATTAGCGTGTTTGTCAAGTATATTGAAATCGTGGAAACATTTTTCAATTAGTTCCTTTGTCGGTCTTAAAAGACAGAATATGTGGCGGGTATTTTATTGAAAGTACTTTGAAATTTTATTGAAAGTAGTGAAATGAAATGAGATTCCAAAACGAGAGGGCGAAAGTGTTTCATTAAACATTTGCTTTTATAGTATTTTTGCAAAATTAGGATATTTTCGAAAAAAGTTATCTATGCGTTTGAATAAATATACGAACATATAAAACAATAATATGAACTTCATTTTTATATGAGTACATTTTTGATTTATTTCGTCTTTTCTTCTAAATATATATAAATGCTTCCCAAAAAAATTCATTAACAAGACATGTAGGAATACATATTATTTTCTAGTGTTTCAGAATTGAAAAGTGTAATTTTTATATAAAATATGCCCATGGCTCCGTGCGGTATTAATATTGTTTTAATACCGCTATATTGTTAACTTGACTATGTTATTTTCCTCTTTTAAATCTTAAAGTGCAATAATTGATAACAATATGTTTTTCGTTTCGAAATTTATTTCAAAAGTAAACAAATAATCATTAAATAAATTAATAAAATTAAATAATAAGTAACTCATTAAATAATTAAAATATTAAAGAAATTCAATATTAAAAGAAAATCGAATGTTAAAACATTGACGCAAAATTTTATTACTAATAATAATCAAAATCATAAGATAGCTTAATAAGCTTTTTAAAGTAGTAGTTAAAAGAATAGATATTGATGTTTTTAATAATACTTGTCATAGACAAGTTCACTGATGAAACCAGCGATTTTAAGCCGAGAGAGCGTCTCTTGTTTTTCAGTAGCGCCATCAAGTTCCAAGAGCAAGCTTTAGCTACTCGTGGGTAAAATTCCTTTTTTACGTGGTGGACTTCTTACATGCATTTCTTTCCCTGTTTGTAATTTAGACCTGTATCAGAGAACGAAGTCTTCATGACCATGATAGATTTATACGTGCGCCAGCCACCACATACACGCAAAGTCTTCGGCTGGTGGAGTTCGAGCTCGCAACCCATGGGATGGGAATCCAGCACCCTACCAACCAGTCTATCCCGGCTTAAATAAACAGAAGAACTTTCAACTCATAATAAAATTAATACAAAATAAACTATATTCAATAAAAGTAATACCATAGTCATGAATTTTATTGTTCCAACAATTAATTTGAGTGATAAATTATATAATTCGCGAACTTAAAGCTTTCCATGTAACAACTATTATTTTTTTTTCTCGTATAAGCTAGATAGGGAAAGTACAGTAGTCTTCATAATATATGAACTCAACATTTTGTTAATTTTCACATTTCAGACATCCACGAGTTCGAAAAACACACTTTAAGAAAATGTCCATCTGTCTAACTGTGACAAAGATACAAAAAGATATTTTAAGCTAAACAGTTTAAAGTTGGCATACAGTGTTTACACCAAATTTACAGATTTCCATCAAATTTTGAATTAATTCTGTTCAAAGGACGTCCTTTTGTTCAGCTGCTCGAATATAAGTTAACACGATATTTACAAAATGAAGAGAGCTAGATAGATAAAATTCGGTATGAAAGTTTAACATTTATAATGTGGATGTAAAATGTATTCCTATATAATGTTGAGTTAAATCTAACCATGGATGGACTGTCTGCCTATTTGTACTTTCATAAACATGAAAACGAGATAATTGAAAAACGTAATGATTTAAATAAATATAACATGGTAAGTGATAATGGGACTACTAGTTTTCTATCACGTTTTTGTTTCAGTAGGTTGTATAGTTTGTCTAAATCACAGATTTTTTTATATTCTTAACGCATACTAAGGGATTCTTTCAAAATAGCTTGCAGTGTAGTATATAATAAATCCTGTAAAAATGCTAATGATAAATTAACGAAAAATTCACAGTAACTACTGTATGCTAATGTCATGCAATACGTCCCCTTGTATGACAAAGTTATTATCACAGATTATCCGATAAAAATTTGAGATCTCTGATTTTTAATGATAAATTCATAGAATGATAAGTCAAATTTCTGGTTTTACAAATCTTCCACGGGTTGTACCTACATCCTACAAATAAAATATATCAAATGGGAATTTACAAATAAAATATATCAAATGTGGTGAGTGATTTTGGGACAACAAGTGCTGTTAGGTTTACTGTTACATTTTGTTTCTGTCAAAAAACACAAATTCATTTTCTAGTTACTCTTAAGGCATTCCAGTGATTTATCTTAAAATAACTTGCTTCGGAATACACAATAGATCTCATAAAAATGCTAATGTTAAATTCAGGAAAAATTCTTAATAACTATTGTATTCTAATATTCTGCAATGCTATCCTTGGCGTGACAAGATTATTACAGCAGAGTGTCCGAGAAAGTTTTGGGGAGAACATTCCTACTAATTTTTAATGATAAAATCATAAAATGATTTAGAATTTCTAGTTTTATACATTTTTCATGGAATGAACCTGCATTCTGTAAATTTTGAATCTACAAATAAAATATATCAC
>JAOUZG010024402.1:48417-71455 GCA_026289955.1 Argiope argentata | reverse complement strand
GTGTGTGTGTGTGTGTGTGTGTGTGTGTGTGTGTGTGTGTGTGTGTGTGGCTGCTCTTCAGTCCAGACAGTTCGACCTAAAGCTACCAAATTTGGTATATGTATACCTTGGGGGACCGTGAATGTGCAACTCGGAATCCTTTTTCGATTCTTTAATTATCGTTTTAATTAATTTTAAAAAGCGAAATTTTCAAGTTTTTTCGCTATACGTTCCAAAAATATTACAACACAGAATTGAAGCTCAAGCTAAAAATATTAACTTTTCAATGATACTGATGCTTTGCCCTATAAATTAAAACTTTATTTTTAATAAATTTTTGTTGTTGTTACTTATGGCACTAGACATGGAAAAGCCCCCGCTGATCCAGCAGCAGATTTAAGCCGAAAGGAGCGTCTCTTGTTTTTTTTTCTTTTTTTGAAATAGCGCCAACTAGAGCCAAGAATTCGACATAGCTACACACTTAGCACATTTGCTTGAAAGCCTCTTTTCAAAAGTTTTCACAGCCACACATCTCACAGATAGCACACCGAAGAACATCCATGACCTAACCGGAATTTGAACCCGGGCCTCCCAGAACACGAGGAAGACGTGCTACTTCTGTGCCAGAAAGGCTTTATGAATTTTTAACTATTTACTTTAATCGTATTGTTCAACAATTTATTTCGCATAAAATGAAAATAAAATTTTATCTTCACGAGGATCACACAAAAAAATCAGCTTTTAATAAAATGTTGCCATTACATTTTCAGAAGCTCTGATTTTTTTTAAAAAAAGTTTAATACAACCAAAAATAAAATTTTCATCACGTGATTATATGAAATAAAATAAATAGGAAAAGTGATATTTTTTTAAACAATAAACGCAAGAGAAAAATTTTCTTGATCGTTTGCAATATCAAAATTATTAATTCAATTAAAGAATTAAAATAAATAAAAATATATTACAAAAGTGCGACAGTTAAAACTAAAAAAGAATTTTTAGAAAAGCACCAAATGATTAATTTCTGAGAGCAAGATTAATTATTTAAAAGTAAGAATTATTAAACGAACTTGAAGGTTACGTCTTTTCAAAGAAACGACGAACAAAAAGAAATTGATAATAAGTAGAAGTAAAATAATTTTGCATTCGTGTTTTTTTAAAAACAATATAACATGTTTTTAATTGTTATTTTTACTTATGTGAAGAAGATATATTTAGTAATTCAAGGAATTCGCCCTCGTTATTGTAGTTTATCTCCGCATTTTAATGAATCATGCGAAATAAAAACGCACCTGCTTTCAACGAAGCATACGTAATATAAAAGCTATACTGGTAAAAGCAGGTCAGCTTTTTTAGAATGCATCTTCTTTCAAACAACTATACGTAATAATTAATAATTTAAAATTTTTAAAAGCAGATAAAAATATTTTTTTACCCGCATATTTCGGAGACATTAAAATTTTCTAACCAAAACAATATCATGCTCTCAAATGAGAAAAAATAATTCAACCATCATTCCAAATCAAACATGTAAAAATGTCATTCCAGCACGCGCCTGCATAAAATGAAACAAATATGAAACATTATATTTTTGGAAAATAAATGCAATGAAACGTGTTCGATTATACTTTATAATACATATACTACTAATTCAATTAAAAAGTTTTATTTAAGCAAATATGCCTTAACATCTACATGACATCTTCTGTAATCGGAGCCCAACATCTAATTTCTTAACTTTTTTGGGGAGAGACATAAATCTCTTAGCAATTGGTTCAAGTGAAATATGTAATTATAGATGTAGGGAAAAAATGCTGATGAATTAAATTTTTACATACATCATCTGCTCTGTGAATCATATTTAACAAAATATTTTAGAGACAATAAGTCCTTAAAATAAAAAAGGTGACACTCCAATCAACTAAATAAATCATCAAAGCTGATCTATCTATGCAAATTTCAGTATAACTATTCGATAAAAACAGGTGATTTTAAATCACTTTATCTAGATCTCAAAGAAGCCAATGAGGGTTGCTCTAGAATAATTAGCCTAGATTATGAAAATGATGATTGTTCTAAACTTACAATATTCAGAACTGTATAAATCAGCCAGATTTGATCGCAGAAGATAGAAATGTAATGTTATTTATTTAGTTGTTGAAATATTAATGAATATTATACAAATATGAATCTATGAGACCAAAGGAATTTAATCCATTATTTTTTGAAATATATTTATAAACCTAAAATAGTTATTATTGAGAACATTTATATACATCTAAAAATAAAATTAAAAACTGAAGGTTTCTTTTAATTTGTGAAATGTTTGCTGAATAATTCCTTGAAATATTATAAATTATTAAAAAAAATTAAATGTTTTAATTTCTGTAGTGAAGATAAAACTTTAATATCGGACTACTCTGCTTTCAGTTCTCAGTTTTATTTAAATACATGCTTGGATTGAGTAAAGAGGTATTTATATTAATTGCAGTTTCCTTATTTCCACTTTAATTTAAAACTGAATTTTACTTGCACTAATAGGAAATCAGAGAGAGATGCGTAGTTCAAAGATCAGGACTGCTTAAGGCCTACATGTTAGAATAATTGAATTATATGACTATCAAAATTTGAAGCTTAAATACATTTTGCTGAAAAACTTATTATGATACCAAGTTATTTAAAAAAAATTGATTGAACCCTTTAGTCTGCATTAATATTGTCGGACCAACTGGTCGCCAAAGGTGGCTAGTTATTTAATAAATAAATAAGAATTTGCATTGTTAGTCTCCTATTATTTGTGTTTCTTTCTTTTAATTAAATACTTTTAAAAATTTATTTTCACTTATTTCTGAATCTTACTAGTATGTCAGAAATACTCTTTAAAGGGAGTTATTTTGAATTCGAAAATAAAATACATGGATACTTGTTATGGTGTTTCCATAGTAAATTAGGCTTTCGACCAGCTTCAAAAATAGAAAAATGTATTGAAGCTTTTGCGTTATGATGGATTAAACACTTCTCAAACATGGTTAGGAGACTGAATTATCATAACTTTAAATTCATGATCTAAAAATAATTTATTTACAGACGGTATAATTCAATTCAAAAATTGTTGACGTTTAATAAATATTTCAATTATTCTTTGGACACATAATTGAACCAAAACTACTACTCATTTCCAGAAAAAAAATATCATCAAATTAGACATAAGAAAAAATAATGCTGGTAAGAGATTAAAGATATTACTACAATACTTTACAGCTTCCAGAAAATAAGATAGCATCATGAAAAATATCGCACAACAAAAGTCGAACCTCGCTTAATGATAATGGCCATTCTAAAGCCATTGGAAATTGAAACTTACGTTGAGAAAAATCACCCTAGTAAGGCAGCAACTTCGTGAGCTACAAATACCTTTAAGGATAATTCTATGTGAAAATCTTGCTAACTTTTGAAGCTAAAAGACAAATTTATTTAGACAGCTTCCTTTTAAATAAAAGCAAACATTACAAACAAATTAAATTATTATTTATTTATTTGAGCGCTTATTTTCGGAACAGAAGGTACTTTCCTATTTATTATAGATTCCCAAAGAAAAAAAATGGTGCGATCGTAGTTTAAACCCCTGCTTGGCGCGCTTTTCAAAAATCGCCAACCACGATCTAGGGTTGGTATAATAAGAAAACTATAAAGTTGCCATCTTTGGCGAATTATCGCCAACTTGGCGAGGAAGGGGGTTAAATTACTAATCACCCAAAAAAATTATTAATTGTTTTGCATTACTTTCAATTCTGGAACAACTTATGCTCGTTAATTTAGGTTTCATTGTATCTGAAGTATCTGAGATTTGAATTACACTGTTGGTTTTTTTTGCTACTATTTATGTCAATAATTTGATAATCTTTAAAAACTTACTTTTTCGTGAGGCCACCACAGGATAAAATAGGAACATGAGTTGATAAAGTAGCAATGGGATGAAACACTTCTCCGCGGAAGACCTTTAAAAAATTAATTAAATGAGGAATCTTACTGACTCTGAATGGTCATCTCACATAAATCTCAAGAATTATACATACGAAGTCTTCGTATATTTCATCGGCGATGATGGGAACACAATTACGATTGGCGACTTCCACTATCGCCGACAGATGGCGTTTCGAAAAAACGGATCCACACGGATTGGATGGATTATTGATGATGATGGCAGCAGTTTGGCTGTCAATCTGAGATTCCAGATTCTTGAGATCAACTTGCCATCCCAGATTCGGCTGCAAAATAAATAAATACATAAACTAAAATAAATTATAAGAAATATCTCAACTATATATGTTGAAATTTTATGTAAACAATACGTTTTATTCGCTTTGCGATTGGTAAATAACGAGTCACCTGGTCCATGACATTTGAGGTTTGTTTTGCCAGTATTGTTTAAAATATTGAATGAAAATTATTATTACAATGTAATAAGTATTTATACTTCGCTTCTCAGTGAAAAGGTGATAAAAAAAGTAAAGATAAAGCTTTAACACTGAACTAGCAACACCCGCAAAGCGTTGTTAATGGCATAATAACCAAAAGGAAAAATTATCTCTTCGCTTAAGTCAATTTCAGCAGAGTGATTTGTTTGTCCTTGGACTTTATTTATTGTCATGGCGAAACACGGATACAATTCTCCAGCACAAGAGCCAGCTAAAAATGCTGCTTCAATAAAGAATTTTTTCAAACTTGTTATTTGTAATGGAGTGCCAATACACAGTTTAGGAGGGTTTAAATTAAATTGCAGTACAACAGGAGCACCAACTTTTAAAGTTACTTTATGTGGTGGGGGATCAAATGGATTAAGAAAATTTTAAAATTTATTTGAATAATGAAGAGCTTTTTCACTATAAACAACTTTGTCCGTTGAATAATAAATTTGCTCTGGGGTATCAAGTTAGGATAGTACTAAGTTGCTGAGTTTTTGAACAAGGTCATTTCTTAGTGATAAAATTAACCTTTCCTTAAACCAGGCAAGTCTAAATCGCTGTTTATTTCAGACTTAAACAAAGAAATGCATTGTATATGCATAACACTGCTCTTGCTATTTGTGCATGCACAGTTTGGAAGTTCCGCACATGCGTGGATAAGATCAAAGCACGGATACTGCTGTTTTACGCATGCACGAATTATAGTTGGAAAATACTTAAAATACCAATTATGAAACTTTTTTTTTATTTTGATATGGCTTCAATATACTAAAACCCTTATCAATAAATGATCTAAAAAATAGTACAAATATCTCCAATATCAGTTAAGTATTTCTCGAGTTATTCTCTCTCAAACATATAGACATTTTCAGGTGACTTCATTTTATAATATGTATAGATTAACAGCATAACAACATATGAGTTTAAAATAATGTTATTTGTTAATTCTGTGTTGTGTTGTGTTGTGACTAATGGCACTTGCTGCGGACAAACCTCGGCTGATACGATCAGCAGAATTTAAGCCTAAGAAATGCGCCTTCTTTGTTTTACAAGTAGCGCCATCTAGGGCAAAGAGTATGACTTAGCTACTCACACGTCACAGCCCTTTTTTAGGAGGCGTACTTCATTGTTAATTCTACTTTCAGACATAGTATTTGCTGTTGTTACTAATGGCACTTGATATGGACAAGCACGTTGAAGGCCGTTAGCGATTTTAAACCAAATGAGAGTCTCTTGTTTTGAAGTAGCGCCAACTAAGGCCAAGAGTACGAATTAGCTACACACCCATCACATTCACTTGCACAGCCCCTTTTTACAGAAGGGCACATTCATACAAATCACAGATTGGACACAGAAGAACTACCATGCCCTGACAGAGACCAGAACCCAGGACCCCCAAACCACAGGGAAGACGCTGTACTACTGCACTAAGATGCCGACATAGTATTTATAGCAATACTAATGAATTAATTTTTGATTTGCTTAAGCTTTTTCGAATAATTAAAATTTTTCTTCTATCGGTAATCAATCGTCTGAATATCTAATCAATGTGCGAGTTCATCCCACATTTTTGTAATAGTGATTGAGCTTCCACCAATGACTCTCCGTTTGCAGTCAGAAAGACGGAGCTCAGAGCTTTCAGGCCTCCATAAATAAGAGTTGTGTGCTTCATAGAACAGTAAGGAGAGCCGAATATACATTTTGGTTGCCAATTGATATTTTATTGAGTGAACATTTTGATACCATTCTCTCAACATTAATTCAATTTTCCAACCTGTGCCTTTCAAGATACGTCAAATCTTAATTTACCAGCAAAAAGTTTTTTTTAAAAAAATCACTCTACAAGAAATGTTTATCAAAAAGAATAGTGGCATGATGCTGTATTGGCTTATGAAGAAATCCTTAAATCTACATGAAAGAACTTTTAGATGGACAGCGTTGTCAAAAGCGATTCTGAGAGGTTTGAGAAGAGGCGTTTAAAGCCTTAATCTACGAGATTTTGTCACTGATAAGATTTTAAAGATAGAAGTAAACAGTAACGAAATTGATGAATTTATGTAAAACTTAACTAGTTCTGTTAACTTTCTGAACATTCTAGTACCAATATGGAGTATTCTAGTTAATATGGGGCTGTATTCCTTGTCGTAGCAAAAGGTTGCTGTGGAGATTTGGTAACGAGAAAAAAATAGATTTGAAGCAGCAACAACTTTCCAGTGAAGTAAAGGAAATGTCGAAAGCATGAAACATATTCGCACTGTTTGTTGAGAAGCATACTACTTATAAAATAGTAGCTGTGAGTGCTGCTAATTCACTTAACGAAGATACTGTATCCCCCTTTCGCCAGATTTTGAATTGTAGCCAAAGGCAAGAGAGTTTAGACAAATTTCTTGTCAAAAAAGCATCATTATAAATAATAAAATACATTATTGTAATTTTTTCCAAATACATTTTTTGGAGTGGAGCACATTGCCCTACTTTACATGGATTGCGATAAAAAAAAGAAGCTTTTACTGTTAAAGATCATTTCAGATTATGATGACGATTTGGGAACAAGTTAGGCTCGACTCGAGATTTCACGGTATTTAAAACTCCTCCTGTGTTTATTTCACTATTTGTTAACTTTACTTACTCAAAAGTTTAATACAAAAATTTCTCCCATTGTATGTGAAGGGATTATGCTAATTTCTCATGTTGAACAAACAGGCATAATAAGTAATACGCTTATATTAGAGCACTTGAAGGCTTTATGTAGAAATCATTGTTAACAGATTACAAGAAATCACACGTCACAACTACCCATTGAATTTCATAATAAATAATATACTTCTTCTAACCAATAAATCATATGACTTTGTCTCTATATCCATAGATTTGGCAATAGTTTTATAAATTGAGAATCCGGGTCGTGGAATCAGAATATTTTGTCCAGGATTTGCCAATCCAAGGATGCACATTTCCAACGCATGGGAACATCCACTGGTCAGAATGATATCCTGAAAAATATTTTACAAACTTTAAACTTTCATAAATGTCGAGAATAATTTATAATTTTAAAGTGAAATTGTTGTGAATGTCAACAACATATTCATAAAGCCGAGAATTATTCACATTATTATTTGAAGGCATATAGTAGCATTAACAAGTAATATAAAAAAATTAAGTCAATTCCTACTTAGGTCAACAAATAAATTTTTTATTTTAGTTAATTTTTATTAAATAATTACAATTAATAAAAATATGCATATACATATGACATAATCACAATATTAAGAGGCAAAGTAGAAAACTAATTTCTCCTTCTCCTTTTCAAGTTACCTTCTCAATACGAAGCTTAATATTAAGTTAGGTAGAAGAAGTGATCAACAATTGATAACAAAGATTTTAAGGAGAGAAATCGGAATTGAGCTTAAAGCTTAAAATTTCTTCAATTTTATTTTTTGAAAAAAAAATTGAATTCTAACCACTAAGCCACAACTGCTAACTCACTCGCGAAAATCCTTTGGATAAAACGTATACTTAAAGCAGAAATTTTCAAAAATGTATTGATTTTCGCAAGAATTGAACTCGCATTCTTCACCTTCACATGAAAAATACTGAAATCCTCGCGTTTTACCGATTGAGCTACTGCCTGTTGATTTGAATTTTCATTAAAAACTGCTAAAACTCTAATTTAAAGTATTAAAAATTAATTAAAACGAATTCATTAATAAATTAATTAATTAATATTCGAAAAAACTATATTGACATCGAGTGTCATTCAGCACAAGTTTTAAAAAATGCACTTGAACTGGAGTGGATGAATGAAATGCATTTTATTAACGATTAAAAATGTGAAAAAGATTATATATATATATATATATATATATATATATATATATATATATATAAGGAGAGTGTGAACTAATAGAAGGAATTGAATAAATTTCAACTAAGTATATTATAAAAAGTGTCATTAATAATCCATAAATATATCCATTCACATTTGCTCAAAGAAAACATAATTTAGGTTGTTTTTTAAATGCTTATAACAAACTTTTGGATAATATTTTTTTTCATTTTATCGTTTGATAAATCATTTTTGAAAGTATTTAAATCAAACGACTCTCAAACATGCAAAAAGTAAAAGCATACAGTTATAGTAATTTGATAATAGTTGTCAACTTTTAAATTTTTTTTCGGCAAAATATTATTTTAGAGGATAAACAAAGCACAGGGGATTGTTTTATTTTGCACTACTTGTAAAAAGTAAAGATAATTACAATTCTAACGGTTTTATATAATTTTTTTAATATCTATTCTCTGTATTTGTCAATTTTCTGATTATCATTTAATTTAAGATTTAAATACATAATACTACAAGAAAATATCAAAAAATTAAAAAGGATCAAAATAACGAACTACTTAATAATAAAATAATAACTGATGATATGTTAAATATAGAAAACTTATGTCTTTGTTATCTAATTAATGGAGTTCCTAAAATAAGATTTTTTGTTGGCATCTGCTTCTAATTATAAAGAAAAGAATATATCTAGTATTAATTTATATTTTTAAGTTATAGCTAATTAAAAGTATTCTATTTTTAAGTTATATCTAATTAAAAGTATTCTATTTTTAAGTTA
This sequence comes from Argiope argentata, assembly GCA_026289955.1. Classification (NCBI taxonomy): domain Eukaryota; kingdom Metazoa; phylum Arthropoda; class Arachnida; order Araneae; family Araneidae; genus Argiope; species Argiope argentata. Next base: position 62,388 of record JAOUZG010024402.1, on the reverse strand, counting down.
TATTTAATTACTAGCTCTGAAATTATATCTAGCATTAAGTTATATTTATATATATATAAAAACTATCATATTCATATCACTTCTTAGACATGAAAGAAGGCACTTTTCCATTAGGTTTGCACTAGAGAAAAATCGCCAAAGGAATTTGGCGGAATTCTACATTATTTGGCGATTTTTCGTTGGCGCCTCGTTAATAAAAAAGTACCCAAAAGAATATGAAATATTTCGCTTTTTAAAAGGAAAAATATAGGATTTCAGAATAGAGCAATTACTTTTCAATTTTCGGTTCAATGTTTATAATAAAATTTAAAATAACATAAATAATGTTTAATTATTTAATTTCTATTTTGAACTTCTGGGCCTTCATTTCAAATATTTGTGTTCAGGTGTTGACTATAAACCCTATACGTTCTTTAGTAATCAATAAATTACAAGAAATGTGAACTAAACTAAATTTAGATATAAAAAAAGAAATAATATATGATATTGAATTATAAAATAATATATAATGAATAAAATATAAAAAAATGGGGAGACAAAAACTTTGAAATATTTTGAAATCTTCTTTATATGAAATCTGATCATTCCAATTTATGATCTAATGTTTCATAATCGATTAACTCATTCTGTGATGATTATTTGCATCCTATCAATAATTTTTTTTATGCTGATCGTTTGTAAGGTCTACAAGTGAAAGTTCAGTGGACTTTGATTGAACTATTTATAAATTTTCTCAATTATAAATGAGTCAGAATATATGCTAAATTTAGAACTGATAGAAAACACTGAACTGAATTTTGAGATATCTCGAACTAGGACTTTGAAATCCTAACACTGAGAAGGTAAAAATTCTGATAATCTGACGATGGCTGTTTTCATAGTAATCGATTAAGTAATCCAAAGAACGTTATTTCCGGTCAATCAATGGATTACAAGATTTGCTAGAAAAAGGTCATCGAACATTTGATTCAAGCATTTTTAAAATTTCACAACCCCAAATGAGTCGAGTAAGAGACTAAATTCAGAAAGGGAAAATAAACAATTACAATGAATGGAATTTTTAAACATTTTGAAATAGAATTCAAACATTTGAAACTTGAACATTTTGAAATAGAACTTCAGTGCTTAGAACTTATCTAAGCACTGAATGATTATGAAATCTGCCTTTGGATTTGTGTCACAATAATCGATTAAATAATCCTGCGATTCTGATTTGCAATCCATAAATGGATTGCAAGACTGCAAGTGAGAGGTCAGTTTCTTAATCCCGAATGATTCTGGGAATAGACTAAATTCAGAAATGGAAAATAGCAATAACAATGAATTGGAATTTTTACGCATTTTGATGTAGGACTTGAAATTTAAACACTGGACGAGTATAAAGTTTAGTAATCAGCCTTTGGTTTTATGCAACAATAAGTAACTGAGTAATCCTGCGATTATGATTTGCAATCCATCAGTGGATTGCAAGACTGCAGGTGAAAGATCAGTTTTTCAACCTAAATTCAGAAATGGGAAACACCCATTACATTGAATTGTAATTGATTGATAATGTATAATGAGCATTATAAATCCTGTAATGTCATAATAAATAGTTTTGTAATTATGATTTGAAATCCATCGATTTATTACAAGACTAAATGTGAAAGGTCAGTGGGCATTTTACGAAGATATTTTGTAACTTTTTCTAACTCAAATGGTTGCTTGTGATGGCATGTGCTACGGGTTATCAGAAGGTCAGGCTGAGTCTCATGATTCTTTGGGCCTTTCAAATATTCGAAGAACCTTGATGATAAGATCAGTTAATCAGCTTTTTTTTCTACTTTTCAGGTCTATCTTCACGTTTCGATATCTGAAAACTGACCATCTACGGTCAGATATCCTGGATTCCGAAGATATGGTTCATGAGCAACCAAAACGTGACAGTAGAACAAGAGTTCCTTTTAGAAAGCATTCCTCAACCTGTTGTAATTCTGAAGTGATGTAATGGGTACACAATAACAACCTTGCAAATATTCTTAAATGATGTAACGAATGATGATAACAGATACCTATTGAACTCTTAATTATTGCACGTGGTTTAAGAACCATTGCTCAAAATACTTCCATTTAGATTGTTCACAAAACTTTACATTAAAGAGATTAGTAAGTAAGCATAGAAAATATTAACTCTTTTTGTATAAAAATGTTAACAAATTTAGAAAGGTCAAACAAGGGTTACAGAGTTTAAGCAAAATAATGATAAAAATAACCAGCGATATTAATTTTTAAATAAATAATATAATGTTATTTTGTTTATTTAAGAGATTGTAATTCTACTTAGTTACTAACTCCACTTTATTTCTTGAGTTCTTTGAGTTTCAGTTCTTTATAATGATGAAATATTAGCTATAATTTGAATTAATCTAGGTTATTCGAATCTGAATATTATAAAAATATTTTTTATTTCTGAATTGTTTTACTTATCCTCTTATTTCGTGTTCTCGTTTATTTATTGAACAATTATTAAATAAGTAATTTGAATAATCAAATAGGAGTAATCTCATAGTGTATTATTTTTATTTTCTTATTAAAATTACTTATTTAATTATTGAAGTTATTATTTTATAACTATTAATCATATCTTTACTTAAATAGTTTTAATAAATAATAGTTATTTGTTTATTTATTAATTATATACTCTATAATTAAATTGTTTGCTTATTAAAAATAAATCATTTTTGCCAATTTTACTTTCTAAATTGTCCTTTCCTTTTACTATTCTTACTTTTATATATATTTTGAATTCTTGGACGAATCGAATTTATATTGTGACTTTTCAGCTTTGAATTATACAAATTTGACTGTAATTTTTCAACCTTTAAAAGAATGATATTTTGCACGCATATAAATATCTTTGTAATTCTTTTTAAGAGATAATTGTCTTTATTTTCCTTGCATTTACTGCTCCATCCCGTGAATTATAAATAATTTAAATATAGCAGTAATCAGCATTTGAAAAACACATGACAAGTTGTGCTTGTGTTTAATCGACGGACCTCAGATTAAAACTTAAGAGTTTCTTAAATCGATATTTAAATACCTCGCGTTATTTAAGAGAACTGCAAATACAATTAATTCGTAAAAATAAAACCGTAAACAAATAAGGATAATTGCATAGCATTTTTCTAAAAAAAATAGACAAAAAGATATATTCTCTATTCAAATTGAAATTTAAGCATAAGCAAGGATACAAGAGCTCCAATAAAACGAATTTTGTATTTACTTTTGTATGGAAATAAAAATCCAGTTTACAATTTTCGTCCTTCAACTCGCCCTGTTTAATTTCAATCTGCTACTTGCATTCACAAACAGACCTAATACCGAAAATTGTGATTTTTTTATCATTCTAGAAACTACCTAATGCGTTTAAATTTATAGATGCATCGATAGCGCAAATTTTCGGCAATAACAATTTTTCTTTTTTGCACAAGAAATAAATATAAATCTAATTATTTAAAATTATAAAAAAACATATAAAAGAAAAATGAGTGCTGATGTATTTAGGATGGATTATTCCTATTTTATATTTAAAATTTTATTAGATTTTACTTATTATTTAAATATTTTATTTTATTAACACATGAGAGCATGATTTTGTTTTGGTGTGAGGTTTTTGAAGCCTAAAAATGCGTAGGCAACAAATTGGTAATTTACCAATTTTGAGCTATCCATTTTTCGCTTTTAGATTTATTAAAAAATAATGCTAAAGGTTTTTACATTTCCCGATTTATCGCCAAAAGTCATTTAAAAATAGGAATTTAATTTGTAATTCAAAAGTTTAAGTCAATAGCAATGTTGTTACATTTTTTGTTGTTGTTAAGAGTTGTTGTTTTGAGAACACGATGCTGTATTGATATGTGGTTTTTGAAGTAACAAAATAAGTGCGCAGAAAATTGGCGATGTATCGTTTTTGGAGTATCAAGTTTCCCCTTTTTGGTTTATTAGAATATGGTTAAGATGTTACATTTGACGACTTATCACCAACAAAAAGTTACAACTTGGCACGAATGTTCGCCATGTTCCCGATTCTCGATATATAGATTAGTGTTTTTTAATATTCCCGGCATTGGGGTCATGTTTTGACAATTTCATGTTTTTCAGTTGCATTAAATAAGAAGATGAATGTTTAATATTCTGTATTAATTGTACCATATTAATCATTTAACATCCTAAAATGACAGTAATATGAGCAAAAGAAACGGACGTCGAGGGCGACAAGTACAGTGTAATCTTGTAATATTGACAAGAACAATCTCTAACAGTTGAAGACTCCAAAAGTTTTTCAAATTTTTAAATAGGCATCGAAAAATAGGGAATTGACAACATTCTCTAAAAGGGTACTGAATCTTCAAGCTTCTAAGATCACGATATATGTCATTTACATCACCAAAATGTCATAAAGTAAAGGGGGTGCACTTAAAAAAATGTGTAGTTACCTCTGGATCTAAAGGCGCTTCGGGTCGATAAGAATATTCGGCAACTGCTTCTCTAGCTTTGCGGTATCCTGCAAAGAAAGATTTTTTTTTGGATGTTTAATGCGTAGAACAAATAAAATGGTAAATTATTTTTAAATAATTCGTTTATTCTTTAAACATAAATTATATTTTATGTATATTTTTTCTACTTTATAATTTATTATTCCTTATCCGTATTAACAATAAAGTTGTGTGGGTATGTTTTGGTTTCTATGGGCCAGTTTAGCTTTATCATCTTATTAACTTCTCAAATAATAAACCGGAAATAAATTCTTTTGCTTTCCACAAAAGAAGAATATCAGATGATTAAATATTCGATTAAAACTCTTTAAATCTTAAAGCAGCAATATAATATTTTGATGGAAGTAAATAATTTAAAAAAAAAAATTTCAAAATTCTGAAAGAATGTGCATGATTATGAAACTGATATCGTTGGAAGGAGTTTTTTAAGTTTTGAAGGTACATAAAAAGGTTATCGGCAAAAAATAAAAGGCTAGCTATATTTTCAAAGTTGAATGATGTGAAGTGTATCATTGTGAACACACAGAAGACAGTTGCATCTGCCAAACACTGAATACTGCTTAGCTCAAGCTATCGAATTATGAAGAACCTGTGGTCAAAATCAAGAATGGACTATTAGTTCCTCCATTATGGCAACTAACCAGTTTACGACTCCAAAGTTAACCCGAATATTTGAGAGTTACAGAATGAAACTTCTTAAGCATTTTCCTTCCGATCCATACTTTGTTCCCTGCGATATTTCACTGTTATTCCATGTGGGAATGAAGAAAGCGGTTTTCTAGTAATGGGAATCTTTCGAGATCTTTCCACAGAGATTGTGTTTTAACTCCTAGTGAAACTTGGAAGATCTGATTTGACACTCTCATTCGTATATTAATGTTCTTCCAGGGGTGCTTCAGAATGCTGGAAATTCTGAATGTCTTAAAATTTTTCCATCACCTTTAAAAACTGTAATGACAATCCGTACTCTTAAGAACTGTTATATGCAACATAGATTCGCTCTGCCTCTAGCTGTTAAATAAATGTAATCTATAGAATCCTTAGCATGGTTTTGAAATTAACGCCGTCCTGAAATTCACCTATACTAGCACCTTTAATGAACAAAGTATACATCACAGGTATTCAATCAATCATACTTAAAAAAGAGGAGATTAATTTGACATTGATATTCAAGTGACATGGTGGGTTCAGTAGTTCTGTTGGCCTAGCAATTGCGACCTTTCCATATTAAGAGAGTCAAGAACTGCTTTCCTGAGGGATGACGAGGTGTATTGTATGTGATGGTAATTACTTTGTAAAAATTATGTAAATGAACTTGTAAATATTTAGTTGGTTATTATTACTTTTTTTATATAAATCAACATGTCAAGTAGTCTTACCGGTGGAAGGAGCGTATCCATTGTACTCTAAAGCAGTGACGCTATCTATAACAGCGGAAGTTATCTCTGGGCATGGCTGAAGGTTTCCAAAAGTGGTTGGATCACCTGCATTGAAAGAAAAATCATTTAATGCATAAATATTCGTATGGCACCAAATTAATTATCATATAAATTATAAAAAAAATCTTGTAAGCTTGCAATATTCAATAAATTTGTAAATGGGGTTTCTTATAAATTTATTTTTCTTTGAAATGTATTTATGTTTTTCTAAAATTTATTCTCTTTCCTCGTATACGCAAAAATCAGCAATGATCATTTCGAAAATCTTACAAATTGAGCTATTACGGGATTACTTATTATTGCAAATCTGTAATATTTTTCAATTCCTTCTATGAGCTCAAACTCTCCTTGTCTATATACATTTTGTTCAAATTTTCAATCGTTAGTAAAATACTTTTTATTCATCCAATCAAGTTCAAGTAATTTTTTTCAAATTGTGGAAGATGACATTCGACGTTAATACAATGTTTTCAAATATTAATTCATTAATTTTTATTAATTAATTAAAAACTAGTTTTCTCGTCTTTACAGTAATTTTTTATAGTAGTTGCGGTTATTAGGTCGGGATAAACTGGTTGTTAGGCCGTTGGATTTTCATCCTTTGTGCTGTGAGTTCGAACCTGGTCACAAAGTTCTCCATATCGGGAGTAATACCTGGGGATACTGAGTCAAAGTTTATCGTTATTCAGGTGCTCGTGGGTCTATACCCTCAGAAGCTACCGCACCCCTCCTTCCGTTGTAAAGCGGAACACGAGAAAAACAATTATGATAATTTAATCAAAAGTAACAAAAATAAAAAATTTCCTAACATCCAAAGAAGAAATTGATTTTTTAAAAATTGTTTTTTATATTACTTGTTCCCCTGCGCTGTTAATCTCACCGTAAGAAAAAGATGTAAAGATATTTTTATTGGATGAGATAGTTATTAGTATTATAGACAGAATTTTACAATTTTTATTTAATAAAGTGATATTGTTTGAGATATATGACAGTTTGAGATGTATGATTTTAAAGAAAACAAAAGTTCTTGCTATTTTTTAATATATAAAAAAAAGAAAGAAAAGAAACATTCATTTAAATTATTAAACAAAATATTATACAAAATAAGAAAAAAATAACATTTCGGTGAGATTTTTTTATAAAATCAAACTTATATCATCCCACCTTTCCACAGTTTCAAAATTAATATAATATGCTTTTTTTGGAGATCAAAGAAAGAGTAAAATGACAGAAGATCCCCATCTGAGGAGCTTCCAAACCTCAAAATACTCCTCCAGTCTAAAACTCTTCAATGAATTAAGCAACAAATTGCAAGAATGTGCGATTCAAATTTATGTCACAAAAAACAGGGCTTATAATCATTACATTCTTCAAGTGAGAAATTAGTTGAATTTTTATACTCCAACCGTTGAAACTCCGTGAAGCTTTCTAAATATTTCCAAAAATTTTACTTAGACGCGATGAAATAGGTTATCGATTGCCTGAAACCACAGGTACATGATTGTACTTAACATTAAACGCAATAGTGAAGGAATTACGTCGCTTTATTTCATCAGATTCCCACAACAACACATCTTTATTTTGCAATACGATTGACCTCAATAATTAGTATCTTTATACATCAATGAGTAGATTCTCGGTGATGGAATAAAAGACCATTATTGCGCTTGATGAACGCATCAGATAAAGACCTAACGCAATCTAGTAAAGTGCAATGCGAAGGTTTTTCGGCTGCAATCGGATAGGGAAGTTGTACATCTTGACAATCTTGTCAATCTTGAAATCTTTTCCTACAGTTAATCTGATTTGACTAAATCAATAACAAGGAACAACAGATAAATTTTTGTCATACTAACTAATTGCCATTATTAATTACCTTTTGCCATCAGATAGATTGCCAAGAATATTAAATGTGTTTACTTTCTACAAAATCTCTTATCCTGTTCCTTTCAGTATTCTCATACGAACACTTTTAGATGATTTTGTCTCACAAAGGGGTGAAATGCGGAAGGATCTTCCGGAATTTACTTTATTGTTAAATCTTAACTTCTCCTTTCATTTTTCCTCTCACCCTTATTTAGTGGAGTTAGACCTAACTTAATGCATGCACAAAGGCGCGGAAGGTTTTAGAAACCGTTGGTAAACAATACATAAATTCCTGCTTATATATATTCCAATAAATATATTTTTAACCAAAAAAAATGTTATTATAATTTAAACCAAGTTATTTCAATAGCTTATATTTGCTCTATTTATACATAATGAGATTGGCTCCACGATATCATAATGCAGATAAACACTTAAACATTCGGTCAAAGTTAGTTTTTTTAAATCTATTTTTTTATATCAAATGTAAGTAATATCAATGTATTTTATATCAAATTTAGGTAAGTAATACTTGTAAGGATTTCTTAGATATACTCTTAAAATATTTTTTGAAGGAAATAGGTTCTTTAAAAAAGGCTTGGTGGTAATCAATTTCTTATTTTAATTGATGTTTAACTCGGATATCAATAAAAACCCAAGCAGCTAAGTTATTAATTTTTTAAAATGCAATATTAAATCGAAACGAATACAGAAAGGAGAGATTGATCTTAGTTAAGAAATCATAGAAAAATTAATTGGGAATATCTTTATTAAATAACTTTTACCTTTAGTACATCCTAATGTAACTAATAAAGAGTTTTGTAATGTTAAATTAGTTACAGATCTTTACAGGAACTTTTCTAAGAGATTTAGAGCCATAACATCAGAGAATTATCAAAAACTTAAATATTCTGTTCATGTATCATCTCAATTTTTCAATATCGTAACTATATTACTTTCTTATTCACCTGTATAATGTTAGCTGTACAAATGTTAAATAGAATTCTTCCTCCTCAGCTTTCAACAAAGGAAGAAAATCGTGGGATTAAATATTTGACAAAATATTGAAAATAGCATTAATTTCTTTGAACAATCAAAGCTATTTTTTAAACTAATACAACGCTAATATTTTTTTGAGAAATTGCCAAAATTCAGAAAAAAAATTCCCATCATACATTATTAACTGGAGGTCAAAATAAAAGTTTGGCATAATCTTCAATAAAAAAAACGATTGATAATAAACAAAATGATCGAGCTTATTTTCGTCCCAAAGAATTTAATTACTTTGTAAACATATCTAACAAATCAAATTTTAATGATGATACTAATAATTGAAACTATCTTTTAGTCTAGTTATATTAACATTCTGTTGTAAAGCAACACTAGGGCTATTTTGGGATGAATCTCGTAATTTTAAACAACAGTCAGATGACGAGAACGACACCTGAGCTACCCCTCCCCTCTTCACACCACATCGCACCAATTAGAAAGAGGCACGTTCATAGATTTTAAAATGAATCAAGAATTAGTTTTTTGTAATATTTTCGACATCTTATAGTTCTCACATGCTCAATCTTGAAAAGAAAAGAAAAATACAAAATCCAGCATTAAAAATAGAAAATCCAGCAAGAAAAATACAAAATCTATCATTGAAAACCGTTGCATGATGCTTATTTTGAAAGAGATAAAGGAATGTACTTACCAATGGAGAGGGAGATGACACGTTTCGCAGGATTCGGAGTGATGTGCAAATTGTCGACAATGGATCGAATGGGATTGACAGTGTTCGCTGCTATTTTAGATGGTTTCACGTTCCAGGAGCGCTTGGTTTTCATGCTCACAAAACCAGGTGAAAGTCAGACCTGAAAAAATACATCAGTTGCATCACCAGATTTTTCAAACCATATCTTAAGTCTTATTTTCCATAAATTCAATTTGATATTCATCAAAATAGTTATTCATTAAAACTTTTATTCTTGTTTACCAACGGCTATTAGTCCTACAAGAACGTTGTTAAAACATTGAAACTCCGGATTTCAAGATTAACCTTCTGTTTTGATGCTATTAACTTATTAATGGCGACGAAAACCATTCGGGGATCTTGAATTTTAACGATACACGTTTTAATTCTGTATTGTTATTTTAAATAGTAATTAATGTGGCACATAGCAAAATCAAATGAAGAAAAAATGCGACGAAAAACTGACCGACAATCAATAATTTTGAAAAGAACTCTGATCGCGGAACGACAAAGTTGGCGACAAAATGAGAAAAATTCAAACAATATTTAGATATTGGAAATATGAATAAAGATTGATTTGAGTTTGGAATCGAAAGTAGGCCTATCGGAAACTATATATGGAAGATGAAGCTTCCGACACTGATTGAGAGACAGAGCCAGTGGAATTCAAAAACTTGCTAAATGGAACTGATGAACATCGTATAGATATCGGACAATATTGGGATCGGCTAGTGAAGCTCCCTAGTACATAAATAAAAATTATTTCAGTTGCGATATTGTATAAGTCTCAAATGTGATTTGGAATTTCTTTAAACATTTTTGACTATACATTCTATTCTAAATTTTATTAAAAAAGGAAATTTCTATCTTATAAAAAAATTTTAGGATAGGAATTCCTCTACGGAAGATAAAAGTTTCTCATTCACATTTTACTCTACTTCTATTCATACAGAAGCTTTTGAAGAGAATTCCTAAGCTATAAAAAATGCAGTTAATCTACAGAAGATAAAAACTTAGAATTCACATTGTATTCTACCTCTATTCATACAGAAGTTTTTAAAGAAAATTCCTAAACTATGAAAAAAGGTAGTTAATCTAAGGAAGATAAAAGTTTCTCATTCACATTTTACTCTATCTCTATTCGTACAGAAGTTTTTAAAGAAAATTCCTAAGATATGAAAAAAATGTAGTTAATCTACGGAAGATAAAACTTCTAATTCATACAGAAGTCATTCAAGAGAATTCTTAAACTATGAAAAATACAGTTAATCTACGGAAGATAAAAACTTCTAATTCACATTTTACTCTACCTCTATTCATACAGAAGCTTTTAAATAAAATTCCTTAAATTTCGAAAATTGAGCTAGTACAGAAATGCAAAGTTGACAGCTATATGAATAGAAAGAAAAAATAAAAGAATCAAATATTTCATTTTTCAAAAGGGGGGGGGGATATTTTCATCATCGAATCTAGTGTTGCTTCAATTTATAAATTTTTTATGTGGATTACGATTTATTTATTTTGCTTGCATAATTTGATTATTTTACATGTTTTACGACAATACTTAACAAAATACAAACGCAAATACAAAAACGAGTATCACAAATTAGCGGAAGAAAATTATTATCCATATGTCTATAAATAAAAAAATATATAAACGCCTGTGTATTGGCTCTAAATAAAACGACCGTGAAACTTAGAGCGATAAAATTTAGTGCAGAAGCACTTAAACAGGGTGGAAATATACATTTCGGAGACATGGTTTTTAAAAAAAATTTCCTTTGATTAAAATGAATATAATTTTGACCGCAATTTCTGGAATTATTACATCACAAAAATCATTTTTACGTCATCTTAAGTTTTAAAATTTAATTTTCCAAACAAATCAAGTTTTTTCTTTATCATTTTTTGTCTATTTTTAATCAATTTTTAAAAATATTTTTGGAATGTCTTCTTTTAAAACATACTTCATTATTCAAAAAAAAAAACTCGAATTCTTTTTATTTTTGTTACAAATATTTCCTACTGATTTTATTTCCATCATCGTTAATAAAAATATAAAGATAGGAATTGTATTTCCTTTTATGTGTTACGTAGGTATTTGTTTAAGTTGTGCTTTTAATAAGTTTTTTTTCTTCTTGTACAACAAAAATAAAGTTTGACTTTCGAATACAAATAAAGTTTGACTTTCGAAGTAGTTGAATTTTTGCTCTAAATTTAAATTAGAATTGCAGATGATATAGCAGCAAATTAGAGATAATACATTAAGTTCTATTTAACGAAATGAATAGAACTCTGGAAGTCTTAATAAATATTAAGAGTTCCACGCCTATAAAAATTTGAAGGACTTTGACAAAAACGCCATTAGGATCAATTGCTATAAAAATTAATTGAAGAAGCATTTACTAATTTTACTGAACTAGTTAATCATCAAAGGAGGCTTATTTATGAATAAGCATATTATTTTGTACAAGTTTTCCATGAAAGATCGTAAAATTTACAATAACTTGATACACCCCATAAAAAATGCATATGTACATTGTATTTTCGCTGTTATAACATTGAATGGCCAAAGTAGGAGGAAACCTTTTTTTATACAATGAATGTTTTTCCTATTTTTTTCTTTAATTCATTTGATTCTTCAAGTTTCCTCTTTTTTTTTAGACTAATTGTTGCCAAATTGTAATTTACATGAAATTTAACTTCTTCTTTTAAAGAAATAAGTTTCCTAGAAAACTCGAATAGACATCAGAATTTTGTACCCGTATTAAATTTTAAAAAGTAAAGAGTTCTAAATTGCATATTAAATTTCTTTTAATTATGTTTACTAAACACAAAACACACAATTTTGTGTAAATATACCAGAAAAAGCACCATAGCTAACTTTTGAGATAAAAGAACGAGAAAATTCTTCAAAATCTATTTTATTATTCTCTAATCTACATATTTTTCCAAAACCGGCAGTTAAATTCGCAGTATTTCAAACAAATAATATATTTTAAATTGAAATCAATAAGTAAACAAAAACATTAAAAGCATTAAGGACATTAACGGAAACTCATTAGAATTGTGGATAAACGAATAGAAGCATAACTAAAATCAATAGCTTGGCAGACGACTTTTTTAACACTCAACTTCTGTTTTTTATTTGAAAAATAATCGTTTTATATCTTTGACATGTCGAGCTATATCTCATATATATCTTTAAATTTTACAGATATGTTCGAGATTTCAACATTACCTTTTATAGATGGAATATTTAGTTTATCGCGTTCCATCAACTTCAAATAATGATTATCTTATCAATTATCTTCTCATAGAGAAAGTCACCATACAAGGAGAATCTTCACGTCCTGCAAACATCTAATAATAACTTTTAATTTCGACCCGAACGCCCTTTCCCCCATGCACGCGGAAATGTATCTCCCCACATATAATAATAATCGTGCTATGCTGGATTTAATGTTTATGCAACATTTTAACTACTTGAAAAGTGTTTATGTTAACTGTACAATTTGCTTAAAAATTCGAGTTGTCTCTCCGTAGCGTGTCTCGGGGCTCCAGTTCTTGCCTAATCTTAAGTAGGGACAGCTGACATTTAAATCAGATTATCGAATGTTTATCTTATCTAAGTTTACGTTGGAGGAAATATCGCTCGGACAAGGAGACAGAACCGATCATCGCAGCGATTGCGGACACGAATTAAGAAACTGGAAGAATCCGGGGTTTCGTTTATACTACGCACATTAAAGTGATTATTTTTTTAAGTAAAAAAAAATTTGTTAATCTGCAAACACACTTAAAACGAAATAAATTCGATAAATCTCCTTTTGAAAGCATACTTTTATTAAATATTAACAATTATCTACATTTTTTTTATTTTAATTATTATTCATTCTTACCAATCTATAATTTAGAATTCATCAACATTAATAATGTGAATCTTGTAAATTATGTACTCTCAGAATATCTACTAGATAGCCCTATTGATGCAACTAAATAAACTATTAAACCAATTAAAGCAAATCAATTGGATATCAACAATCAATCATAGCTAGCTGATCGTCAAAGGTATCTAATCAAATAAAAATATGCCAGCTTTGGTGACCAGCTGGTTAGTCTTGATTCATGATGCCTGAAATTTACAATTAAATATTTCATGTATCTTGTTTTTAATGATTTTCTTTGAAAAGTATTTTCAATTTTGTTTGACGCGTAACGTGTGCTATTTTAGAATCCTTACACCATTCTGTTCATTGTTCTATATTTCTTCCTAAACATCTAACATTATAATCTAAAATTTGAAGTTGTATGAGTTGAAGTGATTGTGAACTTCAATAATCAAAAATATTTTGCTGAAACTATTTAAACAAATAGTATATATATA
>JAOUZG010024402.1:35186-48017 GCA_026289955.1 Argiope argentata | reverse complement strand
ATATATATAGTCAATTCCTACTTAGATTAACAAAGAAAATGTATTTTTTATTAAATTAAAATTAATATAAATATGTATATACTTATGATAGAATCACAATATTACGTAGCAAAAAAGAAAGCGAATTCCTTCGCTTCCAAGATACGTAGCTCAACCTTAAGGTCAGGTAGGAGAAGTGACAAACAGTGGATGACAAAGATTTTAAGAAGAGAAATGGAAGCTAAAGCTTAAAATGTCTTCAATTTTATTATTTTTTTTTTAATTCTTTCATTCTAACCACAAAGCCACAACTGCTAACTCACTCTCGAAAATCATTTGGGTAAAACGTATAATTAAAACAAAAATTTATCAAAAAAAATATTGATTTGTCCAAGAATTGAACTCGCATTCTTTATCTTCACTTAAAAAATACCGAAATCTTCTCATTTTATCGATTGAGCACCTGCTGTTAATTTCAATTTTCATTACAAACTGCTGAAACTCTATTTAAAATATTAAAAATTAATTGAATTTAATTAATGAATAATATTTGAACAAACTGTATTAATATCAAGTGTCACCAATACAAATTTTTAAAAAATGTGTTTGAACGTGAGTGGATGAATCAAAAGCATTTTATTAACGATTGAAAATTTAAACAAGATAAATATGTATAGGGAGAGTGTGAACTAATAGTAGGGATTGAATAACTTTCAACTTAGTACATTATAAACCTATTGAACCGTATATAATGAACCGAGGTCAGATGACGAGGACGACACCTGAGCCGGCTCCCTCTTCTCTACATCACACTAGCGAACGGACGTTTCGCCCTGGTGGATTCAACGTCCAACAGACCCTCCTATACACGACGGTTCTTCGGTAGAATCGGGTCTAAAACCTGAAACCCTACGGCTCACGAGCCAAGACCTTACCACCAGGCAACCGCGGCTCCAACACACTTATTGTGTAATTTAAATTAAGCAATATTAATAATAACGGCTATGATTCTATTCATTACTTTCCGCAAAATGGAAGATTTTAGCGTTCTTGTATATACGAAGTAAAGAAAAGTATTATGTCGTTGCTAATCCCCTTGGTCTAGACCCCTAGACCAAGTCCAAAAGATCGTGTCGCACCAGAAGGTCAAAAATACCCTCGCTCTCATCCGACAATTGCCTCACAGATGCACCGATACAAGAAATAATAAGAGAGGGAGAGGCAATAGCCGAGCAAGGGCAAGAAGAAAAAGTCATGTTAGGACCGTCAAAGACCAAACTTCTAATGTGGCGAGACTTTAGCCTATCTAAGGCAGATTGGGCAAGTCTTGAGCGGGTCTTCTGCGAATGTAAACCAGGGAGATCTGCGGCGTACCAATCGTGTTCGGGAGGAATCCTCCAAATTGATTTTACTTTGTCAATAAACATGGAACGAATCTCTGAGACTTTTAAAAGGCTGATGGAAGAGTAAAGAAAAAGTATTGTAATCGTAAAAAACAATCATATCTTTGATTCGGGGGATTTTCCACACTTCAGACCTCCCCGAGTTCAATTTTTTTATACATAAATAAATATATATAATGCCAGTTTGTCATTTTGTTCTACATTTTTGTAACTATGCCTGTCTACTTGTGATACATGATAACTCAAAGACGCTTTAACCAAAAGGATGAAATTTGGCGAACCAATTTTTGATCAAATTTTTAAATTTCCATAAATCTTGAATGAAATTCATTCACTAAAGATCTGACAATTCGACAGATTGTATTACTTCAAAATGGAATAAGTTAGGTAGATAAAATTAGGTATATATATTTAATATCTATAATGTAAATACTTATCTAATTTAGAATTAAATCCGTCAAAGGCTGACCGTTTCTTAATCTGTACTTTCACATGCATGTAGATGTAATAAGATAAGCACAATAAGTTAAATCAATGAAATTAGGTTTGGAATCCTATGATTAGAGTTAATAATTACATGCCAAATTTCGGTTCCTATTGGTTGGAAAGAAAATATTGCAAAATACGATAGAATCAGTAAACATTTACTAAATTTACTGATTCTCACGATAGAATTAGAAAAAATTTGGCGCCAAATATCTATATTTCAGAATTATTGTTCGCCAATTCCATGCACGGCATTCACGGTCTTTGCTTAATATCCATAATTTTAGACGGAGGGGAGGGAGAGGAATGATATTTTTATTGGGGGGGGGGGGGATATGCAAGAAAATTTCGGTGTTTTCTTCCTCTAGTTTTAAGATTACATGGTTAATGCGTTTCAGAGGAAAATTCAGTTGAAGGAGTAGGGGGTAGGGGGTGATTGGAAGGATTTATTTCAACAATCAAAGTAAATGTCATAAAAATGAAAAGCCTCATATCAATTTCAGAATAAATATTTCAAAAGTACACATTTCTGCTACAATGGGATGATTATAAATGAACAGGAATATTTCACTTAAATAAATTTCGAAGTTCACAAAATTTCTTAATATCACTTTTTTTCTAGTCATTTAAAATTATGGCATTAAATGCTTTTTTTTCTCAACTTCTATGGTTTACAACACGACCGTATATGCTTCTCTCAATCAATGAACTGAAAAATCACGGGATCTTTTTCCCGCTCCTGAAATTATATTTGCCAACTTTGGAATCATGACCTTGATAATGTTTGACAGAGCTGCAGAGATAAAATCAGGAATAATAAAAGCCTTCTTAAAATTTCCACTTATTTTTCTCAGCCTGTCTTTTGGCACTTCGAAAATCCAGAGCCGATTTGTTGTTTGTTTTCACCTGTTTATCTAAAACTGTGCTTTAAAAAGTCGTTTCTGCCTTGTGGTCCAAAGGAATAATATTGTGAATATGGCTAAAAATAGACGTTGAGATGTTTATAGAATTATTTAAATCACGTGGTCAAGAAAGATAGGTCACATGCTTTGAGTGGCCTCTCAAATTATATGACGTGAGTCATCAGATTTGAAAATTATCAGAGGAAAAATAAGCAAGACGCATCAAGAATGATACAACTTTTCACTTCTCAACATCCAGATTTTATCAGGATGATAATTGTGAATCATTTTACATTTTACTCATATTTCGTTTACTTTAATACAAAGTTTCATTTAAGTAAACGATAATCTAGTTTTCCTGTTGGAAGTGTAATAAACAATTCAGAATGTTATCAATAATTTATTCAGTTTTCGTCAGGAAATCGCATCAGTGGAAATCTGAAGTAAAATAACCTTGATATCTAAAGTATTTTGTAATGTCAAAGCGGATAGACTGTATTTAATTCATGATCAGAGAAGGATTTCTGACCAAGACAACTGCACAGGGCTGTCTGTATTGAGGGGATAGGGCGCAGTTGCCTCAACTAAAGGAAAGATATTAGCCTAATTGTATATTTCTATACAGTTATTTATTTGACAAGTTTTATGTATTACAAATTTAAAATATCATAAAGAATTTATTAAATTTTCGCAAAGATATAACACCAATAAAAATCTTAAAGAAAATAAATTCTGTTATTGGTGTATTTTATAATGGTCCAGGAGATAGATTGCTTTAACAAATAATTTAATCCACGGACCCATTTGATGAGAAGGACTTTTATTCAAAATGTCCATTAAAATTGATGATTAGAGGTGTATTTTTTAACAAGGCATTTTCACAGGGCTGCACCGGCCTTTTGGCTTAAGGGTAGCGGATCTTCCCCGTGATCTGGGTGTCCCGGGTTCGAGTCCCGGTTTGGCAATGGTTGTTCTTCTGCGTTCTATCTGTAAGGTGTGCGAATGTACCCCCCCCCCTGTAAAAAGGGGCTGTGCAAGCAAAATGGAAAGAGTGAATAGCGAAAGTCGTACTCTTGGCCCTACTTGGCGCTACTACAAAACAAGAGATGCTGATTAGGCTTAAGTCGTTGACTACCTCAGCGAACTTGTCCATGGCAAGTGCCATAATAAACAACAAAAATACAGGACCGCTTATGATGAGAGGATAGGAGTCAGGCAGATGAGTTAAAAGAATGATATTAGCCTAGTTGCCAATAAATAAATTTATAAAAATGCACAAGTTTTATGAATTATAAAATATTAAAGTCATATTAACATTTTTATAAAGTGTAATCAATGAATCAGGTTCTTATCTGTTTCATAACGTTCACTTAGTTTTTACATTATTTATAAACACTGAAAGTCTGTTTTGATAAAATTGAAGACAAACATGGATCAGTCATGAGAATAAATAAATATTTTCAGAAAAATGTAAAAGTAAAAAATAATAATTTAAGTAAACCATAACATTGATGGCCAATCCAAAAACATCTTCAAAGTGGAACTTGCTTGTTTTTTAAAATAGGAACCTCACAATGCTGCCAGATTATTATATAAACTCTCTTCATACCTCTCAGGTTACTAGAGTTAATGGTATAATAAAAGTAAAGCATTTTAGTCAACTTATAATTACAATTATCTCTTGGATACTCATGATGTGCATGGAAGACTATGAGCACGATAGATACGACTTGAAAACATTTCCAAAAATTCCGAAATTTAAAAACTATTTCATTTTAATTCGGATAAATTCGAGCAAAGGATCTTTATAGCTATTTGATAAAGAAATACAATTAAATTATTCTAAAAATAGCACAAAAATTCTCGAAGGCCTAGGGTCCATTATAATTGCCTAATTTGTTTATATAATAAACTGAATCTTAATTGAAAATTTGGTCTGAGTCGTTGATTTTTGGCCCTGAAGGTGGAGCAAGTTACATCCGTCTGGCCCACATGTCTTCCTATTTTTGTGGTGAGGAATATTGAAGAGGTTGCGCCAACTCAAGTGTCATCCTTATCATCTGACCACGGGTCAAAATTAATCCCAAAGTAGCCCTAGTATTGCTTTAAAACAGAACGTTAGCATAACTAATCCTGTTTAGAATTCGAAGCTGTTATTCAAGGTGTTTAATCCTTTGTCTTTATAAAATAAGAACAATATTCTCCCCAACATTTGTTTATATCTTCCACTTATGGATCCATTCTGATTTAGTTTCGTCATATAGTTCACAGAAAGAGTCGATCTCCGGCGTCCTGACATAGAGATGTCTTCCCCGAGGGCTGGGGCCCGGGTCCGAGTTCCGATTCGGACATGGTTTTTCTTCTCTGTTCAGTCTGTAA
The DNA here is from genome assembly GCA_026289955.1 of Argiope argentata. NCBI lineage: Eukaryota > Metazoa > Arthropoda > Arachnida > Araneae > Araneidae > Argiope > Argiope argentata. The sequence continues at coordinate 42,868 of JAOUZG010024402.1, read as the reverse complement.
GGTCTACGAATGTACTCCACTGCAATAAGGGGTTGTGCAAGCGACTGTGATGAATGAGAAGCTAAGTCGTTCCCTTAGCCCTAATTGACGTTACTTCAAAACAAGAGACGCTCCTTTTTGGCTTAAAATTCGGTGCTTCCTCGGTAAAGCTTGTCCATGGCAAGTGCCAATTATAAAAACAACAAGAATTGAGCATGCAATTTAGAAATCTGTCTCTTTTCAAACTTAATTATAATTTTAAATTAAGCAAATGAACATATCTCCAATAGAGTACAGAAGAATTCCCTTCTAAGCATTACTCAGCATCGATTTTAGAATTTCATTCCGCCAAATTACTGGAGAGCAATATAATTGAATATGTGAATCTTTCTGTCCGACTTTATATACCCTCAATTCATTAAAAAGCCGAAGTTTCGGGTATTCTAAAATTGACATCAGTTTCCACAAGAAGTTGGCCATGATAGTGCTCAAAGTAAATCTGCAGAGAAACGTATGAATAGCTAAGTGCTAATAGAAAAAAAGCAACTCTCTTTACTCAAAACCCGGAAACTAGTCAAATCACAAATTCCAAAAGGCCCTAATAGTGTTCCCTTAGCTAAGAACCCACTATAACCTTTCAAAATACCAAATGTTTTTAAATTTAAAAAATACATTGACTATTCTTAAAACGTATTCACGCCGACGTCTGGCTTAGGTATAGCGCGTCTTCCTCGTGACTGGGTGTCCCGGGTTAGAGTCCCGGTTCGGACATGATTGTTGTTCTGTGTTCCATCTGAGAGGTGTGTGAATGTGCCAAGTTTTAAAAAGGGCTTGTGCAAGCAAATGTGACACATGAAGTAGCTAAGTCGTACTCTTGGCCCTTGTTGGCACTACTGAAAAACAAGGGGCACTCAATCGGCCTAAAATCGCTGACGGTCGTCAGCAGGCTTGTCAATGGTAAGTGCCATTAGTAACAACAACAACAAAACGTATTCGCAGTGCCTGATGCATCTCTTTTAATTTGCTTATTGTTAGATTGGAAAACAATGAATCTTTAACAACATATAATTCCTTTCAAATTCATGGGATTTGTCCGGTTTCAAAGCAGTTTTAAAAAGGAAGAAATTTAAAACCAACCTGAACTTACATTGATGAAATTCGATAAACAAAATTAATATCAACAGTCTATACACCTATGAAATTTTGAGCTAAACCCAACAAGAGACTAACTGTCTGTCGGTCTTTACTTTCGGAAAATAACTCAAAATAACTCAATTAACTCAATTCGGAAAATAACTTTCGATAACTCAAAATTGCAATGATTTAAATATATTAAATTTGGCGAGGGCTTTTGTGACTACAAGTATCAAATTTTTGTTTTAGTTGGTTGGAAAAAACGCGTTTAAAACTCAAATTCTGTTTTCAAATATTATTAACTGAATGTTAGTGATGAATTGCTAATCGCTAATAACTCGCCAAACCTATCCCTATAGATTCAGTATAAAGGCTGAATTTACGCCATGGGTTAATGTTTCGTAATTATTATAAGCTAGTGCTATGCAAAATGTTTTGTACGATAACCCTATTGATAGAGAGTATGCGAGAAAGTTTTGAGGAGACCCCTCAAGCAGGCTCCTTTTGGTTTGCTTTTATTTTCGGGTAAATTTCATTATATTTGGAGATCGTAATTATTCATTTTAAATCATCTATCTGCATTATCGTAAGATTTTATCAATTTTAATACCATTTCAAAATGCTTTGGCATATTACAGAAAAAGATTAAATATCTAATTTCATGTTCAGCACCTTAAAGAATTGCAGTTATAATTCAAATGAAATATTTTGAATTTGGGACTCGTTTAAAGAGCTTTGACATCACGAAAATATTCAAAATCATATAAAATCATATTATATTCGATTTTTGTTATTTTTCAAACGAATCCGTAGATTTCCCAATCGATTAAAATGATAATAATAATAAAAAAATAAATGACAGATTCATACTTTAAAAAATTATGTAATGGTATCCAGTGAATGATGTTAAAAGGTACAGAAACAGGTTAGTCGGAAAAGTACAGAAATAAAAAAAATAAATTTTTTTCTTTGACTACATGAGTAATATCTTTTTCTCTCTTTAGAAGCATGAAAAATCTTGAATTAGCCATTTCTCTACTCTTTTTAAAATGGATTCCACACATTTTCGAATACCGATTGAAAATGTGTGGAATCATAATTCCTCCGAAATCACATCCGTTGAATTGATTAAAAAATTCTCGTCCCTGTCTTTTGTACTCTGAGGGAACTTTTTTTTGTCTCCTGGTATTTTATTTGATCAATATTAGCAATTCATATGTGACTAACATTGCTTTGAGGAAAGTGGCGTAGATATGAGTTAAAAGACTTGGAAAAATTCCATTGATGAAGATTCAAAATAATAATGCCAAGATTATTAAATAGACTAACTAGGAAACTGTTTCAACGCATAACGAAACATTTTTATGCTATTTTCAGCGAATATTATTGTATAATCTGCTTCGTTTTATAACGATCGTATATTGGAACTTATTTCAATTATAATCAAACATCTTTTAGAACAACTATGAGCTAAGCTGCTGTTATTTTAAGAGAAATTCATTTTCATAAGAAACTAAGAATAATTTAAATTTTTTTGGCTAGTTTTCAATATAAGAACAACTTCTGTTCTTATTTTTTAATAAACTTTAAGTAATAAGAGTATTTTTTGGGAAAGAATTTATCCATGAGTCCATTTCAAATAATTATTTAGGAATATTAATGGAAGGGAATAAATAAGCGGGAAAGCTATCGGTTTTCAAATATCATTCATATTATGTTAGACATTTGTATAGCTTAAGGAATTACAAATAATGATGCAATTCTTAAAGCTATAGTGAATTACATCATTATTTGAATAATGAATTACAAATTTGTAATTCTTTATTCAAATAATAATAATGAATTACGAATAATAATACGAAATAATAATAATGAATTACGATAATAATGAATTGCTTTATTCAATAATAATAATGAATTATGAATAATAATGAATTACGAATTTGTTAATTACTTTTTATATGACTGATGAGCACATGATATAATAAAAAATAATAATAAATTGTTTTAAAACGTTTCATTACTTACCACTTTGAAGAAAAAATGAAAGTTTATCTGTAGCAAGTTACAACGCAGGATAGTGGATTCAAAAATTCCAAATCTATTTTAATTACCAATTTTATTGTATTATTTTTATTCTATCTTATGAGTTAAACTGAAGAAAGATATAGTATAATTAAAGTGATTGTACTTATAAATAATCGCCCGAGAATTCCGGTAAACATAATAGTCGCCGTTTCGCTGGTTGAATTGACTACGCTTAAATCTGTAAAAACATAACTGAACTGGCGTATCACAGATATTTTGTTTACATGTCCAGAAGTGAATTTGATTGGGCTGACGTCATTCCCCCTATCTACTTTTCACCACTCCATCTTGAAAAATCATCTCGGAGATCCTCTGCTGATAGCGGATTATAAGAAATCAGCAATCAACTCTTGCCTCATCGATTAGTGCCACAGTTGTCCTCTCTTCTGGTCGAAAACACTGCTGTGTGGCAACAAAACAGACAAATTCCATAGGTTGATTGCAAGGTCAGCAACTTGCCTCATGTTTTTATATATAAGCGATTGCAAAATGGAAGGATCTTGATTTTGAGGAGAGTTAGAATTTACTAACTCAGTACATGCTGCAGTTCATAGCGGCGGGGAATGCACAGAAATATTCTTTTTAAAAAAATTTCGAAGAGAAATTGATAATGATTGATAAGTCGAGACGCATAAATGCAACTATTAAAATAGTTTCAGTTTGGGTGGATAAGGTGATAAGCAAAAAATGGTCTTTTAGGAACTAATAGAATACCGAAAGGTTATCAAGAAGACATAAATCTTCCACGTGAGTCTTGGGATAAGACGCATGGAGAATAATTTTTGCTTATTTCAAGCTTATAAAACCAAATATAATAGATTAAATTAACGAAATGTAATCTCAATGAAAACAAGCAATATTTAAACAAAGAAATTAAGTCAATTTCCTACGTAGGTTGTTGTGACGTTGGTTGAACCTCGATCAAGTAAAAAGTTGAAATACGAATTATCGTTTGATTTTAAATAAGATTACAGTCCACTTATTAAAAAATTGAAATGAACCAGCTTAAACTTATGGTAGTTTAGTACCAACATTCTAAATTGTTTATTAAACTTCCAACATGAAAACTAGATAACCGTTTTCATAAATGAAACTTTGTATTAAATTAAACAAAATATGAGTAAAATGTAAAATGATTCACAATTATCATCCTGATAAAATCTGGATGTTGAGAAGTGAAAAGTTATATCATTCTTGATGCATCTTGATTTTTTTTTCGTGATAATCTTCAAATATGATGATTCACGTCATGTAACTTGAGAGGTCACTCAAAGCATGTGACCTATCTTTCTTGACCACGTGATTTAAATAATTCTATAAACATGTCAATGTTTATTTTTAGCCATACTCACAATATTATGCCTTTGGACCACAAAACAGAAATGACTTTTTAAAGCACAGTTTTAGATAAACAGGTGAAAACAAACAACAAATCGGCTCTGAATTTCCAAAGTGTCAAAAGACAGGCTGAGAAAAATAAGTGGAACATTTAAGACTTTTACTATTCCTGATTTTATCTCTGCTGTTCTGCCAAACATTGTCAAGGCCATGGTTCCAAAGTTGGCAAATATAATTTCAGGAGCGGGAAAAAGATTCCTTGATATTTCAGTTAATTGATTGATAGAAGCATATACAATCGTGTTGTAAACCATAGAAGTTGAGAAAAAAGCAATTGCAACCATTGTTTTGAATTACTAGAAAAAATTTTAAAATTGTATTTCAACTGGAGTGGATGAATAAAAAGTATTTTATTAATGATTGAAAATTTGAACATTATACACACACACACACACACACACACACACAGATATATATATATATATATATATATATATATATATATATAGAGAGAGAGAGAGAGAGAGAGAGAGAGAGAGAGAGAGAGAGAGAGAGGGAGAGTAGAAAATAACAGTAGGATTTGAAATAAAAATTCAGCAGAATTTTCGTGGTGCCATCCGTTGATTCGAAACCTAACTTTTCACATTTAAAATGTTTTATGCACCCTTAATTTTATTTTTAATGAATTAATATTTAAAAAACATCAGGTATCATCGACTAACCTTGAGTGGATGGATAAAAAGTATTTTATTAACGATTGAAAAGTTGAAAGTATATACGGAGAGTGTAAACTAATAGGAATTGAAAAACTTAATTAATGTATATATCACTTATAGTGCAAGATGCTTTGATGATGATCTCGTGCTCGCTTTACAACGCTAATGGGGGGAGGTGCAGGAGCTTCTGAGGGTAGGGACCCCTGAGAGCCCGACGGGCATAAGTCTGACTTCTAGCTCATCTGAAGATGGCACACACTTATCCCTTTGGTTTGCATAGGACCATTTTACAGGGGGGCACATTCTCACACCTCACAGATAGAACACAGAAGAACAACCATGCCCTGATCAGGACTCGAACCCGTGACGTCCAGATCACGAGGAAGAAGCGTCTCCTCTGTGCCAAGATGCCGGAGCAAGATACTTTATAATATCGTTACGAAATCTTAATAATTGCAAGGAGTTCAAATCGTGGAGATTCTTTTTATTCTTGTAGGAATTAGTTAAGAATGAGTTAACCTTTCTGTAATGTATTTTACGCATTTTTAATGCTTCACACCTGAATATGAAATGTAAAAGGTAATGTTTTTTCTTTTCTTTTTCTGTGACAATATGCGTTTTCTCTGGAGAGTTCTTTATTGTTTGCAAGGGTCCAATGCCATCAAGTGAAGTTTGTTCCTCCGTGCTAAATAGAATATGGCATAGGTATACTCCGTCCCGGCCGAAGCCATTCAGATATAACGATGAGTCGCCGCAAAGCAACCCCCACCGAGCACGGAAGTGCAAGTTAAGCAACTTAATTTTCATAAAACTAAATTTAAAAAATTAGCGCTAAGTGGTATTGACCGTCTTCGGCCCCATCAAGTTTCCTGCATGACCGCTGGCTAGTGCACGGTATCGCACAGTATTATGATAATAAGAATCCTTGCAAACACAAAATGTCGAATAGCATTAAAATAGTTTCACTTTTAGTGGATTAGGTGATTAAAAAATTATTTTTTAGGAACTAGTAAAATAACAAAAGATTGAAAATATATAGCATTCTTTTTTGTTGAAAACGGAAAGTGGTTTCGAAGACACAGATGACACTTTGAATTTTTGTTCGTTTTATTCCATCCCCGGAAGATTACGATTTATTTACAAGAGTGCGAACATGGCGCGTCCACCCGCAGCTCGCCATAAAAGCAGAAACGTGAAGAGAGAGGGAAATCATTATCTCGTGTCTTAAATGCCATAAGATTTTGACAGAAAAATATTTTTTTTCATAGCGCTCATATTCAATGAGATTTCGATTGGGGATTTCCTCGACACACGCTTAATCAGGCAAAGGTGTAATGACTTGATCCTGGTCGATCAAATAAACAGGTTGCGTTTAAAAAACAAATGTTTTATTTACAGCTTTATACAATAACAAAAAACACGTCCTCTAGGTTAATATGCTGGGAAATATTTATATCTGGGATAATAGTTCATCTACGATCACAAGAGAAAACTACAGGCTGTTAGCTTATCCAGCTACTGCAGAAGCTCAAGAGGATCTACGGATTACTTCCGGCAGATCTTTAATCAATAACTCGAGATCACGTGGTATCTCTTCAACGTTCCAGCTCTTTAGCTCAACTCACAGCTTGTCTCGGATCGGCTCGACTCCTCGTCGTATCAGGTCTTTCGTCCAGTCTCTAGCCGGATCAGCTGGTCCCGTTCCTTTCCGAAACCTTCCATTTCAACCTCAATCAAACCCCGCCTCTCAGGTTCACATTGACGCTATTGAGACGCCTATCATCCAATAATTCTTCAGAAATATTCCCAATGGTCAGCAGTAACCGTGGGAATATTTTTCACTCCTCCACCTCCCCAGAAGACCCCTCACAATAGAGAAGAATTCACATGTGGAGGTTTCAGTACTTCTTTCTTCAAAGGGCCCTAAACGTATGTGTTGTTCATTATCGGAACTTTATCCCAGTTTGGGTGGTCCATAGAAGAAATAGCTACATCTGGTGTTTCGACACGGGTTCCTTCTTCAAAGAGACGCAAACCATATGTGCTCCATTATCTGACTCCATTCAAGTCCAAAGGGTAACATCAAAACGGGTGAAACACAAAGGCGATCCCAAAGGAAGGAATCGTCCCACCTCTGGCCAGATGTAGTGATGTTCGAACTTGTGTCTCTTCAATGTGAGATAAGTTTTACGACTTCTTTACAAGGGAAATGCAAGGATCTTTAAAAAATATTGTGTTTAGATCAGCAATTTTCATCCTTTGATTCGAAACGTTGGAACCTGTTGCCTTTTAGCCGATTCAGTGATTTTATAAAGCTTCTGATGAAAGACTAGAATAAGAGGAATGAATCAGGAAATCAGAGAATATTTTTAAATCCAGTAACTATCGGTTAAATTAAACTGAAAGTTTATATTATATTATATATAT
>JAOUZG010024402.1:0-25186 GCA_026289955.1 Argiope argentata | reverse complement strand
AAACCGGTTAATGACTTAAATTAATTAAGACAAATAATGACTTAAAAATAATAATGTTTTCTCATAATAACTTGGAATTTACGATCGAAGATTTCATTTTGTATTTTTTCTACCTGATTTGGCGTGAAAATCTAGACTACCAAGCTTAATTATGGTCACAGAGTAGAGGGGATGAAATTTTCCAAAACAATCTATTTTTCGCCAAATCTTTGGAAATACCGTTTTTACGTAAAATACGCCTAAATTGCGCGATTCTCGCCCCAGAATCTGAATATTTCAGATCTGTCTCAGGTATTTTAAGACGAATATAAATATTAACATTGTAACAATATTGTTGTTATTTTATCTGTCCAACTTTTATCTGTCCACTGTGTTATTTGCAATCGGACGGACAGCCTTAGAATGGATATGATTCACTGATAGAATCAACAAATTTCTTATTTAAAAAAAACCCTACAAAGCAAGTTTCAGATCCAGCTCAAAGCAGCACCGTATTATACAGTTCACAATAATCATGTTCCTGAAGATTGCGTTTTTCGGTTTTAAAGAGTTCTGAAAATTGGAAATTCGTAAACATCTCTAATTCCAATTTTATGATGATAATAATACTTTATTATCTTAAAAATAAGGAAGAAATAGTGTCGTGCATAATTGACTTCAATAAGAAGCAACGGTAGAATTTCTGAATGCTGCCAAACATCTTACGAGAAATTCGAATTCATTTTTAAAAAATGCATAAATAATAATGATAAAAATTCAGATTCTATATAAGTACGTAGATGAGAGATTACCTTCCTGCCTTGCTATCTCGTGAGCATGATTGAACAAATAACTACAAAGATACATAAATTTTACAAAAATTTATTGAATTACGAAGATAGCAGCGGAGGAGGTCGTCTCACAATTCGTCTTTATTTCCATCTGACGGCGTCGGAGGACTGATGTGTGTGAGGAAATGCCTTCGGAGATTGCCCTTTTGCGAGAAGGATTTAAAACACATTTTGCAAGTGAAAGGGCGCTCGCCGCTGTGGGTACGAAGGTGTCTGTGCAGGTGGTCTTTCTTCGGTGTGACATAGGAACAGTGAGGACACGCCCAGAGGAAGGAACCGACATCTGGAACAAAGGCACTTTGGTCTCGCAGATGCAAACCTAACGGAAATAAAAAGAATAATACCAAGTTAAGATTTAATCTCATTCCCGCGGTTTCAAATATAAAATATTTTAAAATGTTATGATCAGTGGCGTAACTCGGATAAATGAGACCCAACATACGATACATTTTATTGATCTAAGATTTAAAGTGTATCAGAAATATGTCATCAATAGCGTAGAAAAGATAAATAAAATCCAGGATGAAATATGTTTTTAATACCGGGTGTCCAAAAAGTTCCCGTACTCCAAATTTAAAAAATCATTTTCCATTATTTTTTTTTCAAGTATATTAAATTTTGCCATACGAGTAATGAAACCATGGACATGCTTGAAGCTTTTTTCGGCGATCGACTTATCTCAAAAAATCTTTGGCCACCTCGATCCCCTGATCTGACCATCTCGGACTTTTTTCTGTGGGGATATTTAAAGGACAAAATTTATGAAGGTGATCCTCAAACAATAGATGATTTGAAAATCGCAATTACCCAAAGGATACAAGAAATCACTCCTAGCATGTTAAAACGCGTTTCGAAAAACATGCGCAAACGAGTTCAGCTTTGTCTCCAAGAAAGGGATGGACATTTTGAACATTTATTATAAATGTAAGTTTAGTATTTTTTTCCTTAGTTATGTTAAAAGTTCTTTTTATAATTGGCATAAAAATAATTCTTTTTGCTGTAATACATAAAATATTTTAAAAATTAGATTTGTATCTTAACAAGGAAAAATGAGATCATAAATTAAGTATAAGAATTTTTTAGTGGTATTTTTGATCCAATATTTAATATGTATCATAAATATGTGATTAGTGGCGTAGAAAAAATAAATGAGATCCAAGATAAGATATGTTTTTGAGTAATACTGATCAAATGTAAAAAAAATATATGATCGGTGGGGTAGAAACGATAAATAAGATCTAGAATAAGGTGCAAGTTTTCTTAGTAATGCTGATGTAATATATAAAATATATTACAAATAACGCACCAAGGATAAATGAGATCCTAAATAAGATATGATTTTTAAGTAGTATTTTTTTATCTAATAATTAAAATATATCCTAAATATAAGATCCATTTCGTAGTAAAGATAGATAAAAGTCCAGAATAAGGTATAAATTTTCTTAATACTACTATGGCTGTAATATGTAAATACTTGTTCAGTGCATAGACCTTCAGTGGCGTAGAAAAAATAAATAAAATCCATGATAAGGCACAAATTCGATCCCAGATGAGATATAAGTTTCTTTAGTACTATTATTGATTTATTTAAAGTTTATCACAGATATGTGGTCAGTGGCGAGGAAAAGATAAATAAGATCCAGGATAAGGTACAATTGAGTTTTCTTAATAAAGCTATCGATGTAAAATAAATATATATATATATGAGTAATATGGGATAAATCCTGTAACAGGGATAAGCGAAATTCAGGATGAGATATAATTTTCCTTTTCTCGTGTCATAGTTCACAATAAAAAAAAATCCAAATATTAAACTAGCATCGGGTTTGAAGATTAGGTTCAAGAATAACTCTACGTTTCAAATAAAAAAAAAAATCACACCAAATCTAAAGAATGTGAGTGAAGAACAAAAATGGCACTAGATTTCTCTGGGTAAATAAAAATTCAAATTCCGCAATAAATAGGCACACTTTCTCAAATACACAACACACACAAGCATATATAATTTTTAAAAAATTAATGATAAATTAGAAACTTCGATTATTCCTTAACAAACTGAATGATATATTTCGCATCAAACAGGCCTAGCTGGATCCTTTGGATGGGCCAGCAAGAATGAATCCACCATCCTCTATTTTTAGCTCATGGATTTGCCCGAGGGAGAGAGTGAAAGTTTCAGAGACCCGCATCGATTGAAAAGTGAACCGCCTTCCCCACCCAACAAAGGAGAAAGATAAAATCAGCGTGCTCAAGTGCCTTTCATTCTTCCCAACCCGACAGGGAAAATGAAAAGCAAGAGAGGAATTCAATAAAAACCAATAAAGCACACAATTTCAGACAATATAGAAAGAACCAGAGGCGGCGATAGCAGGGGGGGGGGGCAATTGCCCAGCCCCGTCATCCAGATATTTGGAGATTCGTCGGCAAAAATGTTCACCATTTCAGGATGATTGTAGAGAGCTGTGCGTTATCGAATATGATAATTTAAAAACCTTCTTGAAATTAATATATTTTAAACAATCGAAATATCCAAGTAATGGTTAAATTGTTAAGACTATATTTGGCAAAATATTCGATAGGGTGGTAGATCAATAATATGCCATATTTTCTTCGACAATTTTTGATGGATCTAAAAATTGAAAATAATGGATGTCGGAGACATATGTTAAGCAGATTTTCAGACACCTGATTCAAATGTCGTTCATTCAGCTTAAAATTTGTACTACATAACCTACATACTTTTGACAATATAACCGACAAAGGTGATAAGCTAATTTATTTACAATTTTTGATCAATCGATTATAAACTCGAAGCGACGAGTGTCGAAGTCTACAGATTTCCGACATTTGAGTAAATAGTCGTTCATTTAACTTATAATTTGCTCTTATTTTGGCAATATATCCGACATGTAAATGAGATATCCCATCATATCGGTGTTTTTTAAATGTACAATTAACTATTTTGAGTTATTTTGAAGCCAAATGAGAGATATTGTGCTTGGCCCCTGTCGGATTTGTCTAGCCTACCCGCCGGCAAATTCCTGCCGCCGCTTCTGGGAAGAACATAAAAATCTTCTTTTCATTTCATGAGCTGAAAACAATTGACAGTAAATCCTGAGAACAAAGGGACGTATAAAAGCATTTTAAACAATAATAAAAATTCTAATACATATATATATCGTATAAACATAATTTTTTGGTAGTCGAAGGGAAAAGACGCTTTGAAATTTTAAAACTTCGCTTTATTCTGTCCTTAAATGCACACAATTTATTTACAAGAAAGAACCGTAAATGAAATCGATGTTCTTTCACAAACTATAAAACAGTAGAAGAGACCTAAATGTCCCCTTCAATAGTTTTTCCAATGAGATTTTGATAGATCCTGGACAGGTATCGATTTAGGAAAAGGCATCTTTAAAAAAAAATTGCTAAGCATGACAAATCTTTATACCTTTACACGGAGTGTGGGGATTTGTCGATTTCAGCATTTTTACAGAGCTCGTGTAGCATTAATTAAATAAAAAAGGTGGATTTGAATTAAGAAATAAGGGACCATTTTAGAATGATGCTAATATGGGTTAAATTAAGCTAAAAATTTGGAAATTAATTTCATATATATATAATTCTGGCCTTTACGCTTTAAATGTGACAGCTAATCACGTACAAAACAATTTCTATTCGATCTATAAATCACCAATCACGTGTTAGGTTCAGTTAGCTAATCAAGTGAAGGTCAAGGAATTGTAATCTAATCACATTTAAAATGTGATAAACACACTCTAGCGTTTTCGACTCCCGCAAGACAAGCACCAGCTATACCATTGAGCAGTTAGTTCAATTCAAAATCTTTCAGTTTCGGCAGAAGAAGAGAAAATACAGAAAAAAAATTAAAAAGGTGGAAATCGAAAATTAAACTTAAAAATTACAAAAATAGATTAAATAGAAAAGTAACATCAACTGAGGAAATCAAAAATTTAAAAAGATTTACCTTCTAATCCTTGCAATTGAAATACATAAAAAATCAAGCATAAATTAGTAGATATTATTAATCGTTTGCTATAATGAAAAACATATTCAACCTTGTTTCAAAACACAGCCATTTAACCCTTTGATTGCTAAAAGCTCGAAATAAAAGAACTTTGTGTAAACGACCGGTAGTAACTAATGCTTGAGTTGAATTAATGGCTTGCACCTAAATTACACACCGATAGTTTTTGCTGGAGGCGTATAAGAGCTCTTAGAAGTCAAAGGGTAAATTAGTTAATAAATGACAAATATGTGGAAATGTCACAATAATATTAATTTAGAAACTATGATTAATACTAATCAATGTGATTTTTTTTTAGTATCAGAAAAGGCTTATTTATTTTCTTAAAAGCAATACTTATACGTGATAAGTCACTCTTTAACATTTTAACCCTTTATTTATTGACGGTACTTTAAAAAGCACCATTCAAATGTGGCTTATATCTTCGTAATAAGACTTTTTTTTTCTTTTTCTTATAACATTCTAAGGAACATTAAGATTAGCCAAGCAGCAATTAGTTAATTTAAGCAACCAGTAGAAATTAAAAATATTTAATTATTAATTTAATTAATTAATATTCCGACTGATTAAAAAATTCTGGAAATTCCTGGGATTATTTTGCAAATAAAATTAACTACTGATGAAAAAATAAAGTTGAAAAATTCTTAATAAAATAATTCGGTAAATGAAAGGTTAAATAAGGCTTGAAAAATAAATTTATTTTACAGACGACAATAGGCAAGTCGTGGTTTATTTTACATCCAAAAATGGGAGAAATCAAAAATGTTACAAATACATTAATGGCAAAAAATTATTCGAAAGATATTTTTTAGAATAAATTATCGATTTCGGAAATTTTCCGTATTTTTTTACCATTATAATGTAATAAATAAATAAAAAATACAGTAAGCAAAATGATAATCAAAGCAGAATTATCAAGTTATGAAAAAAGAATAATAATAATAATAAATAACTAATCAAATGATGCAAAATAAATAAATGAATAAAAACAAATAACAAAATAAATCAATTAAAAAAAGATAGCATTTCAATTACCATAAAAGCGATATTTTGATCTGTAATATTTGTTTACTGACATTCATGAAAGGTAAGCAATCAGAAACATTTAAATAATTTTCAAAATGCATACAAATACAGGAGGGGGGATACAAAACATGAATGGCCTCCTCAAAACTTTCTTGCATACTTTTTAATAAAAGTTTTATTCCTCGCATGAAAATCATTGTCCTTGATCAAGGTCGTGACTCATAAGTATTCAGATTTTTATTTTCAAAGTCCTTTACAAGAGCACCTCAAACTACATATTAAAGTAAAGAAAGCCAAGTGTTATTTTGAAAGCTATTTTGGGGCCGATCGAAATCAAAAATTTTCAGATAACTACAATTTTGCTAACAAGATCACATAGCAATACATGCAAATTTATTTTTATATATGTAAGTTTACTTTCATACATACTATAATAGCAGTTTATCGCATTTACATATATGCAGACTAACAGATGGTCAACCACTTTGAGCGATTTGGTTTAAAGCTTAATATGGATTTATTACAGATAATTTAGACAATAAAACTGAGTCCCAAATATTATTCCTTTAGCTCCATATGTTTTATCACGTTCATTTTCATTGATAAATTCCTATTCGTGGATTTTGCTCAAAATTTGATAAAAATTCACAAATTTGGTGTAAGAATTGCGTACCTCCATCCGGGTGACAAGTATATTTCAGATTTAAGTACTAGCAATTATAATTTTAAAAAGGTGTGGCGGAATAATTTTTTTTTGACACTTATAATAATTTTTCTTTATATACTAAGCAAACGAGAAAGTAAAAAAAAAAAGCATAAATGATGAAAAATTGCACAAAAGAGGATAAATAATACTATCACTAAATTTAGTTTCATATCTTACGTTAGAAATTCTTTTCAAATCTATTCAATTATTACTAAGACAATCTCAACAAATAACAAAATATCAAATATAATTTAAATTTCAGCTTCAATGTTTATCGGTTCATTTAACATTTAATATAATCATTTAACGACCATGCTTGGAGCTGTTGAATAGAAAAAAAATAATGATATTAAACAAGTTTTAAAGAACACACTTTTATTGCTCAACTAAAAATTTTACATTATTTTTATTTTTCCTAATTTAGTCATAAATGTTATCAAATCTCATTAATTATTTTTTCTTTTCAAAATCACTATTACAGGGCGCTTTGCTGGTATAAGGCAAATTAAATTAAATTATTTAATTTATTGATAATCAAGTTTTGTGATTTATTAAATATATTTTCTATTAGTTCAAAAACATTATAATAACAGCCTCAGAATATTATATGGCATTCAGAATATAGAGTAACACATCATGAAAAATATGATAAAATATCTTGTGCTAATAAAGTTGTTATCGACAATTTATAGGTATACAAAATGTAAAACTCATACACAGACAATGAATAAAGAATTAATTATAAATTTTTTTCTTAGTAAATATGAAACAAGTTAAAAAAAATGAAAAAAAAAAAAATAGAGAGAAAACAAAAATGTTTAATAAATAAACACAGTAAATCTCCTAAATGCAAGCACTATAGGAAATTAAATTTCTCCTATAATGCACCCATTTGATTACATAGGAATCTAATTTTATAAAAATACTATTTATTACAAGAAGACTAATTTTTCCAAAAATGTATTTTTCTACTATTTCTTCAACCAGTGCTGTTTTAAAACTTCAAAACTAAAATAGCAGTCTGTAAGATGCTTTACTCACTAACTAACACTATTAAAATTAAAATAATTTTGTGAATTTTTTAAATTTATTAACTGATTATTTCAAATTATTTTCCATCAATCAATAGAATATTGCTCTCATAAAACATTTATGAGTGACAATTTCTTGATTCACATCAACATATGTAGTAACTTATTGACAATTAGCCATACAAATGTGAATATTTCGGATAATTTATTAGCATATTGAAATAGTAAAAAAATAACAATAGAAATCTCTTAACTATCAATGATGATAATCAACATCAAATAAAAGAACAATCACATCACAAATATCATGAAATTATATTTATAAAAACAAATAAATATAATTCTATAAAAAACATTAATATTTTTTTTAATTGAAATACACTTTTCTGTTTTATTAGACCTAATATGAAAAGTATATGAGGTGGTTTGACATATTAATAACTATTAAAAGAACATATTATTCCAACACTTGGTCAAAATATAAATTCTCATATTAATATTTAATATATTATATTAATAATTAATTATATATTATAATTATTATGTTATTTTATTTTTCTTATTTACCACACTATATCAAAAAGTAAAAGTCATACCATTAATAACTTAGAAGATATTTAAATTTTTATTTACAATAACAAATTAAGTCATGAGCAAATAAGAATTTTCAGGAACTTTTTCTGCATGCTAAGTTTTCCATCATTATTTATTTAAAATGTTAAAAGTTTGTTTTTTTTCTTTTGGTTTTTGAAATAAAGCTTTCACTTTATTTGCACTTGTTTAGTCAAATTTATATCATTAAATCTGTTTGCTTTCTGAAACTTTAAGGGGCTCAGCTTCTTTTATATAAAAAAATATAAAATGACAGTCTTAATTTTATTCATTTTTCACTTCTTGTAACAGAACAAATATAACATTCATTTTAATATCATATGTGCATCAGAGTTATGCATAATTTTGTGTAATATACGTTAATGAATGCAAATATCATTTTAAACAAAAAATTAATTTCAACTAAAGAGGTAGAATAAAAATTTTCCTTCCTGAATGTCTTAATTTAAATATTAATTTATAATACTGTTAAAATATTTAGAATAATATTTAAATTTTAAAAAAAGGCGACAATGTAATGCGTCTTCTTCAGTTTTAAAATGAATTTATAAGAATTAATATTAGGATAAGTCTTTACAAAGACATTTCTTTAAAATGCACCATTAAATGAGTTTTGAGATTTCCTTTTCGGTTAAATGACTTTTTACAAATAGAACACATAAAGGGACGCTCGCCAGAATGTATAAGTTTATGTGTTTTCAAATTCCATTTATATGGTGTGCTATAAGAACAATGCAAACAATGATAAATAGGAATACCATCCTGGATGACTATTTTAGCTCCTAATAATTCTTCACCTATAAAAGAAGCAAAAAAAGTATATAGATATTGATTTTGAATTTTTTAAATTAAAAATAAATTTCAATATTATAAAAATATGCATTTCAGAAAGTATATAAAATGAAATGAAAGCAAACATTATAATTCGTTTTTATAAGTAAATAGTGTGTTTTTCTTTGTTAAAGATGAATATAATATTTTCATCTACTACAGTTGTAAGTAATATCACCAACACTGAATTATTGATGCAGGTGAATACATAATATATAAAATTGTAAAATATAATTTTTAAATGCATTTTAAAACTGTTGAATTAATTTAAACATAAAATGCATGATAAAATTAATTAAAAAAATAGAAAAAAAGTTATAAAAGTGCAAAATATAGAAGTAGTATAAAGATCTTTATTTGTACAAAGTAGCACAAGGGAAGTCATTGTGTACATTATATAAGGTGCAGGCAATGAAATCATAGAATATTAATAAAAAGTCAAGTTCAATTATTATAAATAAAATTTGGTGATTTTTATTAACCACTGTATGTAAATATTTAATCGATTTATCATATCGATCATAACTTATATGCAGAGTGAATAAAATTTATGTTAACATTTGAATAATACAAATATACCAAATCAAGCAGCTTCACAAGTATTCTCTTTTAGTTTTTAAAATAATTTTGATTCATTATATATATATATATAACCGAGACAATTTTTTTAAAGTACAAACATTCAATAAATACGATGTAAAAGAATAATACTAAAAATTAGATAATTTCATTCTTAAAAGTTTCACATTTTATATATGTATATGCATGCATTATTCTTAAAGATTCTTCGACATTAAATAAAAAACAAAGATTATTAAAACTAATACAGGAGAGAAAACATTTTGCAAATAAAATAAAGTCAAATTTCTAAAGAAATCCTGATTGGTTCTTGAGTTAACTGAGAGACAAACAACGTGAGTTAACTAAAGGATAACTTGAAACTTTATAGCACGATCATATAACACATCATTCTTGTAAATTTCCACATAATGATGTAAAATCTTTTATAAATTTAAAATCATTCCATGTACCACACTCACATGATAAACATTTAATAAAATAAAGATTCATATTTAAATTATTCTTATTATAAACCACTAATTTTCCACATCGCACGAATGAATTAGAAACTGTTCTATTTTCATTACTCATAATCAAACTTCAATGAGATTGAAACCTGTATTGGCTCCAATGAAACAATTTAATCACTTTTACGAATATAAATATTGGGTGTCAAACATTATAATTGTAAATGACCTAATTTTAACCCCAGTTTCACACATTTGCAATGATATAATTAAAATGAAGTTTAAATAATTTTCCTATTTCATTCTTTACTTGAAATATATACACAAAAGAATCTATTTCTGCAACTCAGATTTTTTTTAATTATTTAAATTCTACATTTAAAACTTTTTATTCTATATTATATAGAAAGTCAAATATTTCAAATAGCAATTCTGTTTTAATATATATTCAAAGAAAAATATCTTTCGTTAAAGTATAGTTCAAAATCAAGAATATATATTTCAGTTATAAAAGTAACTTTTTTTAAAATAAAATAGCTTTTAATTAATTTTAAATCATTCCTACTTTTCTTTTTAGCATGAAAATATTTCAAATTGTGATGCACTCCTTTATTTACCCAGGAAATAGGCCCAAATTTGAATAATTTTCATTTAGGGCAGTTTATAATTTTTGAGCAGCTATCAAACTATTTCACATCCTATAAAATTTGAATAGAAAGCATGAAAGACTCAGCACTCCAGTCATGTTCCCACTATAATCCTATCAAAACACAAATCCAATCAAATTACAACTTAAAACACCTTGCTTGATCAATCATTTGTAAAATAAACTAAGCATTTAAGTCATATAATTAACAAAATTATATGAATGTACAGTAAATCTTTATTCAGGTTATAATAACATTAAAAAATTCATATATATATGCACATATATATGATAAAATCTGATGTAATAACACTTAATATTTTGAACATAATAATTCTTATAAATTAAGTTACACTAGAATAAGGAATAATTACAAAACAACATTTAAATCAAATAATATTTTTAAAGCAATGTATGTAAACATGCAAATTTAAAATCAGACCATAATGAATATTAATAATAATAAATAAATAAAACTGGGTTTTACGGTTTCTTGAATTTTCATCATTCTTATAATAACACAAAAGTAAGTAATTTCAGAATAAATAATTCATAACATTTTTTTTTCAATAAAAAAAATATAAATATGCCTAAATTTAAAATAATATTTTTGAAATTGATTCTACTAGTATTTTCCTTTATCTCTCAGGTGAGTCTTCTTACAATAACCTAACACATGATTCTTAGCAAACGTTTTGTTGCAGATCTCACATTTGTAAGATCAATTTCCAGTATGTATTTGAAAATATTTTATGAGAGTACTTTTTCAGTTAAAATCTTAATTGAGTATCTTACATTCATAAGGTCGACTGTTATTAAGTGCTATCCAATAAGCTTTAAGGCTTCCTTTATAACCTGATCTATAAGGGCACCAAGAACATAGTATACTTGATTCCAACTTTTGAAGTATTTAACAAAAAACGATATTCCTTTTTCTGAAGGTATAGGTAATTTTTTTTAAAGTGCAGAATAATTGAATGCTTTATTAATAAGATGAAAGAGAATCAGTCACATTGACACAAATCTATTCATCTTATTTTCTTGATAAAAAAATAAACTTAGAATGTTGATGTTGATGTAACATGTTGATTCAAAAATAATAAAATTTTCATTGCTTTCAAAAATTTGCTGTTCATGAAACAAAAATTAAAAATATCCAGAAAGTTACTAATTATCGATTTAATAGCTCATTTGTATGAAAAAGTATTTAAAGGCATTTTTTGAATTCTATATCTGAGATGTATACTATATTGAATAGAACTTTCATTTATTTTTATATATTTATCAAATTTACAATACTGCAATCATATCTTTATACAAGCAAAATGTTGTAGCAGTTGAAAAGAGCAAAAGAAAACTGATACCAAAATAAGAATAATAATAAAATGCAAATATTAATACATTGTGCTCTGAAGCCCCCCTCCCCAGTTCTCATGTAAAATGTTAAACTTATTATTTAAGCAATTCTCTGACGTAGAGAACTGGTAGTAAAAAGTAAATAAATTATAAACATGATTTGACAAAGCTTGTAAAAACTGGATTGTTCTGGTCAAAATATTTGTAATGGTTTTAACAGAAGAAAACTTTCTAAGTGCTTGAATTAGCAACATTGTTCAGCGCTTCCAATACATCTACAGTAACTTCCATATAATACAAATATATTATTTAAATAAATAAATAACATAAATAGATAAATTTAATTAATATAAATATCGCATAAATAACATACCATCTGGTGCTCCCAGCCTATAATACTAAGTTATCTAATTAGTTGGATGAGTACAAATTGGAATGAAGAAACAAAACAAAATGTTAAAAGAAAGAGACAAACCATCCAAGGATCTCCAGAGAGGTCAAATTTTATATGACTGAATTCAATTTTTGATAAAGTAATAACTAAATGGAAGAGACAAGAGTACTTAAACAAATGGTGACTATGGGTTGAATTTGTAAAAAAATAAGATTACTATTTGAAAAGGAAAAAATTGATAAATTACATTGTGAACATCTGAACAACACGCATAAGAATATAAACAAAAGTTGTAGAGTCAGAAATTATAGCGTCCTTCTGGGTGCTGTGTTTTGATTTCCTTCGATACAACTGCACTTTTAAATGAATAATTTGAGATTTTGACAAGTGAAATTTCGGTCTTAGTTACTGTATAGTTTTAAAGAGGTCTTGGTATTTCTGAATATGATTTACTATGGAATGGATTTTGCCTTCTGAAAGGGTAATTGATGCAACATTTCTGTACCATTCTTCCTCAAGACTTTTTCTGGCTTTTTTATTTGCCATGAGGGAGTCAGTAAGCTTTTGCTGGCACAGTAATTTGGAGATCCTATCTTCCCACAGCTACAGTAAGCCAAGTTGGCTAGATGGAATCCACATATGTCGGAAATGGACTGTGTTCAGTGAAGAAAACAGCATCCACTCTATTCAAGTTGGCCAAGTAGAGAGAAACTTTAAATATTATGTTGAATTTAAACTGGCCTGTTTTGCCCTCTTCCCATTTCTTTCACCATCTTGTCATCATCTCAGTTTGATAAATATCATATACATAAACATCATTTTAAAACATAATTTATTTTACTCAGAATCAAACAAATATTAATTGTTAACAATTACAAGAAATAGTCGATATATTCAGAAATGAAATATCTTTAACTTTAGACAAAGTTGAAATTTATTAAAATTTATTGGGTACAATGTTTTATTTATTTATTTATTATTGCTGTTTTTTTATATTTCGCTTTTATCAATGAAATACAAATTGCCCTTAGAGGGCGGCTTGATATGCACCATCAAGTGTCTCTGGAGGTTGCTTTTTTGAGAAAACGATTTTGGACACATGGTGCACACAAATGGTCGCTCGCCACTGTGAGTCCGAAGATGTCTCTTGAGGCAACCTGTGTTTGGAGTAACATAAGAGCAATGTGGACAGGCACGTAGAAAACCAATATCTGTAATAGCAGAACTTTTGTCTCTAATATATGAACCTGTGAGAAATAAAATTAATGGTATGAAAAATGACTTAGTTCCATAAATATTTTATTCAGTTATAGAATAAAGAATCTCAAATATTTTATGAAAAAAAAAGTTGTGAGACAAGTTTTTGAAATAATAAAAATAATAATAAACAGATTTAAATATCCATCCAAAACATTGTAGTATGTAGTTTTGGGCTTGATTTACATGCATTCTTTACATTTTTAAAATTCACTTTTAATTATATAGTGATAGTAGCATATGTGATAAAAAATATTTCATATTATTGTAACACATATTTGTACGAGTGCAACAACTAAAAAAAAATGGAAATTTTCGTAGTAAAATAAATTTTTAAAAAAATTATTATAATTAGTACGAAAATTTCTACAGAAATAAAATTAAAAACTAGAGAACATTTTTCAGATTTTTAAAGTGGCTTTTGTGCATTAATATGAAATTATTAATGTATCATTAAAGTTAATATACAAATTATTTTTTAAATTAAAAATCTAATACTGCTTTTTTTACAACATAAAAACCATATTAAGTGATTTTTTAAATCTTATGTTGCAGTTTAATTATAGCATACCAGCTGGTAAATATGAAGATTTGAAGTATACAAAATACTGAAATATTTTACGATTAAAATAAGAACAAAAAGTTATATGAATATTAAGAAAGGTTGAAAGTAATACACCAACGGATCATTTCAGAGATTTTAACACGGACTTACATAATTCTAGAAAAAGGAATTTGACGTTGTAGTAGCTAATTATTCCAATAATAATATGCAGCAAATTGGAGTTATATTACCAAAATTTTTAGAACAAGTTTGTATATAGTAAAATTAGCGGAGATATATTATTTTAAGCAAGAAATAGTCAACCATAATATATATTTTAAATATCTTTTCAAACATTTCAATTTATATAAAAACTGTATATAAAATCCATTCTTTTGCTTAGAAAAAATTTACAGTTCATAGCATTAAAATTTTTTTAAGTAAAACATTTTGACAAATGGAAATGTTTTTAAATTTCAGTAATACTTATAAAAATATTAAAATCAGATTACATATATAAATATATGTGTGTGTAAAATGTTTTATTTAAAAAGTAATTCATTCGAATAAATTTAAATAAAATGCTTTGTGTAATTGCATATTTAAAAAAACTTTAAAAGCAACTAAAAAATAAAATCACTCATAAAATAGACATATATTCGAAATGAAAAATTTCTATCTTAAAAAAATAAGAAAATCATATTATTATTAATATTTATGTAACATTAGAAAATCATATTTAAAAAGTCATATGTTTCAAATCTTCCTTGCTTAGATAGACAAGAAAAATGCACTTAATTTCTGAATAAACAACAGTTCTTAATAAAGACAATTAAACAAATAATACACATAGACAGAATACATTTCATAAAAATGGTTCTCATAAGTATAAATATCAATCATGTTTCATTTCATCCCTTAAATGATTAGTTTTATGATAGAGAATAATGGTGTGCTAATGTTCTGTTACAGATATCACATGTGTATGGTCTGTCTCCAGAATGTACTCGAAGATGCCTCGTGAGAGTATTTTTTTGGTTGAAACATTTTTTGCATGCATTACATTCAGATGGTTGACTATTATCATGTTTCATCAAATGAGCTGTCATCCTTGTTCTAATTAGCATTGTGTAACCACAGTTTTGGCAATAATAAATTTTAAGTCCATTTTCAGGACATCTCATAGAAACTAGTCTCTTCTACAGAAATTAAAAATAAAAGTTAAAAATCAGAATCAAAATTGTCCAATACAAAACAATTTATAGAACCAAAAATGTTTAAAACATTAAATAAACAAGAAAATAGAGACCTACAATAATAAGAAAATAAAAATAAGAAAACAAGTGAATTCTATTTATGTGCATAATACAGTATTTATTTTTTAATATTCATAGAAAAATGTAGCCTTCATCATTTTTTTAATAATCCTGTATATACATTATTTTTCAAATCACAAATTATAATTAATAAAATATTTTGCAAAAAAGTTAATAAACCAAAAAGTTATTTAGATATTTAATAACTAATCTAATTTTTTTAAAAATAAAAATAAATAAATAAAAGTTACAAAATTGTTTGTATTAAAAAAAATCCTTCCCTAAATGATGAAAATGACTATGAAATCCATAATTATTCAAATAGAAGGTTAAGATGACAGATTGAATAAATATATATGTTGCACTTTTGGCATATGTGGAAGCATCCATTTATTTCCACTAACCAATTACCAAAACAGAAAAGTTGAATAAAAAAACAATTTTTCATTGCATAATGAAGACACAACACTTAGTTTATTTTTCACTTCCTTACCATCATTGTTGAAGCACTTATCTTTGCTGTAGCATTTATACATTTAAATAACTTCAGATGTTAATAAAACTTATGGAATTTACTGAATCACAAAACTCATTAAATATGTTACCTTTCACTTTCTCCAATTGTATAAAAATTAGGATAGGAAGTAGATTTGATGTGAACCTTTATTTTTGAAGACTAAATTTTTGTGATAAGGATTTAGGATAGCGAAAGGTTGTTCATGATTGTGAGTTGAACACTTCTCTTCAAGCATTTCTATATTTAAAGGGTTAAAGACATTTTCAAAAGACAAGTAAAGTATGGACAAGCATAGATCTTCTTAGATAAAGCCATCTTATCTCTAAAATAAGAAGCTACAGAAAATAAAATTAAGGTACTTTTCCATCAGCTGGGTTCAAAAGAAAAATCGCTAAAGAAATTTGGCAGAATTCAACATTATTTGGCACTTTTTCATTTGCGGACAGCCAATGGAAATTTAATTTATCAATCTACCCGAAAATATTTATATGCAGGTTGGCCATAAAATAACTTTTCCTGTTTGGCGGCAACTGTAATGAAAAATTATGAGCAAAATAAAACCACATTTCATATACAGATTTTGAAAGGTATGTGAAAATGAATTTCACAAAAAAATAGCACCAAAAATTATCATTGGAGGTAGTACTGGAGCAATAGCTGTACAATTGATTCAAGAAACTCACAGAAAATAATCTTTCAATCATCCATATTAAAGTCACTTGGATGTTGCACAACCTTTTCAATATTCTGACATTCCCATATTGCATACAGTGTATGACATTCTCCACTGCTCATGTAAACAGCCAGTTTCGATGTTCTTAACAACCCATTTTATGTTCTGTTTCAAGACATGCAGGATTGCTTAAGATCAGCCACAACATTTCATTAGTGTAGAACAGTTTATCAATAAAGTATGCTGAGGTAAGGCAGTGCTCTATTAAGAATGAATCCATAGTGAAGAATGAACTATTAACAGGTCATTTGCAATTCCCTTTTTATAAGGAATGCATAGCACTGCTGTCATGTTTGCATAAAAAATGTTAGATAATCCATCTCAATAAGCAAATTCCCTCATTCGTGTGTAACTGCGGAGCCAGCATTTCTTCTATAGGTTGCCTTTTGTAATACTTTTTTTCTGCAACATCTTTCCATGCCTTTCACAATCTGTATATGAAACGGGATTCATTCTGCAGATTCATTTTAGTTGCAGTTGCTGCCAGATAGGGAAAGTTATTTTATTACAACCCCGTACTTAAAAGAAAGTTCAGCTTGCATCTAATGAATAATTGAAAGTTAAAAATTTAATTTGACATGAATCAAAGTTTGACAGATCTGCCTGTGCATTGTTCTTTTATAGTATGCAATTAAAGAAATATCAATTATGAAAATATGAAAAATAATGTATTGAATTCCTTTATTTTCAGTCATTTCTTCAAACTCCTTTGTCTATAATATATTTTCCTCTCTCTAAAAAAATGAAGACAAAGGAAAGCCACAGATTTGACAAATCATATTATAATACACATTTAATTCAATAATATTTTGCATTCAAGATTATTATAGTCCTTATAAGATTCAAACATAAAATACAGAGACAATGAAGATATAAAAAAACAAGCAAGAAATTAAAAAGTCAGAACTTAGTGAACTTTAAGAAGGTAAAAACTTCAACACTCATTTCATAAATGCTAAAAATAAAGTCTGGTACCTTTATACAGTTGTTCCACCACAATATTAAATTATTTTCTAGATATTTATATCATAACAATAATTTCAAAATAGAATTAAGGGCCAAAGTAAATAATAAAAGACAATACCTTTAGACAACAAAAGAATATCAAGATAATTAAATGATCATTCAAAGGTAATATTCTTTAAAAAAGTGAGCACAGGCACCAGATCATTTTACAGGCATAAGAAAAATCAAGAATTCCTTAATTAATATACAAAAGCTAAATTTGTAATGCTATAATTAGATATATTCATCAATACTGAAAAATTTAACATTCTAATATCAGTATATAAATAATTTTTTCCATAGGAGAAAAGCGTAAACTTAATAAATTTTCTCCATTATGCAGTCAATAAACCCAGGTTTAGATATAAAAAATTGCTCATTTTGAAATCAATTACTTGAGAAAGTAAAAAGAATTATTCATTCTAATGATATTAGATATTTCTTTTCTCATATTGATGAATAAAAATAAATATGCATGAATGATTAATTTAAATCAATATATAGATAATATGATGTGAATTACTTCTTGGTAATAACATAACATTCATTCATTTTTAGAGGTGTATTTCAGAATAACATCATTATTACACCATTTTGATTGTAATTTTATCAGAATTATTTCTTGTAAAAAAGGTATTAGATATAAATATTTAAAAAAAAATGCTCATTTTGAAATCAATCTCTTGAGAAAGTTAAAAAAGAATCAATCTAATGATAACAAATATAACTGGATGTTTCTTTAAAATTAATATATTAATATTATGATGTGAATTACTTCTGGGTAATAGGAGCACATTTGTTTATTTTATGCATCAAAAAGGTGTACTTCAGAGTAACATCATTATTACATAATTTTGATTACAATTTTATCATAATTACTTCTTGTAAAGAACAGATTTAAATTCCTAAAAATATAAATATTCATAAAATTTAAATCATGAAAATTAAAAATATACACAATTTAAAATCAGGTAATATATAACTCAAAATAATTGGGAAGATGAAAAATTAACATAAAAGATAAGCTTTAAAAATTTCCAAATAGTAATAGTAATAATAATTTTTATTAGATGACCATGATACCTTGTAATAAACACACAAAAAATTTCAATAGAAAAATAAAATTATTTCCAAAATTTGTGAGATGAAAATTAGACAATTATTGCTTTATGACAACCATTCTATAAAGATTTTCAAAATATATTTTAAAAATACATAAATAAAAAAATGCATTAAAAATACATTATGTTTCTCAAATTATTACATTTAGCTCTTGGTTCAAATTAATTTTAATAAAATTCCACATTGTACAAGATTGAAAAAAAGATTACTAATTAATGGCTTTCATACACATTTTGTAATATAATCTATTATACTTAGAAGTTAATTAAGTGTAGAAAAGTGAGAGTCTATTTTAAAAATTTAAGCAATTTTTATAAATGCAGTCAAATGCAGTTTCAGACATTTAAGATATAAATATACATTTATCTTCTAATAACTTATTTTGTAAAGCAAAGAGTGAGCTTCAAAAAACATGCATTAATTCAACATTACAAATTTCTTATGATTGGTGAGTTTCGCATTTTTTAAAAAAAATGCTGCTCATCTATATTAATAGTTGAAAGTTCAATAGTTCAGAATCAAAAGTAAGATAATTGGATTAAATTATATTTATTGTACAATGAGTAAATTTAATTACTATGGGAAAAAAAACTTTCTAATAGTTTTAAAAGAAATTTCCTAATATAAAAAAAAAGTTTGTTTGTAACAAATAAATAACATTTCATAGATTGCACAGCTTTGGAGTTAAAAACATATAAGAATAGATTTATTCTATAAAATAACATCATTCATGCAATAATTAATCTTTAAATAATAAATTTTCTCTAAAACAGGATACATTTTACAAATCTAATACTAAGTTTGAGAAAACATTAAAATTCAGAAGTATCCAAATTTAGAAAATACTTAATGACATTTCTCTTATTATATTGTTCATTCCATGTCTTCTTAAACTGACAAAGCAGATATTTAGGATTCAATTTATTCCATTCAAAAATACTCTTTAGAATATTATAATTGTCATATATGTTACTCTGATATTATGAGAACTGATGTATGTATATGGATACACATTTTTGAATGATGTATTAATTTACAACTAAAAAAGTATGAAATAAAGCAAGGAAAAAAACGAAAAGAAAAAAACTATTTTATTCTCTGTATCAATTAAGAAAGCACTCATTCTATTTTCTTTCAGAAATAATTTTCCAATACATACAGGGTTAGCAAGAAATAAATTATCCCCTTCAGAGAGCTTTGAAATATGCCCAAATAAGATAAAATTTCAGATAATGCACTTTACATTTATAAATTTAAAAATTTAGTACAAAAATTCACCAATAGATGGGGCTGTATCACAAATGCATTTATTTTCATATATTGAAAATGTTAAGCATTATTTGCGTTAGCACATTATTACCATTTTTCTTTGGATAAAAAGATGGTAGATTTTGCACGAACAGTTTCTTCTCTATTCTTTTTCTTCACGTTGCAAGATAACTCGCTAAAGGTGAAATTGTTACACCAAAATCAACAACTCCTTTGAAGCTCTAAAGGAATTTCGTCATATGAAACAAACACCTATAGATCCGATATTTCCAGGTACCATACACAAATCAAGTATATGAAATAACTGGGAAATTTGGCATTTTTCTAGGTGGAGGATGGAAAAAAAATCGGTCTTTTAGCGTCAAAAATTTTGCAATAGCATTCGCGCTGAAAGCAGCAGTAAGTCGCCGTATAACAATACGAATTTGCCAGTTGTTTCCGTATATGCCATATTCAACTGTACGAAAATCGTACGGCAGATTTTGCCTTTTTATTTATACAAAATCAAATATGTGCACCTTTTGCAAGACGGAGACTTAGAGGTCCGTAAAATTTTTGCATTTCATTTCCTTGCTCGAATGGTTTTATGGCGCAAAAGTCACATCTGGCCATTTTGTGTCAAATACATGATTTGAAAAAGTTTTCCAAACGTTCAATACTTTTCAGACTCAAAAAGCTAAAAACAACTTTGGAAAAAGAGAAAAAAACTCACTGCCAGTGTCATTCAAAAATTAAAATAAGTTTGCATGCGGATTTTCATCCAACAGGTCTTTTAACTTAGTTTTATTATTGCAAAAAAGATTTTTTGCTAAAATTTGCGGAATGTAAAAACATATGTTTAATTGAAAGGGGACAATGTCAATGCCAACAAAGAGGTTCAGGTTCTGAATTTAATAAATGTTTGTGTGTCAAACTTGCGTGACTGATTCGAAGACGATTTAAAAGGATTGATTGCCTCCGGCAAGATTTTATCACGGGCTGATTTTCATATAACTTATTTTGGTACTTACGTATAATACCGTCTTCACTAACGGTTTAGTAACTCATTGGCGACGGATTTAAATTTGGCGATAAAGATCAACGGTTTACATAATTGCCGATTACCATAATTTGCGGTTTAGCAACTTATTGGCGACGATTTCAAATTTGGTGATAAAGTTGGCCGGAATAATGCTTAAACACCCTTATTTTGATTTTTTGTTGTTGTTGTTCATAAAACTTATTTTGACTTTGTTGGTCTGCCACTTTTCCTGCATTTGGTTTTTTGCAACTTGAAAGCCGTCATTTAATGGGACAAAATTTTCGATCATTGTTGCTGCATTTCTAAACCATTCTTTCATTCCCAGCAATTCCTGAATGTCTGGGAATCCAACAGAATTGAATTACATATCTCCTTGAAATAATAATATAAAATTCTATGCTCTTCAGCACCAAAGGGTGACTTGATGAAGAAACATTTCTTAGTGCTTCAATGGCGCGTTTTATATAGAATGTTTCTTTTACAATCTTTTTCTGCTATTCTTATCAAGTCCCGGTATATAGCATAAATTTCTGATGCAAAAATTTCAAAAATTCATTTAGCATTAATTCATTGTTTTTTTAATTATTTAATTAATTTTTTGAGATAGTGTCTCTGATAATTACAACTGCACCCACAATATTATTTGCCTTGGATTCGTTATTAAAAATTTGGCTCATAATCCGATAAATGTTGTCTGTGAACATAAAATAATGATTGATAATAAATTTAATGTTGATGATTTATTCCACGCTTCAACCGTACCACTAAATCAATAATTGAATTTTATCAAGGAGGGAAATTTGTCAGTTTTGTTAAGGATTGGGAAGTCAATTGCATTTATATCTCTAAGAATTATCCCGCTTCTAAAACCAAAAGTGGGATTAAATGATGGTCTCAATGAAAATAATGGGATGTGAATCGTCACTTTTAACTTTAAAAAACAGATCAAGTGCCCATTTTTCTTATCTAAATTTCAAAGGAAGCTCGTAGTATAGGATATAAAGGTTTAAAATGGGAGAAGTTCGAAATGCTCCAATTGAAAGCTGTAAATCTTGATTATCAAGAAGTCGCAACGTAGATTCCACAGCAGATCCATTTACAACACTGCCATAATCCAGCTTTGATCTGATTAAATTTCTATATATTTTGAATTAAACAACTACTTTCTGCTCCATACCATGTTACAGAGTATTTTCATAAAGTTCAAGGGAAGTATACATTTTCTTTTCAGTTAATTTAAGTGCAGTTTGTAAATCAGTTTTGAATCTAATATTATTTATTCCCAGTAATTTTGCTTCGGACATAAAAGGAATCATTTGACTTTTTAGTCTAATTTTGGGATCCGGGTGCAGCCCACATCTTCTACAAAAAAATAAATAAATTGCAACTGATTTTTGAGAAGATATAATAAAACCGTTAATTTTCCTCTATTCACATATACATTATTAATAACTTCTTGGTGTTTTTTTTCTACAAAATCCATGTTTTCGGTGGAGCAATATCTGAAAATCGACAAACTATGAACCAAAAACAGTCAGAGGGGGATTTTTAATGATATTATTGATTTTAATGGTAAATAATATAACACTCAGGATGCTTCTCTGGGGAATTCCTTCGTCTTAAGAGAAACAATCAGATAAAATATTGCCCAACTGAACCCGAAAAGTTCTCGTTCATAGAAGTTTTCAATAAAAATAGGTAAATTCCTACGAGATCTATTCTGTGCAAATCTCACATAACGCCGTATTTCGGGATTCTATCGCATGGTTTTTCCATATCATCGAACAATATTGATACTGGATGTTTCCTGTTCTCAAGTTTCTCTAGAGGATGTTTTTAATAGAAAAATATTATCCAAAGTGCTGCTGTACCACGCCGAAAACCACTTTGAAAAGGGAAATTTTTTTTCTTCAAAAATGTAGACTAAATGAGCATTAATCATTTTCCCTACACAGCTAGTGAGTGCGATTCACAACTGGGCCATGAAACATTCTTTGGAGTGATGAGTATGAGTTTGCCAGTTATTTCCTGTGTTCTGGGCATGCCGATTTTAATTGTACGAAATATTGTACTTCATACTTTACATTTTTATCCACACAAAATTAAGTCTGTGCACCTGTTGTAGGACGGGACTTAGAGGTCAGTAAAACATTTGCACTTCCATTCCTTGCTCGAATGGAGGATGGCTCAACATGGCCATGGAACATTTCGTGGAGTGATGAGACTTTTAGCTCAACGGGCAAATTAGCATCCACAATTGTCGAATTTGGGCAGAGAAAATCCCTCATGTTATCCAGGAACAATCCTTGCATCTTGGAAAAGTGACAGTATGGAGTGGTTTTACAGCTACCTTTATCATTGGGCCGAATTTCTTTGAAGAGATTACTTCAGATGCAATCAAAATCCGTTCCATCAAAGGAACATTCGACGTCCTATTCTTAAGATTCATGCAGGCTCACTCTGAATATCAATAGAAAATATGGTTCTTTGATAACAACATATTGCTGAAAATGAAGGAGGACATATTGAGCTATTTTAATTTTACTTAATTTAACAATTATAAACAAAATTAAATGTATATGTTTAATTTAAATATAATATTTTATGTGTTAAAAACGGTGAATTTTTGCACTTATTTTTTCTATTGAATAAATTTAAAGTGAATCATCTAAATAATCTGTAGTTCAAATTATATTTCATTTGGATCAATAGAACACATTTTAGAGCCCTCTAAAGAGAGTAATTTCTTGTAAACCCTCTTTTTTGTGTTATTTATATGATTCTTATTAAAATTAATATAATCTAATATCTATTATAATTTAAAAGACAGATTTCAGTATATTTCTGTTAAATAATATTAAAAACCTAAAAATAACAAAAAAAATTACAAAAAAAAATCATTTCCCCTTAAAACTTTCTTTTAAATCAGTAAATAGTCATTTAAAAAATTCTTTCACAAATTATATCTCTCTATATTAAATTATATTAATATAAAGCAAAACAATGAAAGTTTCCAACTCTTACTATTATTGCAAAAACAAAGCAAACAACAGAAAAAGAATTCAAAATGAATGGATACCAACTGAAAATTGTATAGCAATTAGGAATACACACAAACAAATTTTCAAAAAAGCAAGAAGATAGGACTAGACTTGTTTTCATAAATGAAATAAGATTCTATTATCTAGTGTATAGAACACTGGACATTCACGGATAAAATGTCTACATAACAGGACAATGTAATAAGTTTCTATTCATTGAAAAGATCATTTTATTATAATTAAAAGGTAAACAAATTGTCACTTCAGCACTCATAAATTTTATCACCATTCATAAAGCATTGTTTGTGTATAAAACCCATAAAACAATACAGTATAAAGTAAATTATTTCTTAATTCTCACAATGAATGACAAATTCACAAAAAAATGGCAATTCACATCCAAAATCATGATTAATATATTAGATCGACTTCTTTCCAAGAAAATTTTAATTATACAATAAAAAAACATGCATTAGTTTAAAATCATGTCTAATAGCCATGTATAGAATATTTAATATGCATTAAATTCGAAATTACATAATTACCACATTTGATTACTGGGATATTTGCCTGAAATGTGTTGCCAAATGAGTTTTGAGATTCCCTTTTCGCTTGAAAGGCCTGTTGCAGATATTACAAACAAAGGGACGTTCACCAGAATGTATAAGTTTATGTGCTTTAAGATTCCCTTTAAATGGTGAGCTATAAGAACACAGCAAACAGCAATATATTGGAATTCCGTTCTGAATAATTTTAGTTGCTCCTAATAATTCTTCACCTATAAAAGAATTAAAAATATATTTGCTGTTCTGTAGACGATTTTCTTTCTTACAGAAAACAAAAATTTTAAGAC
>JAOUZG010024386.1:0-29019 GCA_026289955.1 Argiope argentata | reverse complement strand
ACAATTTTATGGAGCCTTCATCAGATAGACAAAAATAAATTTACTCAAACTCGCTAGCAGCATTTGGAAAGCTGCAAAATAGCATAGAATAAAATTGGCAGCATTGATAATTGAATTGATGCTTTTTGGAGTTGGATCTCGTAACAAACTATTGAATTCGCAACAAAAACCACTCAAAATACAACAACAAAAAAGTGATACCACCATAAAAAGAAAAGAAATATCCGTCATGCTGCTCTGTTTTCTTTTCTAAATGTAGCAATGCTATAATCAGTTTTTATTGCATTAACAGCAGTAATATCATTTTTGCATTCAACTTTAGTAATACTTTTTAAGCTGAAAGAAGCTGCAAGTAAAGAAGAATAAAAAAGGAATGATATTGAAAATGGAGATATCAGAAATAAAAAAAAATAAATATTTTGCAAATATAAAGTTTTACGAAATCTTATTTTGAATGGCAATTTGACCAAATACTTTGATAGAAAACAGTTTTTTGACCATATTTGTTTAAATGATTCGGGTCCTGTTTCCTTAGAGCTTCAATGATCAGAAAGTGTCTCAGGTATATTCTTTAGCATTCTCAAAAACCTGAAATATAAATAAATATATTTCAAATTTGTCGAAATTTCGAATGAAAGAGAGCATTGTTATGAACCGCAGCTTACAAAATGGGATTTCAGAAGAACAATGGTTGCTGCATTCGAGGTCACACACACGCGATTATTAAATAGATCGCATTGATCATTATTTGGGAGGGAGTTATTCGTTTTGGTTTTAACCATGGTAATTCTCTATTTTCGCAAGATGTAAAAAAGGATCCATCGAAATATCCTATTGGACACTAGAATTATTTTTAATTCATTCTTTAATGGCAAGATGAATCAAAATCATGTGTTATGAAAGATATATCTATTAGTATTTAATTTAAAAAAACAACTCAATGCGTTCCCTGACAATTTTTTTAGTAAAAAATATCTGAGAAAAGTATCCGAATATATTCTTTTCCTAAACAAAACAAAATACTATTTTTATTGTAATTCAATGATATTAATAGATAGGTGTTTTTCAATTGGTCTCAAAGATAGCAAAAGTTGTATTAGAAACAAACTTAACAAATATCGATTAATTTATATTTCCCTATACGATATTCAGTATTTTGTATAAAAGATATCAACATTCCTCAAAAACGTAAATAATGAGAAATGAATGTTCACAAAACACATATTTTTTCTTGTGAAATATTTTTATCTTGAAAATAACATTTTCGAGATAACTTTTTCAAAATTAATATCACATCCGAAAATTCTTAATGTCACATTTGATCTTAGTTGTCATTTTGTAAGTAAGGGTTTCAAACAAGAAAATAGGATTTATAAACACCAATTCAATTTTCAACGATATGTTTATTATGTAATACCCCCATTTAACCCTTTCTCAGATATAATGTTTAAGTTATTCCTTGCTGTTCTTGATTAATCTTTCAATATAACTTTGTTAAAATAACTTCATATAATTTCAAAATCTCCTTTTCTTGGGATTTTCGGGTCACGAGAGATCGATTTTTGACTTATTATCAGATCCCTCACAGAAAAAAATCCCTGGTTTGAATCCCTGCCTGAGGGTGACCTTTGAAAAAGTCTTCAGGCTGGATTCATTGTATTATTATTATTTTTATATTATTTTCTCGTTTGTGATTTCAAATTTTTGCTGTGAAATAGACAGTTTTTTCTTCTTTTTTTTGTTATCAGTTTATGCATCATGCATTTTTTTAACTTTCTGCGGTTTCATTTCGTTTAGTTAGGTTAGTAACAATCTCGTTCCATTTCTACAATAATTGAATCTCTTTATGTATCGAATTCTTCTTACTTTATCCATTATTTTGAAAAGAATACAAATTTAAGTTATCAGTATAAAATGATATTCGAAGATCTTTGTTTTTTGCTTCATTTGTCAATTCGTTTCCACTTCTGACGCAATGCGAAGATTCTTGTCAACAGTGAAAAGGCTTTACAGTTTTGTCAATATTTTTCAAAAGGTTGGGACAAAAATTGAAAGTATTGCTGTGATTTTGTTGTTAAGTTTTAATGTAGAATTGACATTTTTATGTTCTATATTTTAATAACATAAAATATAAATTTAATGTTTTATCAAAGAGACGAATTTTTTTCAATATTTAAAGAATGCACGATTTTATCTTAAGCTATGTTACAGTTTAATGTAAATCAAATATTGTTACAATTTAACAACGATATATTGGAAATAGCACAGTTTCATCTTTCCGTCTTGATTTATCTCGGAGAATTTCAATTCCAAAACATTTAGTCAAATGATTAAAATAAGAAAGGAGGAGAAATAGGAAGCTTTGCTGCATTTTAGAAAATTAGATCATCAGCTTCACATAATAAGCATGATCATTAGATGCAATCATCTTCCCAATAATTATAAATTTTTATTTGAAATAATCAGCCCTTTTAATTCCATAAAAGCTAGAATTAATAACATGTGAAGAAAAATTAAAATTATAATTTGTATGAATCGAAACCTAGCACGATGATATGAGAAACAAGTATCTTTATTTTTTTTAAATCTCGTAACAAAATAATAGCTAAATGATGCTTAAAAAAATATTAACACTATTGAATTAAATAAATGAACTATTTTTAACTAAATTGAATGAAGTTATGCTAAATAAATGGGTATCAGACTAAACAAAATATAACAAATTAAATATAAAATAAACAAAAAATAGTATAAACAAATTAAATTTAAAATAAACAAAAAAATAATATAAACTAATTAAATATAAAATAAACAAATTAAATATAAATAATGATAAAAATATAAATTTAAAAACATTCATAAACCAATTTGCCTATATCAAATTTATAGATTTTTTTTATTTCACTGGCAACTTATGTAAAATATATTATTACTAGAAAACAAGACCGGATGTAAGTTTTAATCTAAATTAATAATGCATCCAATAATTAATTGTCCTCATTTAAGGTAGTTCATATTTTTAATTTATTTTACAAGCAAGATGTAATCAACTTCTGGTTCGACTCTTCTTTGTTTCTAACGAGAAATAAAGTGGGATGTCCCCCTTCCCCCTGAATAAAAGATGGGAAGATTTCGAATCCCTGCTCGGTAAGATCGTGACAGGAATACGTGATAAAATTTCGAAACTGCATGCATTTTTTTTCTTCAATTTTGCTTAACTGCTATGAACTATTTGTTCTTTATAAAACCATTTAAGATTTTTTAAAACTCAAATGTAGTTTAAAATGCGTCACGCTTCTTTATAAATCGTTGTTTATCTCTAATAAGTAATGCTCAGATTATGCAAATAACCATGAAATGATATATATAGCGTTATAAGCTGGCGAGCGCCACGTAAACACGCCAAAGATGGCGACGTTTGGCAAGAAGCTACGCGACAGCTTGGTTGGTTTGGCGAAAGGAATAGTCTAGTAGCCGCTGGATCTCGCACGTTGTTTTAAGAAGTTTCGCGTGTTTCGGGACATGCGCTTCCTCGGCTATAAAAGGGACGAGTAGCCGGAGTCAGTTTAGTTTTTCCCCTCTCGTAAGAGAAGCTTCTCGCTTGATTAGCGGATTAGTGAGCTGTGTTTGCGTTTACTGTTAACATTGTGTTATTGAGATCGCTGTGATTTACTGTACGCTGTGCTATACTATAGCTGTTTTGCAGTCTTTTATTGTGCATAAAATTTTCATTTACGCTGTAAGTGACTGATTACTGGTGGATTGTGTTTATCTGAAGTTTTACGTTATCAAATCATCCTATAAATGCCTGTATATAGCTGTAAATAAATTTGTTTGCGTTGTCCTCAAATAAAGTCTATTCAATCCGAACCTGCTTCGCTAAAAACGTAACAATATATACATATATATTCATTTTCCTCGATCTCTTTGTTTTCTATCTTTTTGTTTTGAAAAATTAAGCTTCACAGCAAAAATTTGCCCCAGCGTAGTTAAAAAAAAAGTGATTTCTCTTGTAGTGGATGGACTCTATGAAAAACCCCAAGGCATGAAAATACACAAAATTCCATTCAGTATTAAAATGTCCCGATGTAATCCTTTTCCGTAATATCAGTTTAATTTAATTGTATTCTAGTATTCCAACATAGCGAAATTTTTCTTTTTAAATGCAGCTTCCAGCACTTAAGGAAAAAATTAATTTATCAATTAATAGTTTTTTTTTACGCAATAGGCTCGTTTAACTTTTTGCATTAAGAAATGTAGCAATAACTCATTTTCAAAGAACGTCATTTTTTAAATACAATATGAGCGATGTATTTTTTGAAGACGTTTTCGTTACGAAGCTATATTAGTTTTGGAATTATTATTTATGCTATTCAGTTGAACTTTGCTGAATGTTTCTTTAAAAAAAAAGAAATCTTAAATGCAACTAAAATAAGATATTGATCATTGGATCAGGAATGGGTGAAACGCCCGTCAGAGAAATAGAAAACATCTTCCTCGTGGTTTGGATGCTTTCGTCTCATTTGGTAACTTCTCATTTTTTAATTGGAGATTAGACCCCGCGCGTCACTATAAAAATGAAGGAATAAATATTTTGCCAGGATTACTAGCGTACCAGAGAGAGTACTAGTTAGTCCTAGTTTGAAAGTGAAACCCTAATGCCTTAGTATTACATATTAATTGAATTATTTTTTATATATTTAATTGATAAATGAAATCCTGATATGAGAAGAATATAGTTAATAAACTGCACTTATGGTGGGACAAATTAATAAGGGAAAGAAGCTGTTACGCAACTTATTTTTAATCACAACCAAAAGATAGCTCTCATTCGACTCACAGGTGAAGAGTTGTTTCCTGCTCAAGTAGTAGAGACAAAAACAATTTCGCATAATAAAAGCTATTGTGTTCTAAGAAGTACAGTCAGGAAAAAAAGGTAAATAAGAAAATGATCTTACAATTAAACCACAGTTTTTGAAATAATTCTTCACAGTCACTTTAAAACTTGGTTTTCTATTACGGCAGAAAATATACTTCTGAAGAGAGCTTTAGAATTAATCCCATTTTAATCAACCATGTAAACAGTGAAGTTAGTATAAAATTCAAATATTTACTTTCTTATTGCAAGATTTATGAAGACCATTCTCGCAAGCCAAATAAATAAATTACTTCGGAGAAGGCACTACGGAATAGCAGACTTAGGGTATAATTCCACATAGATTATAAAGCGCTCAAATTGTTATAGTTAAAAAGATCTTTTTAAATTTGCTACTAATTTGCTTAGTTTCTTAATTAAATGACGCATCTTATTTAAGTTATTTTTTCTTTTATGAATCCTTGTTTACCAGAAATAAAGTTCATTAGAAAACAGCAAATGGTTTTTGTGGGCTTTAATTATTTAATACATTTCCTGAATTGCAAATTTAAATTTAAAAAAAATAAAGTGATTCGATACGTATATCGAATATGTAAAACATACTATTATAAGTGAAGGAATTAAAATCAGCTGAATTTTACAATTTATATATTATTCCTTAATCGATAAATTATTGTTCTGGAAATTTTAAATACAGATTTTTGAAATTTGTTTTTTGAAATCAGGAAAGTTATTTTTCATGAAACACTTATATTATCATAGGTGAAGAATTATGATTAAATTAACAAAGCCTTTTAAAACTCAAAAAAAAATTTACATTATCGAGTTTAATTTAAACACATGTTACTCAATAATACATGTCTTAATATGTTATGAAGAATTACACATCGAAATCGAATAAATCAATTTTGCAAAACTTTTCAGGACGCATAAAATATTAATGACTTTTATAGATTTTTTTATCTCTTTAAAAAAAACAATTCAATTTAAAGGCAAGACTTTCTAACACTTGCGAGATTTTTTTTGCGCACCATCGCAAGCATTGGTTCGATACAAAATTCGGCGTCGATTAAATGTTTGCATTGCCGACTTTCGCGAGCTCAACGGAAGATTAATTCAAAGGATTCACACTCACAAGATCAAAAAGCAGAAAATGATTATTTAAATTGAAAAAAATTTAAGATAATTTTGAAAAAGAACTGAAAAGCATGAACTAAGTTCATCTAGCTCCATGATAGTGAAGTTTAAAATTTTATCTCGACATTCTAATCCCATACAAATGTCTCGGAAATTATCAAAATTTTCGAGACATCTGTATGGGATTAGTAATATATGTGAGATTATGAAAACTATTTTGTACATTTTAGTCCATTTTAAAAATCGACTAGATAAATAAAATTTTATTTAAATGACTAATTTCTTATTGATTAATAAATTTTCTTCGTGTAGCTATGTCTAAATAATAGATTTCACTGAATGAGTTCTAAGAATTCTGTGAACTCTTAATAATGGAAAGGAACTGTTTTTTTTTATTACAGCCCTTTTAGTTAATCTTTGCCCTTTTTAGTTGTTTAGAGATCATGCGTTTTAGCGAGTCTGACAATGCATGCGAAGGAAACACTGTTGACGAAGGAATGGAATAAAAATTGATACATGGTAATGCGGGAGAGGAAATTTACTGTCAGTTTTTTGAGATTCCCGCTTATCTCTCACCGGTGGAGCAAAGGCTAAGAAAATGAAAAAAAAGAAGTACTTTTAATGAAGGGGAAAAACCTAACGACCAAGAATTCTATTAATGAGATTTTATTTGTTGTTTCATTTCATATTTCTCTGCTTCTAAGGCCTCATTAATGACTGAAGAAGACCTGGCACCAGTGAAAGTATGCTTCTGACTATCCTTTTGAGCTCTTATCTTTGACTAATTACGCTCACAATCTTCATCGATTCTGATAACCTCGGTGGATAATCCAATAAATTTATCCTCATCATGATTATAATCGCCGCTAAAATGTGGCAATTTATTCCTTTTCTCAATAGTTAAAGATAATTCTAAATTAAATAAAATTTTCTTTTCTAGAAATATACGCTTGCAGGGACTTGGACGATGCCAATTTCCCTACCTTGAAATGTTATTGACTTGTTGCAACAAATTTGAGGTTACAAGAGTCTTCCTTAGCTTCATTTTATCTGAATTGCATCTTATTTCCTAAACTTTTGACTCTGAGACAAAGAGTTATGATTAGAAAATTATTGACGTATATATTTATAACCGGTGACTTTATACCAAGCCTTTCGCATTGTGTTTTATCAATGGGAGATAGAATACCAATTTACCATGTATTTTATCAATGGGATATAGAATGCCAATTTACCATCTATTTTATCAATGGGCCACTCGATATCAATCATTAGGCGATTTATTATTAAACACTTACTGCTGCCATACAGCAATATTGGTTTAATGGTTATTCAGTTTTCTCAAACTTTCTAAACTAGTGTCATAATATTTCAAATGATGATTTCAAAATTTTCTTAGACGACTGAAAATACGAGATATCTTAAGTTATTTCCTTATTTATTTATAAATAATTTTGCGTAGTACTGATTTTGATAAATTTAACCCTCCTTCCGTTAATCCAGGTGAATTTACGTTTTTATACCTTGACAGTCGTTTTTGCAATTGCGTAGTTTCAAGTTTTAATTGTTCGAAATGAGCGTATATTGAGAAGGATTGTGGATGTATTGAATGGAACGGTAATTCTTACACAAGCTACGGCGTATTATCGGGTTGTAGTGAATCTCGTCAGCAGCCAACATCAAATTATATTGATTTATGTTGCAAGAAGAAGGGAACGATTCGTTCTGTCTCTTTATTTACAAATCCTTAATTTCATCTTGCTGTTTGATACGTCATTTGAGTGGGCGATCCACTGCTGTGGGCTATAAAATTCATGGAATAACTGTAATCCACCGGTACAAGAGGTGCAGAAAAAAGTACTTTATAAATCAAGAAGGTTCTGGTTGCGTTTTCAAAATTAGAATGGGACTGCTGCTCGGGACTGCAATCGTAACTCCAATAGTAGTTTCCCCTCAGGGGCTCACCTATTATAGGTGAGTACGGGTGTCCCAATCCCGAGGTACCCAGGGATCTTTCCTTTTCCCAAGGGATCTGCTGTCTTTGGTAGACACGGGTATCGCGCCCCCGGGTTACCCTAGCGATCCTTCTCTTATTCTTATTTTCATAATTTCCATTTTTAAATTAGTTATAGTAATATTTCATTTCCATTTATGTTGGCGTTTTTATTTGGATTTGAGTTTCCTATTAAACCCATGTGTTGGTCGTGCATGGCGACCCGTTAGGGGCAAAAGGGAATCCTGGGGTTCCTTTGCGTTTCCTTAAGCCTACGCTGCTCTGTATGTCAGGCGGTAGGAATGAGCCCGTTCTTGTCAATCGGATGGTGGTGCGTTTTCTTTGGGAACGAGAAACCACTGCTTGAGGGTGTTAGGCCTGCAGTCTCTGTAGGTCTATATCCCGGTGCTACCCCTAAGGCAAGTACCGAGGCTGGAGATGCCCAGAGCCGGCAACTACCTTCCCTTGTTGGGCTTCACGGAGGGCGGGGGCGTACCGGGATGAACACCAGTTGCAAATTATGGGTTCCCACAAATTTGGTCCCGACGGAGACACGTGTCCGTCAACCTCTCGTGTAAAGGAGTACCAAGTCAATGACCGAATCTTTATCATAAAGAGTAACGATAAATCATTTAATTCCATATCAGCCATCTTAATTCATAAAACCATACTAGCAAATGTCGGTGATGTTAAGTCAATTAAAAAATGTAGAAATGGCACTCTCTTGATAGAAATCAGTTCTCAGAAACAACATTCATCTCTAATGAAAATGAGGCAAATTGGTACCCATGAAATAACTGTTGTTGCTCACACTAGTCTGAATCAATCGAAAGGAGTTATTTCGGAATCTGAACTACGACACAGAAAACGACATACTCGAAGATTTGAAAAATCAAAATGTTATCGCAGTTAAAAGAATTATGATTAAAAGAGACGGGCAATTATTACCAACAAATTGTTTAATACTCACTTTTAGATTAACATCAATTCCCAAATCCGTGCGAATTGCATACTTGAATTGTTCAGTAAGACCTTAGTTCCAAATCCTTTGCGCTGTTTTAAGTGTCAAAGGTTTGGACATACACTACACGCTTGCAGAGGATCACAG
Source organism: Argiope argentata (assembly GCA_026289955.1). Lineage (NCBI taxonomy): Eukaryota > Metazoa > Arthropoda > Arachnida > Araneae > Araneidae > Argiope > Argiope argentata. The sequence goes on along the minus strand of JAOUZG010024386.1, from coordinate 19,905 downwards.
GCATGAGCGCGATGTTCCTTGCTCGATCATTATAGCCAAACCTGCTCTAACACTCCTTGCTGCACAAATTGTAAAGGTGAACATCCAGCTTATTCTAGACTTTGCACTCACTGGAAACAAGACAAAGAGATCCAAACCGTAAAAGTAAAACAAAATCTTACCTTCAATGAAGCACGAAAAAATGTTTTAGACCGTACTCCTAGAGCAGGTGTGTCCTATTCTGCAGCAGCAAAGGTTATGAGTGTGTCGACTTCAACTCAAACATTTGAAGAAACTCAACAGCAAGTTGACAGCACTTTCCCTAGAAGGAACCAAATTAAATCCAAATCTCAAACTGCAATAAATAAAGACATAAATGGGAGTAATAATAAAGAGAATAAGTCAAGCCAATCATGTTCAACTAAAGATCAAAACTTAACACTCTCAAGCAATTCAAGTGTATCCTCTCATAATCCTACTGTGAAATCTTACCAAGGGGACCAGCCAAAGAAAGTATCAAAAATATTGAAAGAGACTAAAGCAATGAAAAAAGCGCGACTACAGTTGCAAAAGAAAAGCCTAGGTGATAAAATAAAGGATTCTATTAAAAAACGTACAATTACCAAACATGACCTATTAAAACAAACACAATTTGAAGGCTGCGATGAAAAAGATAGTTTAAAAATCCATCCTTCAGAAGGTGATGCGATGTCTACTAGCGGTGAGGAAGAGTCACTTACCTCTTAATTCAAAAACACGGCCATCAAAATACTTTCTTGGAATTGTCAGGGCTTACGCACTCACTTTCAAGACCTTAAAAATATTTTAACTGACTACCAGCCCGCTTGTCTGGGATTACATGAAACATGCCTATCACTGAAAAATTCCACAAAAGTGAAATTCTATAACATCGTCAGAAAAGACTACACTCTGGGCTCTAGAGCCTCAGGAGGTGTGGCCCTTTTGATTTCTCAAACATTTCCATATAGAGAATAACCTATAAATAGCCCTATTAGAGCTGTTGCAGTTCAGCTTCATATAGGCTCTTTATTAACAGTTTGCTGTATATACTGCCCCCGAATGACAACATGATTCAAAATGATTTTGACAGTTTAATAGAACAACTCCCAAAACCTCTCATCCTCATGGGAGATTTTAATGGCCACAATCCTATTTGGGGAAGCAAAGATTTCAATCTAAAAGGGCAACAAATAGAGGTTTTACTAGAAGACCATGATCTGTGTTTATTAAACGATAAAAGTTATACCTATTTTCATATACCTAGTCGAACATTTCATACCCTAGATCTCGTTTTATGTTCTCCAACATTAGCAGTTAAATGGGATTTTGGTGTTGCAGACGACTTGTACAACAGTGACCACTTTCCAGTTATTTTAACATATAGTCATAATGATGCTGTATATCCAGAAATACCAAAAAATATATATATTTCACAAAGCAGATTGGGCTCTTTTCTCACATTTGGCTTGCATTACAGAAGACATTGTAAAAAACGAAAACATTGACGATGTTATGCAAATGATAACGGATGAAATTATAAAAGCAGCAGATGCTGCGATTCCTAAGACATCAGGAAAGATTCCGAAGCACTGGAAGCCTTGGTGGAATGATGAGTGCAAAACGGCTGATAAGAAACAAGCCAAAGCTTGGAATAAGTTCCGACGATATCCCACTACTAATAATTTTATTACCTTTAAACAAGCTAAGGCAACTGCAAGATTGATTTGGCGGAAAAGTCAAAGTAATACGTGGGTATCATTTGTGAGCTCTATAAACGGAACAATAAGTTCCAAACAGCTGTGGGATATTACAAGGAAGATATCTGGCATTTTTAAAAACACTGTTCCTTTGTCCTTTTTAAAGACCAACGGACAATTTATAACACATATAAAGGAAATGGCTAATACACTGGGTGAGACATTCTTGAGAGTATCTAGTGTAACTTCGTACACACAAGAATTTATATCTTACAAAACAAATGAGGAAAAACATAGTTTAAACTTTTCAATGAACTCTAAAGAGTAATATAATTCCGATTTCAGTAATATGGAGCTAAAAAGGGCACTACAAAAATCTCGCGCCACTTCACCTGGTCCCGACAATGTTCACCTTCACATGATAAACCATCTTAGTGAAGTATCTCTAAAAATATCCGGTATTGTTTCAATCGAATTTGGCATGAACATAGTTTTCCCAACTTATGGAGAAATGCAATTATAATTCCGATTGCGAAACCAGGAAGAGATACTTATGACCCAAGCAATTATCGACCAATTGCACTCACTAGTTGTCTGTGCAAAATTTTAGACTGAATGATTTTTGCTCGCTTAGTCTACATTCTTGAAGAGAACAAAGTTTATCCCCTTTTCAGAGTGGCTTCCGCCTTGATAGGAGTACTTTAGATAGTATTTTGCAACTAGAAACATCTATCAGAGAGGTATTTGTGAGCAAGATACATCTGGTATCAGTTATGTTCGATATGGAAAAGGCATATGATAGAGCCTGGAGATACGGAATTATGCGAGATTTGCACAGAATCGGTCTTCTTGGAAATTTACTCATTTTTATATTTTTTTTATTATACCATGTTTCGTGTTCGATTAGGCAATATTTTATCTGATAGTTTCTCTCAAGACGAAGGAATTCCTCAGGGAAGCGTCCTCAGCGTTATTTTATTTATTGTCAAAATCAATGACATCATTAAAAATATCCTACCGGCTGTTCACGGTTCATTGTTTGTTGATGACTTTCAAATACATTGCTCCAGTGAAAACATGGATTTCATTGAAAAGAAACTTCAAGAAGCTATCAACAATATATGTGAATGGGGAAAATTTAATGGATTTATTATTTCTGCTCAAAAATCGGTTGCAATTCCTTTTTGTAGAAGGCGTGGGTTGCATCCGGATCCAAAACTGAAATTAAACAAACAAATTATTCCTTTTGTGTCTGAAGTAAAATTTCTAGGAATAATGTTTGATTCAAGATTGACTTTCAAGTCACATATAAATTATCTGAAAAGAAAATGTATACTTTCCTTGAACTTAATGAAAATTCTCTGCAATTCACAGTATGGAGCAGAAAGTAATTGTTTACTCAAAATATATAGAAGTTTAATCAGATCAAAACTCGATTATGGCTGTGCAGTATATGGATCTGCTGCGGAATCTACATTGCGGCCTCTTGACTCGATTCATAATCAGGGTTTACGACTTTAAATTGGAGCATTTCGAACTTCCCCCGTTTTAAGCCTATATATTTTATGTGACGAGCTTCCTTTAAAATTTAGAAGAGAAAACTGGCTCTTAATCTTTTTTTTTAAATAAAAAGTGACGATTCACATCCATTGCATTACAAAATTTTAAATCCTACTTATGGTTCATTACTTTCATTGCGATCATCTTTTCGTCCTACTTTTGGTTTTAGAATTGGAATAATTCTTAAAGATCTAAATATAACTGACTTCCCGATTCTTAACAAATCTGACGAATTTCCTCCTTGGAAAAAATATATATTAATTTTATTGATCCTTTTGAGAAATGGAACGAGTCATCAACAGTAAATGTAATTTACAAATTATTGTTTTATTTTCACAGACAACATTTTTCTGACTATGAACCAGTTTTTACTGATGGTTCCAAGGCAAATGACGTAGTGGGGGCAGCTATAATTATCAGAGACACTGTAATCGCGGAAATATAAAACAAATTTTGTTCCGTTTTTACATCAGAAAATTTTGCAATATACCGGCCTTTGATAAAAATTGCAGAAAAAGGTTCCCCTCAGGGGCTCACCTTCTTTAGGTGGGTACAGGTGTCCCAATCCCGAGGTTCCCAGGGATCTTTACTCATTTTATGTTTATTCTCCACTACGACTTTTCTGTCTGCTTGATCCTTCTTTCCCTCGACGGCAAGCGAGGGAGCTCTCCATGAGAAGCTGTCGCCGCTCTGTTTGCTTCTTGCTTCTCATGGACAGCCAAAGTCCCCACGTGTTGGCCGTGCGTGGCAACCCATTTGAAAGACGGGTGATGCACTGTGGTCCCCGGTGCATCAATCGGCTGGTACCTAGTCACCTGAGTGGCTAGACTGCTAGGGATCAAGCGAAGGGGTTACTCCTTGGGCTTGGCGTTAAGGGTGGTCACTGTCCCCGGGGGTAACTCCGAGCGTATAGGTACCGATTAGCACTAGGGTGTATGCTGAGGCTGAAACAGACCAGAGCCGGTAATTGCCTTCCCTTGTTGGGCTCCTTGGTGGGCGGTGCCGACGGACCCGAATCTCATTCATATCGTATGGCTCCTCGAAACAAGGGTCCCTTCGGTGGGCAACAAAAAGTACAAACCTCTTTCAATACATACGAATATTTTGGCAAATTTTTTATTTTAAGTCGAGTTTCTGAAAACAAAGAAACTTTTGAAACAGTCTCTCCGTTCCTTGTACAAAAGGCTATAAACGCTACAGTCGGCGAAGTTTCATCAATTCGAAAGATGAGATCTGGTGACTTGCTCGTAGAGGTTTCTTCCCGCAAACAAGCACAGCAAATACAAAAACTTAAAACCTTGGCAACTATAAAAGTTTCGGTAACTCCTCACCAATCATTGAATAGCTCTAAAGGCGTCATTACCTGCGGCGAAATATTAAATCTTCCCGTAGAGTTAATTACTTCTGAAATGAAAACTCTAAGTGTGTCACACGTCCGTCGAATTTCTATACGACGTGACGGACAGTTACTTGAGAAGAAGCACCATATAATAACATTTAAAACTCCTAATTAACCGGACCCCTCAGGGGCTCACCTACTATAGGTGGGTACGGGTGTCCCAATCCCGAGGTTCCCAGGGATCTTTCCTCCCTTTATGTTTATCCTCCTCTACGCCTTCTGCTGTCTGCTTGATCCTTCTTTCCCTCGACGGCAAGTGAGGGAGCTCTCCATGAGAAGCTGTCGCCACTCTGCTTGCTTCTTGCTTCTCATGGACAGCCAAAGTCCCCACGTGTTGGCCGTGCGTGGCAACCCATTTGAGAGACGGGTGGTGCACTGTGGTCCCCGGTGTATCAATCGGCTGGTACCTAGTCATCTGAGTGGCTAGACTGCTAGGGATCAAGCGAAGGGGTTACTCCTTGGGCTTGGCGTTAAGGGTGGTCACTGTCCCCGGGGGTAACTCCGAGCGTATAGGCTTCGGCTAGCACTAGGGTGGATGCCGAGGCTGGAAATTACCAGAGCCGGTAATTGCCTTCCCTTGTTGGGCTCCGTGGTGGGCGGTGCCGTCGAACCTGAATTATTCTTAATATCGTATGGGGTCTTCCAAACGCGGTCCCTTCAGTGGGCATAAAAATGTATATAAATGCACTACCAATATCCATCATTTTGATTCTTATTTTTTAATAAAATGTATATCTGAAGAAAATGAAAATTTTAACTCTGTCTCACCATTTCTGGTACAGAAAGCTATAGCAGCAACTGTCGACGAAGTGTCCTCTAATAGAAAGATGCGTTCGGGTGATTTGCTGGTGGAAGTTTCCACGAAAAAGCAAGCTCAGCAAATTGTTAAAATTAAAGCTCTGGCTACATTTCCAGTAGTGGTTACTCCTCATGCTTCATTAAATTATACCATGGGCGTTATTACATGTGGGGAGCTTTTTAATGTTCCTATTGAAGAAATAACGCATGAACTGAAACCCCAAGGTGTAACACACGTACGCCAAATTACCATTCGGCGCGATGGGCAAATTTTACCAACTAAACATTATATTTTAACTTTTCATTCTACGAAATTACCTGAATTTATATATGCGGGGTACATACGACTTCCAGTCAGGCAATATATACCTAATCCTTTACGATGCTTTCAGTGTCAGCGGTTTGGGCATTCCAAAACTAATTGTCGAGGGGCACTCACTTGCGCACGATGTGCTGAGAAGGGTCACGACAGCCAACAGTGTACGGCGCAAGAAAAGTGCGTAAATTGCAGTGGTTGTCATGCTTCATATTCAAAATCATGTGAACGCTGGCAGATTGAAAAACAAATTATAAGCCTAAAAATAAAAGAGAACATATCGTACCCTGAAGCCAGAAGGAAAATTTTGGCATTAACACCCAAACCAGGTGTGAGCTATGCATCCGTTGCGCAAAAGTCTTTCTGTGAAAACTGTAGTTGTCCAAACTGTACAAAATCAATCAATAAAGTTAGAACTCCAGGAAAAATTACAGATTCTGAAACCGAGACATCTCTGAACAGTAACCCTGAAAATAGTAAAGCCGTCTCAAATAAACTAAAACCAAAGTCAAATAAATCTCTGAAGCTAAGGCTCTCAAAACGGGGTATTGCTGCAAAAGATATTTCTAATAAACTTAAAAAAACTACTTTACGCAGTTCTGCTGCTCTAGGACTTTCAAATAAAGGTCTTGTTCATAAGGATTTAACATCTATTTTCAATGGCTCCCCGAAATGTCCCGCAATCATCTCACTCCATCCATCTGAGGAGGAGGATGAACTTGATATGAGTTGCGATGGATCGCAACAACCAAGCATTGCTCCTAGAGCATCTCTTGCAAAAAGATTTTCTTAATGGGTCCCTTCCTCTCTTGGAATTGTCGCGGCATTAGGTCTAAACTTTCTGACATCAAGTCCATTTTAAACAGATTTCATCCCATCTGTTTTGGGGTTCAAGAAACTTTCTTGACGCCCAACTTCCCTTTCAAGATTCGAGGGTATAACTGTGTTCGAAAAGATGCAGACTCTGGATCTCGTACGTCTGGTGGTGTCTGTATCTTTACCTCAAATTTATATCCGAGCACATCTCTTAAATTGGATACTTCTCTGCAGGCTGTGGCTGTGCAAGTTCACGTAGGGACTCTGGTCACAGTCTGCTCTATTTATTTACCGCCTCATGATCTTATTCGCCCGCATGAACTTGATGGCTTAGTGGACCAACTTCCCTCACCTTTCATTTTATTTGGTGACTTTAATGGACATAGTACGTTGTGGGGCTCAGACTGTACAAATTCTCGTGGGCGACAGATTGAACAATTTATCTCAAATAACTGTCTCTGTCTGCTCAATAATGGGCAGAAAACTTATTTCCATGAGCCTACACGTAGCTTCCATAGTCTTGATCTAATCATGTGTTCCCCTGAACTCCTCCCATTGTTAAACTTTCAAGTTTGTGATGAATTATATAATAGTGACCACTTCCCAATAATGGCCTCCAATATTGATAGAGGAAATTCGGTTCGTCGCAGTCCACATTTCCTATTTCATAGAGCAGATTGGGATGCATTCACACAGTTGGCAGTTATCACTGAAGACATGGTTAGTAGTGTAGACATTTCCGAAGCTTTACAAAACGTCATTAATGTCATAATAAAAGCCGCTAATATAAGTATCCCTAAAAGTTCACCACGCATAAGAAGATTTCGTAGACCGTGGTGGAATGATGCATGTCGCGAAAGTTACAGAAAACAGAAAAAGTGTTGGAACATATTCAGGAGGTACCCAACGACTGCAAATCTTCTTGCTTTTAAACGTGCTAAAGCCTGTTCTCGACGTATTCGTCGCCATAGTCAGAGGGAACCTTGGAAATCCTTTGTCTCTTCCCCCCTCAGGGGCTCACCTTCTTTAGGTGGGTACGGGTGTCCCAATCCCGAGGTTCCCAGGGATCTTTACTCAATTTATTGTTTATTCTCCTCTACGCCTTTTTCTGTCAGCTTGATCCTTCTTTCCCTCGACGGCAAGCGAGGGAGCTCTCCAGGAGAAGCTGTCGCCGCTCTGTTTGCTTCTTGCTTCTCATGGACAGCCAAAAACCCCACGTGTTGGCCGTGCGTGGCGACCCATTAGACGGGCGGTGCACTGTGGTCCCCGGTGTATCAATCGGCCGGTACCTAACCACATGAGTGATTAGTCTGCTAGGGATCAAGCAAAGGGGTTACTCCTTGGGCTTGGCGTTAAGGGTGGTCACTGTCCCCGGGGGTAACTCCCAGCGTATAGGTACCAGTTAGTATTATGGAAAGTGCTGAGGCTAGGGAAATCTAGAGCCAGTTACTGCCATCCCTTGTAGGGCTCCGTGGTGGGCGATACCGCTGGACCTGAATTCTTTTCATATCGTATGGGCTCCTCCAAACGCGGTCCCTTCAGTGGGCATAAAAATGTTTACAAATGCGCTACTAATCTTCAACAATTTGATTCATATTTTATTATAAAACGTATATCTGAAAAAAATGAAAGTTTTAACTCTGTCTCCCCATTTCTGGTACAGAAAGCTATTGCAGCAACTGTCGGCGAAGTTTCCTCTATTAGAAAGATGCATTCGGGTGATTTGCTGGTGGAAGTTTGCACGAAAAAGCAAGCTCAGCAAATAGTTAAAATTAAAGCTTTGGCTACGTTTCCAGTAGCAGTCACTCCTCATGATTCCTTAAATTTTACCAAGGGCGTTATTACATGTGGGGAACTTTTCAATGTTCCCATTGAAGAAATAACTAGCGAACTGAAACCCCAAAATGTGACGCACGTACGCCAAATTACTATTCGGCGGGACGGGCAAATTTTACCAACTAAGCATTATATTTTAACTTTTCATGCAACAAAATTACCTGAATGCATATATGCGGGATATATAAGATTGCCAGTTCGGCAATATATACCTAATCCTTTGCGATGCTTTCAGTGTCAGCGGTTTGGGCACTCCAAAACTAATTGTCGAGGAACACTCACTTGTGCACGATGTGCTGAGAAGGGTCACGATAGTCGGCAGTGTACGGCGCAAGAAAAGTGCGTAAATTGCAATGGTTACCATGCCTCCTATTCAAAATCATGTGAACGCTGGCAGATTGAAAAGCAAATAATAAGCCTTAAAATGAAAGAGGACATATCGTATCCTGAAGCCAGAAGAAAAATTTTGGCATTAACACCCAAACCTGGTGTGAGCTACGCATCTGTAGCGCAAAAGTCCTTCTGTTCAAACTGTAATTGTCCAAATTGTAGAAAATCGATCGTTAAAGATAGAACTCGGGAAAAAATTACGGATTCTGAAACTGAGACATCTTTAAACAGTAACCCTGAAAATAGTAAAGCCGCCTCACATAAGACAAAGGCAAATAAATCTCTAAAGCTAAAGCTCTCGAAACGAGGTCTTGCTGCTAAAGATATTTCAAATAAACTTAAAAAAACTACTTTACGCAGCTCTGTTGCTCTAGGACTTACTAAAAAAGGTCTCGCTCATAAGGATTTATCATCTGTTTTCAGTGGCTCCCCGAAAAGTCCCGCAATCATCTCACTCCATCCATCTGAGGAGGAGGATGAATTTGAAATGAGTTGCGATGGATTGCAACCACCAAGCATTGTTCCCAGAACTTCTCTTACAAAAAGATTCTCTTAATGGGTACTTTCCTCTCTTGGAATTGTCGCGGCATTAGGTCTAAACTTTCTGACATCAAGTCCATTTTAAACAGATTTTATCCCATCTGTTTTGGCGTTCAAGAAACTTTCTTGACGCCCACAATCCCTATCAAAATTCGAGGTTATAACTGTGTTAGGAAAGATGCAGACTCTGGATCCCGTACGTCTGGCGGTGTCTGTATCTTTACCTCAAATTTATACCCGAGCACATCACTTAAATTGAATACTTCTCTGCAGGCTGTGGCAGTGCAAGTTCAAGTACGAACTTTGGTCACAGTCTGTTCTATTTATTTACCGCCTCATGATGTCATTCCTACGCAGGAACTTGATAACCTAGTGGACCAACTTCCATCCCCCTTCATTTTATTTGGTGATTTTAATGGTCATAGTACGTTGTGGGGCTCTGATTGTACAAATTCTCGTGGACGACAGATTGAATCATTTATTTCTAATAACTGTCTCTGTCTGCTAAATAATGGAGAAAAAACATATTTCCATGAGCCTACACGTAGCTTCCATAGTCTTGATCTAATGATGTGTTCACCTGAACTCCTGCCATTATTAAATTTTCAAGTTTGTGATGAATTATACAATAGTGACCACTTCCCAATCATGGCCACCAATATTGACGGAGGAAATTCGGTTTTTCGCAGTCCCCATTTCCTTTTTCATAGAGCGGATTGGGATGCCTTCACACAGTTGGCAGTTATTACCGAGGACATGGTTAGCAGTGCAGACATTTCCGAGGCTCTACAAAACGTCATTAATGTCATAATAAAAGCCGCTAATATGAGTATTCCTAAAAGTTCACCACGTCTAAGGAGATTTCATAGACCGTGGTGGAATGATGCATGCCGCGAAAGTTACAGAAAACAGAAAAAGTGTTGGAACATTTTCAGGAGGTACCCAACGACTGCAAATCTTCTTGCTTTTAAACGTGCTAAAGCCTGTGCTAGACGTATTCGTCGCCATAGTCAGAGGGAATCTTGGAAATCCTTTGTCTCTTCCATTACATCCTGCACCAGCAGTAAGATCTTGTGGAAAAAAGTGAATGCCGCAAATGGAATTTATCGGGAATCGTACTTTCCAGTGCTAAAAGTTGGAAATGTAACGCATTCTTCCCCATTAGACATAGCTAATATTCTCGGCAAATCTTTTGAACAAGTTTCCGCAATTGAATCTTACAACCCTGAGTTTCTAGCAATCAAGAATCGCATGGAACGTTTACCTTTGCGTTTCCATGACACGAATATTTTTCCATATAACTCTGAATTTAGGATGTTTGAACTAGAAACGGCTTTATCTAAAGCACATGATACTAGTCCAGGGCCAGATGGGATCACATATAACATGCTTCGCCATTTGAATGCCCTTTCCCTTTCCAATCTGTTAATATTGTTTAACAGAATATGGACTGAGCAGAAATACCCTTCACAATGGCACGAAGCTATTGTGATTCCCATTCTAAAACCTGGCAAAAATCCCGAAAACCCTCTACACTACAGGCCAATTGCTTTGACCAGTTGCGTGTGCAAAACTCTAGAACGCATGGTAAATGCCCGCCTTATCTATGAATTAGAGAAAGAAAGATGCATCTCCCCGTTGCAAAGTGGTTTCCGTCGCGGTCGTTCTACTTTTGACAACCTCGTATTACTGGAAACCCAAATTCGCAACGCATTTGTAAGGAGAAATCACCTAGTCTCTATTTTCTTTGATATTGAAAAGGCATATGACCATACATGGCGCTATGGCATACTTTCAACCCTTTATAAATTTGGTTTTAGAGGTCATTTGCCCATATTTTTATCTAATTTTTTATCCTATCGTACATTTCGAGTACGTGTGGCCAATCTTTATTCTGATGCTTTTATCCAGGCTGAGGGTGTTCCTCAGGGAAGTGTCCTAAGTGTCACTCTTTTTATCGTCCATTTAAGTCAGATTTTGAAATATTTGCCACAATCTGTTCATGGAAACCTATATGTTGATGACCTGCAAATATCATGTCAAGGTAGCAATATGAGTCTCATTGAGCGACAGCTACAGATTGCTGTCAATAAGGTAGTAGCTTGGTGCAACAATAATGGACACACAATGTCTCCAGACAAAAGTAGATGCGTCCATTTCTGCCGGAAGAGAGGTACGCATTTAGATCCTGTTATTCGCATACAAAATATACCTATTCCAGTTGTGGATGAAATACGTTTCTTGGGAGTGATTTTCGATCGCAAACTCACTTTCCTTCCGCATGTTCTTCAACTGCGGAAGAAGTGCGAGAAGGCCTTAAATATTTTGAAGGTGCTCTCCAGAACATCTTGGGGTGCCGATCGAACCTCTTTACTCCGTATATATGAAGCAACCATACTTTCCCGCATAGATTATGGATGTATGGTGTATGGTTCTGCTCGAGATTCCATTTTGTGTCGACTAGATTTTGTGCACCACTCTGCTTTGCGGATATGCTCAGGAGCATTTCGCACCTCACCAGTTGAAAGTCTATACGTTACCTGCCATCAATTGCCTCTTCATTTAAGACGGCAAAAATTATCCGCTTTATATCATTTCAGAACTAAGTCTTTATCGGGGCATCCAGTTACTCAAAAATTTCACTTCCTGTTGGACTTCGCAGATTATATGATGCCCGTTCGTCTCATATTCCTCCATTCTGTGAGCGAGCCAGATCTCTCGTTCATGACTCTGACCTTGAAAATATCATTCTTATATCAGATATTGTATGCTTCCCACCCTGGGATATTCTAGAGTTTTCCTTTTCAAATCCTTTTCTCGGATTTGATAAATCATCAACTTCTCAACTTGTTTTCCAACAGCTTTTTTTCTACCATCGCAATCGGTACTCTTCATTTTTACCCATTTTCACAGATGGCTCAAAATCAGATGGTCATGTTGGTTGTGGAATCATATTCCCATCCGAAACACTGAGCTACCGACTTCATAATTGTTGCTCCGTATTCACGGCTGAGTTAATGGGTATAGTCTGTGCTCTACAGAAAATTTCATCTTCCACTCAGCGAAAATTCATTATTTATACCGATAGCATGAGTGCGTTGGAAACCCTTTCTCATTACCATAATCGGATGCACCCAATAGCTCTGGAAATTTTGTTCACTTTGCGTCTCTTGCAAAACAGAGATTTTGAAATAAATTTTTGTTGGGTCCCTGGTCACATGGGCATTTCTGGAAATGAAATGGCTGATTCGGCGGCAAAATCAGCAACGACTTATTTGTCTCGGGGCCTTCCTTATTGCGATGTAAAAAATGCCTTGACGAAATATATCTTCTCTACTTGGCAATTAACGTGGGACCTGCGAACACAAAATAAATTACATTCCATCAAGCCAACTATTGGATTGTGGTCTGTTCTCCCTATACGTGAGACCGACGTAAAATTGACTCGTCTCCGTATAGGTCATACGCGTTATACGCACCGACATCTCTTTTTGTGTCGGATGACGCCTAAATGCCCAACATGTCATGTAGTTTTTACTGTAAGTCATATTTTAATTGAATGCCCTGCTTTTAATCTAAATCGTGTCCGTTTTTTTAATACATCGTCATTAACCTTGCGGGACTTGGTAGGTGAGAGATACCACCCGAATATCTTTAATTTTTTAAAGTCTATAAATTTTTATACTTGCATTTAGTCGAGTAATTTTTAATTAGTTCTTTAATGGTCATTTGTTTCATCATTCATTTGGTATTCATTCAGAAAAGTTTCTCTTAATATTGCTTTTATATGCCACTAATTTTTTTATGAAATTATATTTTAACATTGAATTTATAGTTCACCATTTGCATGGCGCAGCTTAGCCAATTGTGGCTCTTGTGCCAATAAACCCCAATCAATCAATCAATCAATCAAACCTAATTAACCGGAGTACGTCTATGCGGGCTATATTAAGTTACCAGTGAGGCCATACATCCCTAACCCACTAAGATGCTTTCAGTGCCAGCGCTTTGGCCACTCTAAACTAAATTGCCGCGGGTCTCTTACTTGTGCCCGCTGTGCATAAAAGGGTCATGATAGTCAACAGTGTACCGCACAAGAGAAGTGCGTAAACTGTGGCGGAGAACATCCCTCATATTCTCGATCTTGTCCTCGCTGGACACTGGAAAAGCAAGTTATGGCAGTTAAAATCAAAGAAAACCTATCTTATCCCGAAGCCAGACGTAAGGTTAATGCACAAACCCCAACTCCTGGTATCAGTTATGCTTCAGCAGCCAAAAAGACTTTCTGTAAAAATTTTAACTGTGATCACTGCGGAAAATATACCAGAAATGCACCAAATACTGAAAAAACTTCTGATTCTGATACCGAACATTCTCTGCAAGCTAAAGATGATACTCAAAAAACTATTAGAAGAAAATCAAAATCACATACTTCGTTGACCTTAAACCTTGAAAAACGTGGCCTAACTCAAAAGGATCTAAGAAAGAAACTGAAAAATTCAGCATCAAAAAATTCCGTCGCATTGGGGCTAGCGACGCAAGGCGTTGTCCATAAGGACTTACAATCCATTTTTGGAGACACGCTTAATAGCCCGGATATTAAGTTACATCCGTCAGAAGATGAATATGAGCTGAGTATGAGTTGCGAGGATCAGTTAACTCCAACAAATGCTACTTCTCTTTCTCCTCACAAACCTCTCTCTTAATGGGTACCTTCCTTTCTTGGAATTGTCGCGTCATTCGTTCCAAACTTCAGGACATTAAGTCAATAATAAACAGATCTCATCAGGTTTGTTTTGGTCTTCAAGAGACCTTCTTGAAGTCAAATTTCCCAATTAAATTACGCGGTTACAATTGTGTTCGGAAGGATGCAGACAGTGGAGCTCATAGTTCTGGAGGGGTCTGCATTTTTACTTCCAATTTATATCCAAGTAATCCTATCACTCTAGATACCTCTCTGCAGGCTGTGGCTATACAAGTTCACTTAAAAACTTTAGTCACAGTCTGTTGTATTTACTTACCGCCTCATAATGCCATCTGTCAGCAAGATCTTAACAACTTAGTTGAGCAGCTTCCTTCCCCTTTCATCCTACTTGGTGATTTCAACGGCCATAGTACTTTGTTAGGTTCGAATAGTACAAATTCTCGTGGGCAACAAATAGAACAGTTTATTTCTAATAACTGTCTTTGTTTGCTCAATAATGATGAAATTACATACTTTCATGAACCCACACGCACCTTCCACAGTCTTGACTTGGTCATATGTTCTCCTGAACTACTGCCGTTGCTAACCTTGTCAGTTAGCAAAGATTTATATATTAGCGATCACTACCCTATTATTATCTCCCATGCTGATAGCGGTGGAGCGACTTTTTGTCCTCCACGTTTTCTATTCCAGCGGGCAGACTGGACTACGTTTTCGCAGTTAGCAGACATCACAGAGACTCTGATAAATACTACAGATATTTCGGAAGCAATTCAAAATGTCGTAGATATCATACTATGTGCCGCAACCTCCACTATCCCAAAGAGTTCACCACGTGTAAGAAAATTTCGGCGACCGTGGTGGAATGACGCCTGTCGCGATAGTTACAAACTGCAAAAAAAGTTATGGAACAAGTTTCGAAGGTATCCTACTACAGAGAACCTTGTCGCTTTTAAAAGAGCAAAAGCACTTGCTCGTCGTATACGCCGCCGTAGCCAGAAGGAATCCTGGATTCAATTCATATCATCTATCACATCCTCTACATCTAGCAAAACTTTATGGAAAAAGGTAAAAGCTGCTAATGGGATTTATCACGAATCTTCTATTCCTATTCTAAATATGGATAATGTGAAGTATTCTTCCCCGTTAGACATTTCCAACATTCTAGGTCAAGCATTTGCACAAGTTTCCGCAACTGATTCTTATAGTCCTGAATTTTTGGCAATTAAGAATCGCGCGGAACAGTTGCCTTTATGTTTTAATGACCGAAGCACTC
The DNA here is from genome assembly GCA_026289955.1 of Argiope argentata. Classification (NCBI taxonomy): domain Eukaryota; kingdom Metazoa; phylum Arthropoda; class Arachnida; order Araneae; family Araneidae; genus Argiope; species Argiope argentata. The sequence goes on along the minus strand of JAOUZG010024386.1, from coordinate 4,572 downwards.
ATTCTTATAACTGTGAATTTAGGATTTACGAATTGAAAACAGCATTATCCAATACCCATGATACCAGTCCCGGGCCTGATGGAATTACATACAATATGCTTCGCCATTTGAATGACACTTCTCTTTCAAATCTGTTACTTCTATACAATAGAATTTGGATTCAACAAACGTACCCTTCACAATGGCGAGAAGCTATTGTGATTCCTATATTGAAACCTGGAAAAGAACCATCTGTTCCTCTGAATTACAGGCCCATTGCTCTTACAAACTGTCTGTGTAAGACCTTCGAGCGCATGGTCAATGCTCGCCTAATTTTCGATTTAGAAAAACAAGGATGCATCTCTCCGTTGCAGAGTGGTTTCCGAAGAGGTCGTTCTACTTTCGACAACCTCGTTCTTCTGGAAACCCAAATACGCAATGCTTTTGTGAGAAGACACCACCTAGTTTCAATATTTTTTGACATTAAAAAGGCATACATGGCGCTACGGCATACTTTCAACACTTTTTACTCTAGGTTTTAGGGGTAACTTGCCCATATTTTTACAACACTTTTTGACACAACGTTCCTTTCGTGTTCGAATTGGTAATGTTTATTCTAATCATTTTATTCAATCTGAGGGCGTTCCGCAAGGTAGTGTCCTCAGTGTCACTCTTTTTATTGTTCATCTGAGCCAGATTTTAAGTCATTTGCCTTCATCTGTTACTGGAACACTTTATGTTGACGACCTGCAGATATCATGCCAAGGAAGTAATATAAATTTAATAGAGCGACAATTACAAAGTGCAGTGAATAAATTATTATCCTGGTGCAATAACAATGGTCACACTATATCCCCAGAGAAGAGTAGCTGTGTGCATTTCTGTCGCAAAAGAGGCATTCATCAGGATCCCAATATTCAAATTAAAGATACTCCGATTCCTGTAATTAAGGAAGTACGGTTCTTAGGAGTGATCTTCGATTCGAAGCTCACCTTTCTTCCACATATCATACAACTTCGGAGAAAGTGCGAGAAGGCATTAAACGTGTTGAAAGTTCTTTCCCGAACATCTTGGGGCGCCGATAGAACCTCACTTCTCCGTATTTATCAGGCAATGATTCTATCTCGAATTGATTACGGGTGTATGGTGTAAGGATCCGCACGTTTATCTGTCCTCAAACGCCTAGATACTGTTCATCATTCTGCTTTGCGCATTTGCTCTGGTGCATTCCGTACATCTCCAGTTGAAAGTCTCTATGTTATATGTCACCAGCTACCTCTTTCTTTAAGACGGCAGACACTGTCTGCATCCTTTTATTTTCGGACAAAATCTGTATCGAAACATCATTTGAGCCAGATGTCACTGCCAGTTAGTGTTCGCCGACTTTATAATGCTCGTCCCTCTCACATTCTTCCATTTTGTGAGCGTACCAAATTGTTCCTGCATGACTTGGACCTTAACACTGTTCGTGTTAAAGCAGTTGATACTTTTAGTATCCCACCCTGGGACATTCCACAGTTTTCGTACTTGAATCCTTTCATTGGATTCGAGAAATCCTCAACTGCTCATGTTGTTTTCCAACAGATTTTTCTCTACCATCGCTATCGGTATTCTTCTTTTGATCCGATTTTCACGGATGGCTCGAAATCGGATGGTCATGTCGGTTGCGGAATTATAATTAAATCCGATACAGTCGGTCATCGTCTTCACGATTGTTGCTCTGTCTTTACTGCTGAGTTGGTAGCGATTCTGTGCGCTCTCCAGAAAATATCACCTTCAACTCAGCGTAAATATATTATATACACGGATAGCATGAGTGCTTTGGAGACACTTTCACACTATCACAATCGGATGCATCCGATTGCGATTAAAATTTTATTTACTTTACAGCTTTTAAAAAACGATGGGTTTCAAATAAAATTCTGTTGGGTTCCAAGTCATGTCGGCATCCTTGGAAATGAGAATGCAGACTTGACTGCAAAATCTGCATCAAACATTTTAAGCATAGGGATTCCCTTCTGCGATATTAAAAGGTCCATTGCTCATCGCATCTTTTGTAACTGGCAAAAGTCATGGGATCTGCGGGTCGGAAATAAATTGCATTCCATTGGAACTGATATTGTTTCATGGCCTGTTCATCCTATACGTGAGATGGATGTTAAGTTGACTCGTCTCCGTATAGGTCATACACGCTTTACCCATAGACATCTAATATTTGGAGAAAATGCTCCTATGTGCAACAGCTGCCAAGTTCCTTTTACTGTTCATCATGTTTTAATTGAATGTCCAGTTTTTAATTCTCATCGTTCTTGTTTTTTTACATTGACTTCTTTCACATTACGAGACCTGGTGGGTGAAAAATACCACCCAAATATTTTTAAATTCTTAAGGGCTATGGGTTTTTTTACTTGTATATGAGAATTTTTATTATTCTGTATGTTTAACTTTCATTTCTAATTCATATACATTAACATCATTATTTCAAACTGTTATGGTACAGGGTTTTAATTTTTGTCCTCTAATCATTGTTTTAATTAAACTAATTTGATTTAATCTCATTGCTCATGTGTTAATTGAACAAAGGACTACATTTTTTTATCTTTATAATTTTATCATTTGCTTGGCGCAGTATAGCCAAATCTGGCTCTTGCGCCAATAAACCCCACACAACCAACCGACCAACCAACAGCAGAAAAAGGTTATAAAAGAAGCATTCTATATACAGATTCAAAAAGCGCCATTGAAGAATTAAGGAATGGTCCTTTAACAAGATATCCCTTGGTGCTGAAGTGCATTGAATTCTATATTTATTTAGCAACGAGAGGAATACAAGTAATATTTTGTTGGATTCCTGGACACTCGGGAATTACTGGAAACGAAAGAGCGGATAAAGCTGCAAGAAGTACAGCAGCAATGACTAAAAATTTTTTTTCCATTAATTGATGCAGTTCAAGTTGTTAAAAACCAACTGCAAAAAAAAATGGCAGAGCTTTTGGAACGAACAAAAGCAAAATAAGTTAGATGAAATTCAGCCCTTAATAAAGCCTTTTAAGTCTTACAAACTAAACCGGAAACAATCAGTCATTTTAAATCGTCTTCGAATCGGTCACACTAGATTGACACATAAGTACCTGTTAAATTCAGAGCCTGCACCACTTTTTTCGTATTGTTATTGCACCCTTTCAATTAAACATTTTTTTGCATTGCCCAAATTTTAGCGCATATAGACGAATCCATTTTGGGAATAAAAATCAATTGAAAGATGGGGTCAATTGTTGGGTGATAAGCCACATAAAAACTTATTTTACTTCTTACAAAACATTGGCATTGATAACCTTATCTGAGTTTTTTTGCTCTTTTTAAATTGGTTTTAGAATTTTTACTCTTTGAAACATTTTAAAACTCTGGAAAATTTCTTAAAATCATGTGTTTGGCTTTTGCGCCATAAAACCAAACCAAACCAATCATAAAAGAATGATAATACATTCTTATCAGAATAAACTATGAGTTGATTTTTTGCAGTGTGACGTTAGCGTTAAATAAAAGCTATATTTTCCCAGAAAAAAATGTAAAGGTCGTCAACGTACAAAAGGGCTTTCACGTATAAAGGCAAATGGATCTAAAATAGCGTTAATTTTTTAAAAGAAAGAATCGCACTTAAGGCACTTCCCTAAGGGAATCCTTTAACAGGTACAAAAATATCAGGAAATTCTCAATCGAACTTAACTCTGAAAATCCTTAATTTCAAAATATTTGGATAAAGATTGGCGAGTTTCTTCTTAAATTAAAATCGAAATTTTTCGTGATGCTTAAAATCCCTGCTATTTCATAGATTTCGATAATTGTCAAAGAAAATTGCTGTTCAATTCATTCTGCATTTAAAAAATAGCTCAGATCGTTGCATAAACAGTTGATCGGGAAAATTGTCCGTGAGTTAGAATTTGAGAGATTTTTACTCACTTTCAGAAGATGTATGGCTGTTGCTTCTTGTCGAAAACTGGGAAAAATATTGTTCTTATCAAATTTGAATATTCAAACTAAGCCTTTTATAGAGATATCGGAAATGTATTTGAACGTGTCATAACGCATATATTAATTTATATTATCTGGTAAGGAGAAGGACTGTGTACACTATTGAAAGAATTTTTAAGTTCATAGTGTGTTAATAGTTTTTTTATCAGGTATCCGTTACAATTTTGAATTCTCCTCGTAAAAGTCTCGTCTCTTTGCCTTAAAAGTTTATACTTTTGAAATGCATTTATATAATAATTGCTGCTACTTGTATCAACGAAAGTCGATTATATCGATCTAGCTGTATTTGGTACAGAATTTACAGGATTATTATTTTGATTGGATTTTCATGATTTATAAATGTTCCAAATACTCTTTTAGACCATTCCAAAGCTGCTTTGTTGGAAAGTAAAGTCTTATGTCAGAGTAAGGTCTTTGAATACGCCAAGAATTAACTTTTTATTTTTAAAGTGTATTAAATTCCCAGTCCTGATATACAAGAGGGACATATCTCAATATTTTTCTCTGAGCTCATAGTTCCGGAGGGGTCTGCATTTTTACTTCCAATTTATATCCAAGCAA